>OZ025264.1:28269673-28848114 GCA_964019135.1 Arenicola marina | reverse complement strand
GCTTTTCCTTTATTCACAACTATTATGGTGGATGGTGATGAGGTCATATCAATCAAGAGATATCCCGTGTCCTAATATAATTTATGATCACGTATTCAGCGTTTACAATATATTACTGTGTCGATTTACAATATATTATTGTGTGCCATACTCAGCATTGCATTAGCGCATCGGGACTTTAAAGGTTGGAAGTTACTTAATTACCCGATCGAGGGTAATGTGCTACAATACATACAGAACGCAATATCACACGCTCAATATTGGGTGGTCTTCAAATATCAATATAAATCGATATATTTACGTACAGGGTGAGGTATACAATAATACATAAATAAATACAATAAAACGATTCTTACAAGACGTATGACTTCCTTAACATTGATTCACACCTTCAACCTAAAAGTCAGATCAGTGTTTGATGGTTCACTTAACAAACATCAAAGGCGGCGTCAGGAGGCGGCTCATTAAAGTCAGAGTTCATCATAATCTGTCACTTTCACACATCGCAAACACGCTGCTCATTGGTTGCCACTTTAACACCTATTTAATATATCATGGCCACATTGTCAAGAAACGGGTATAAAAGCCATGGTGATGTCTTGTACCTTCATTCTACAACAACAACCACAATGGAAGACTTATGCCTAGCATGTAATGATCCTGTAAGACCCCGCCAAGAAGGCTTGCAGTGCGATGGATGTATCCGCTGGCACCATCGCACTTGTGGCACAGGTGTCACACGTGCAATGTGTCCCGTGGCCGTAATGGTAAGTAATCCACTTTTACTTCTACATGTTTGCGGTATATCAACAATTTATTTAATGTTATTTGTTATGCACAAATAAAGTGCCAAATTTGCAAGAAAAAACGTTTTTATGTAAAAATAATCATGCTCCATTCTCATTCTAATCAACACGCATCACTCTCACCAACACCGACCCTAGACTTCACAAACACGCAAGGCAAAGAAGCCAGTCAATTGCCAAGCGAGACAATAAATACGTAAGCGTCTAAGCCGCTTAACACCTCCAGGTTCCCCCACCACTGACCCGCCCCCCTTCCGCCCCACCCCCACCGCCTTACACTCCACCCCAACCGGCGGTCCAGATGAACTGCGGTCGAAGAGAGCTGCGGTCGTAGTGATCGAGGTTTTACAAGGTTTTACTGTGATCAGATTCTATATTTAGATGCACACGTGAATGATGATGTAAAATAAATCATGAATTAAAAAATATAAATGAACGGATTAACATAAATAAATTATCATTAAATGTTATAAAGTCAAAGTATATGCTTTTCTATATGCCTGGTAAAAAACTGGAGGTTCCAAGTATCTTTATAAATAACACTCGCCTTGAATGTCTAGATGAATTCAACATGCTTGGACTTACTATACAAAATAATATGAAGTAGCACAGTCACACAAACAAAATAGCAAACAAAGTGTCAAAAGTCATTTCAATCGTGAACAAATTTAAGTATACACTGCCACAGCATACTCTTTTAACAATATATAACTCACTTATAGTGCCACATCTAAACTACTGCATTCTGGCCTGGGGTTATCACACTACACGTTTAGAAAAGTTACAGAAGAAAGCAATCAGGATTATAACTCAAAGTAATTTCAATGCGCATACAGAGCCACTATTTAAGCAATTCCGTCTATTAAAATTTAATGACATTCATCCTTTACGAAAGCTCAGATTTTATGAAAAGTTGACAAACAAAAATCTACCACATTATTTCAGTCACATACCCATTATAAGTAATTCCCAAGTTCATTGCCATGATACAAGGGGGAAGCAAAGAGTCCATACTACAAGGGCTCATCACAGTTTTACAACAAAGTGCTTAAGGCACAGCCTTATAACTATTATCAACTCAGAATCCAGCTCTACCCTCGCCAAAGTTAATACACATAGTTTGCAAGGTTTTACGAAATATATCAAAGACAATATAATAGATAATTACTCATTTCATTGCAATGTTCTAAATTGTCATGTTTGTCAGACTTTATAATTATCTAAATTGATTATCTAAATTGATTTACCGGTATATTTATATTTGTTTTTTACCTGTTTGGTTTGTTATCATTTTCTTCACTAAGAAATATGTTTTTTTTCCTTTATTATGTGGTCTTTCGAAGTACAATCTTATGACGAACTAGATCTATGGCTGTAATCTCATCTAGGTCTATGTTTGTATAAATTACGAATAGGTTTTCTTTAAAGTGTATTTAATCACCGTGACGGTTGTCCACCAAAGTTTGCTTGGGGTCGCTGGGTTCCGCCACGTGCTGGTGGAGTGGGCGTCTCCTCGGGTGGCTACTTGGACGGAGTTTCATGAAGACACCTTCACATGGGTTGCGTGGATCTGTCATCCGGCGCGACGACCTGGTCGGGTAAGAAGTCGATCTCCGACCGTAGATGACCCAAGGTCTGTCCGGCATTATCGCTCAATATTAACCGCTCCTGTCCCGCCCCGGGTGCTCGCGGGGTCTCGGCGGCCACGCCGGGCGGACGCGGCGGGCGCCTCAGCGCAGCCAGCTGGCGCCGGAAACGAGGGTTGGCGAAGAAGTAGATGAGGGAGTCGTAGCATGCTGAGGCCTTGGCGGCGTAGGGCGGGAGGGTGCTCAGCCACAGCGGCATGGAGGACGCGTCCCCGAAGGCCGCCCTCATAGCCACCACACAATACGGCATCCAGGCCAGGAGGAAGCCGGCGGTTATCAGGCCGGTCACCTGCAATAATAGTACGACACAGGTATATTAATTATGGAAGCAAGTCACGACAACCATGCATTATCCATATGCACAATCGGTGCCTAATCCACAACCTGTGGATTACCATGCCCATATCCTATGGCCTTCTATGTTATATTGCCTGTCAGAAATAAAACAGAAGCGGTGACTATCAAACAAGCCAAGTTCTATATCTTACAGATCATATTGTCCTGACAGAAAGAAAAATAAAGAGATGGTTAGTGAGAAGGAATGCAGCTGTCTTTACCAACAATTGAATCTCTTTAGATGGGTGATTCCTTTAGCCTAGACAGAGCCACAACTAGATTTGTCATACCACGAATAGCAACAAAATACCATACAATTATAAATGTCTCTCATGTCTTTAACAAGATGACTAGACACAAGCTGTACATCGTTTGAACAACGATGCAAGACACAATTCGAAATCACATCGACGACAAGACTGTGCGCGACTACTGTGTTCCCCCATTTATTCTCCGGTGTAATAGACAAAAGGCTCATGTTGCTCATATCCAATCGTGTGGCGAAAAAGGTCTTCCATGTGCGTTATGTCGGACAAACAAGTCGGACAAACACATCAGCATGTCACTTTGTTGTCAGTTTCAGAGATTAGTACTTCTCACTTGTACCTACCATCAGCTATGATTGTCAATTTCATACTCACGATCAAGAAAAAAAGACTAATGGGCGGGGCTCAGTGTCGGAGTAGGGATTGGTCTATTGCCACTCACCATAGTGATATGCTTGTTCTTGTTGAATCGGATGGATTGCTGGAGGTGGGCGGTGGTCCTCAACTTTATAAGTATCCGCGCGTAGCCCCCACAAATCACAGTAAACGGCAACGCCAGGCAAAAGGTCGTCATGGCAACGACATAGGACCGGCCCGAGGGCGTCAGACTCGTCCAGTTGAAGCTGCAGGTGGTTCCACAGGGTTCCACCCCGTACTCGCCCCAGCCAACCGGTGTCGGTGACCCCAACGACAGCGCCGCCTCCGCCGCCGAAATGGTTGGTTGGTTGTATATTCAGAACGCTTTAACCCCTTTTTGACATATCGCGTCAATGGGAGAAGGTAGAGCAAAATAGAGCCATGCATGTCCCCGGAGTGACCGGCTACTCTTTACGAAGAAAGACATGGGATTTTTATCCTGCGACCACACAGACATGACTACAGCGGGGCTCGAACCATCGATCCACGTGTCGCTAGGCTCTCAGGTGGCCAGAGCACTCAATGCGAGCGTTCTAACCCATTGAGCTACCGGGCCGGCCCCCGCCAGAATGATGGCGGCGTCGCGTTGGCTTAGATCGGACAACATTGATTGGCACGCACTAAGACTAAAATATTGTAAACAAAGCAGAGGCAGCAACCAGTCAACAGGGCTTTCCAACTGCATACGTTATTTCCGGTTTTCGCCAGGGAGCGCAGAATTGTTGGCGCGGATTCTCGAATATGTCAAAAAAGAAAAAAAGTGTTTCAAAAAAGAAACACATTAATGTTGACAGGGACAAGATTTGTTTAATCCTAATTCCCCCAACCATTGAAATATAAACTTTTAAACCACGTTTACAATAAAATGTAATGCAGATGACCTTTAAGCAGTTCTAACGTGAGAATATCGCCACTGGTTATAACCTTTGCCCACTTGCTTGTAGAAGTTGTATATATAATAAATGACTGATACGCGTCTCATCAAGATCGGGGGTTGTGTGCGGATTACGTCAGTAAGTGAATAAAGGCTATTTAAGATCTGTACGTATGGCGTCGTATTAGTGCATTGTGTAACCATCACACTAAAACCTTGGAATAGATGGTAGGGAATCGCGGAGGGAAAAAATGAAATACGGTGAGATGCTATCATGACTGGTGAATACATCTTCGTCCTAATAGTACGATCACATTGGTCCTCTTTAGTTCTGGAATGTAACAGATTACATAAACAGATTACATAAACAGGTTACATAAACATATTACATAAACAGGTTACATTAACGAATTACATTAACAGATTACATTAACAGATTACATAAACAGATTGCATAAACAGATTACATAGACAGATTACATAAACAGATGTGTGCATCAGCTGAAACACAAAGGCGTGCCTTAACATATGCGCCCATAAACAGATGTGTTTATAAACAAGTGTACTACCTAAGCCGATGTCTACGTAAACAGATATGTATATATATATATGCAGGTGTACACAAATGGATGTAAAATAAAAATAACGTTGCGGGTTAATGTCCTTGCTAGATCGATGTCGTACAGTGACGCTGGAAAATCTACCAGTGTGTCTAACTGCAAATCACGATCCAACTGTGATGTGAGTCAGAGAGTTTACCAATGGTAACGATGTTGCAGGTAATGACTGGTGTCAGTTATGTCAGGGATCTATATACGCGCTTAATCACTGAGCTAGTTTGAATGTCCATGAACCATCACAGTCATAAGATAACTTTACACGATACTGCAACGTAGACATCTACATGGGCGTAGCCAGCCGTAAGCACGTACGCACGCGTACACACTGGGCTGTGCCGGTACGTGCAATCCTGTTGTTCGGAAGTGATTTATATCATTTCATGTGCAGCAGATGCGTACACTTGCTCAAGTCCCTGATCTATGTGAGCATTCACATGTATATTACTATATGCGCTTGTTGGAAACCTCATGAAATAAGCGACGGTTACATAAAAACACACACACACACAAAAAGCGTTAATATATATTCAAAAGTATATTACTTTCACTTTGCAGTTCACATCACGCGTAAGACGATAATGTTTTCGCTGACCATGGTAGCAAGCGCCACGCTGTTTTGGAGCATCATGCCATTGTCTGAGACATCAGCTACCATCTCAAACCGGTACGGCGCAATTGCTCCAGAAGTCTCCCCCTCCCCTCTGTCCACAATATCCTGCCTTACATCCTCATCATCGATCTCCACTGAAGTCAAAGTGTTCTCTTCTTCGCCCCAGCCTCACGTCATTTTCGGTATTTTAATTAGTCAGCCCGAGGGTTGCAAACACAGAGAAGGGGCTGTCAGAACAGTTTTAATAATGCCCTATTGGACATAATCGACGCCTAAATGTTAAAATTATATGTGGAAAGCAATAGTCAGAACTTCATTGATATGGCCCGAAATGAACGTAATTGACTGTTATTGCAGTGGTTCTGTAATTAATCGGGATGCTATGGTCACATGCGTCAGAGCGGCTCTAGCTCATGGCCACATTTCTGAGTGACGTAGACTCGGGGCGCATGTCTTGGGGTCAGGAAGCGCCCGGTACCGGCAACACGTCACAGGACTCTACCGGGTATGCCGATAGAGATATGCCTATTCCAATGAAAATGCCGACACCGTTCACATCCTACTCTAACACCTTGCAGTCAGCAGCCATCTTCTCGCGAATTTCCCGTGTGGTTTTGAGCGGGATACATTCGGAATGTGCACCCAGCCCGTGCGAAAGAAATGTCGGTTGGGGGTGGGTTGGGGGTTGGTACACCAATGCGCAATCTGCGTATTCGGGTAACCTCAGAGAGATACCGTGCTGTCAAAGACCTGCGTCCACTGGCTCGCTCACGGTGGTTCGTGGGCGGGAACATCCTTTGTCACGTCACGCTAATGGACAACATGTGGTTGAGCGCGAGGTTTATCACGACATTAGCAGCCGCACTCTCTGCCTTCGACTCACTCCGCTGTGCTCCATTTTATCTCTGTTGTATCCTCAAAGGTTATTTTCAAATCTCTGGCCGTGGCTCTGTAAATCGAAGCTCTAACAATACCAACGAAGGGGTGAGATAGATTACTGGATTATGCATTCAAACGTTTTAAAACGTCACCGACGGCGAACCTCCGCTGAACCAAAAATGTGTTCACATGCGAGAAGCGGTGCGTCTTTGGCACAAACTGCCAGCTTAGCACCTCTAATGAATAGAGAAAAGCGATGTAGAACAAAATGGAAATGTTGTGTAATGTTTAGTTAATTCCCAATAATTTAACTGGAAACGTAAATGATATAGGCCCGGCATTTTCCTTTAATATGAGTTTACAGTTTTTATTCCACGAAATCTCTATAGTCGAGTGAACTTTGATTCAAACAAAGTGAAAGATTGTGTAACTACCATATGAGTAGCATTACAATCAACATAAATATTTACTCACACCCCAAAATGGCAATGTACATGAACAGCTATTTATGTTATATGTACTCTAATGAGAAACTGTGGCTCAGTCAACCATCTTGGTTTCGGGTTATATACTGTTTTTTGTCAACATTATTTATTTCGAGATTTGATCGACTGATCAATGATGAATTCACATGTGAATAACGGTGTCAGGTTTCAGGTGTACGATTCTCATTTAAAATGTCGCATGCCCGGATATAGACACAGACAGTCACCAGTTAACTACTGAGTGGCTGACTTGAGGGCGGCACCGAGCTTAGTACCAGGGGCTGCATGTCTCTTAATCGAATGAGGCACGCACGTTGTCGCCATCTGACGACTACAGACTTGCCTAAAGTATGGAGAATGGAGACGCCGTAGTTAATTGGCAGACCAGGTCGCTCACCTTCTGTGTGACAGGTCTTCAGGTACCGGGCTAATGCCATAGCACTCAATGTGTATATCTTCCCCAGACCAGTCAAGAAGCCGAGGAAAGCGTACACGCTGCAGCCTGCAAGACACGACATATGAATGACATGGATTTGTTTTATTCCTCCATTTGCTAGAGAGTCAGGAACATGGAACATTAACATATTTACGAAGTACAAATACAAGAGAATGATCGATGCTAGACATTTGAAAAGAGCAATGCAGATTGTCAAAATATTTCAGTGCATGGTCATACGGTGTCCTATGCCAGCAAGGTATGCTAAGACTTAACATGTTATCAAATTCGTTATCATCGATCTCAATATTGGGCAGTTTTCCTCATATATGAGCTGTTGGTGACTCTTCTTCTGCATTGTATCAATATGAGCTGAGGCGTACACTGCATATCTTGACAATCAAATTCCAAAATAGTTATCTTGCCTCACGGTGCTGTTTGCAGTGATGAAGGAAATGTGGTAGCATGTCAATGCAAGTCATTGTGCAGTGCGGGCACGATTGCATAGAGGGTCCCTGACTTACGACACAGTTTAGTTTGGCAAGGTCTCTAACATGTGTTCCAATGTCCATATACTGTGGATATGTGGTATGCGATTATACACATTATTAAAACGCGCATATTTAAGATGCTGCAGTTTTGTAGAGAGCTGATTCTCCCGCCACCGTCTCACGGCCAATCTCACAACATTCTTCCACACCTGTTTAGACAGAAAATTGCCTTTAAAGCGGTACTGGTCGAGAAACCCTAACAATTCAAACTTGAAATCTGTTACAGGCGTTCTAAAAATACAGCCTCCCCCAGTGTCGAGTGGTGCAATCGGCAGAGACTCCCAAGGAACAGTAACTGCTTGTCACCGATTTCACATTCCAAATTTGCTTGATCCAACATGTTCAGTTACATAGTGGCGCTGCTGTGTTTTGGCAATCCCTGAATAGAACATATGCAGAAAGTATGGGTATTTAAGCATTATCTGGGTATCTGAGTAGTATCTAGCTATGTAAGGGTTATCAATGTATGTAAGCAGTACATATGTATGTAAGCAGTGATTGAGGAGGGATGTGATTGTAGATCGTTCCACTCCTGCCAATGAAACCAATGGTTGCACGTTAAACCCATGATTGCACACGAAACCATTGATTGCGCATTAAACCATTAATTCAACATTAAAAAAGTCATTGCACATTAAACCGGTGATTGTACATTAAGCCAATAATTGTACATTAAACCAGTGATTGCGAATTAAACCAATAATTGTACATTAAATTATTAATCGCACATTAAACCATTACTTGCAGATTTAATCAGTAATTGCATACTAAGCCAATATGTTCATGTGAGTGCATGGCTGTGGCATGGCCGTTATCTGCACTTCATTCCACATACATTTGAGGCATCTATTAAATATGTAGTCGCGAGGAAAAGTTTATTTAGCCATATTTGGGCAAAGACCAACAATTCGATGATGTATAGAGCTTGGGTTTGCAGTGGCTTAGAGCTACATTTTCACCAGATAGCGACACTGTTGGTCTTTATAGGGAGCTGATTCTTGGCCTAATGCTGCTATGCCGTTTCAGCTAATACCAAATTACACAATTTTCCGTCCTGTCGGTAGCTCACAATAAAATTTGAAGTGACCGCCACGATTTGCCGCCGCGTTTACAGATGTGTCTGCGATTGACCAATCAGGAGGCGGCATTCTAATTTTATTCAAAACATAACCCGGAGCCATAGCCAGCGCCCTGGGTCTATAACCCGAAGCATTGTGAACTAGTCCGGCATATTTAGCCAGTCTAGCCCGCGACCGGAGTCATAGCCCGCATTCCACTTTATCCCAAATGCCCGTTACTATCAGCGCATTGACACCTTATCCACAAAGGTTCCGTGGGTCAATTAACTCATATGTACACAAGGTTAGCCTCTAGTATCAATCCGTCCACTACACAAGAAGCACCTATATCCTTCAAACATCAAGCCCTGAATTATTATTCCCAAAGACGTGCGAACACATACATCCAAGACACAACAACATGTTGTTTTCTTTTTAGGATGATGGCAAGGTACTGCCTCTGCAGTCAGGAGACGTCTAAGTCAAATTTGAGAGCCGGGAGAGAAGGGGGTATAGAAGTGTGGGAAGGGACGCGGCGTTGATAACTTACCGCTTTCACCCAACACCCAGCCGTGTTTGAAGGATGCCGTAATTGACAACGGGAACGAAACATCAGCCAGTATGACGTCATTGGCTGCCAGCAGCACGATGAACAGTTCCAGCTGCGACAAGGACTTCCGGTTGACATAGCAGGTCCATAGGACAAGGCCGTTAAATAGGGTGGCCGCCAGTCCTAAACACAGAAATAAAATATCAGTGAGCACCGAGGTAAGATTCAATATCAGTCTATCAATATGAATTGAGATTCACAGGAGACATAAACAATAGAAGAGTCAATATGCATTTTTAACAGATCATGAATCGTTATTATAGGCATTGCAATGTCATCCCCCAATGGGACCGTACTCGTAAACCACACGTAACTTACGTAACTTACGAAAGAAATCATATTCACTATACTTTTGTCACTTTCGTGATTCAGAAAACTTGATTATTAATTGATGATTTACCAATTCACGTTTATTTCATCAGTTAAAACCCGAGGAACGGAAATACCCTTGCCCTCCCCCAAGGAGCTCAGTGTGTCGCTTACCGATGGTGATCAGATATACTGCCAGGACGTAATCGACGCTAACCGGTAGCTTGGAAGCAAATTTGTCCGTGGCGTAATCCTCCTGTGAGCCATTCCCTGGCTCACAAGACGGCGCGGCGAACCCCTGCGCCAGCGATATATTGGGATCCATACTCCAGTTGAAATAGATATCACACGACGCCAACAATGGGTACGCCCGGCTAAACCTGTCTTTCTTTGTCCTGAAACCTGGCGATATATATATGTAACAGGTCGGGTTGTTGCCTCCTGTGATATCAAGATTTTGCCACCGACTGAACAAGTGGTCGCGATTTTACTTGTTCTCGCTCAGGTGCGTTATGTTTCATCTGGGCTTTTCTGACATTCTACATCCTGGGAGTGAGTCGGCCCTAAGGCGTCGTTATGCCCTCAGGGGAAGTTTTTGGCGGAGCCGCGGTGTGGGCCCTCAGAAGAGGAGAGCGTGATGGGGACAGCGTGATTCATCAGCGGACGCGGCGAATGAATGGCGAATATAACGGTTAATCTTTCACTACGCACCTGCTCGTCGTCTCGCCCTGTGAGGAAAAAAGACCAGCACATCGATCCAAACTGCGAGCAATACATAATATACATATATATATATAAAACGTGTAGCTCTCAGCAGCTGCCGTGACGTAATTAGGCCTCGTGATTAACCATTGATCGCTGGCTGGTGGTCGCCATGTCATCGCGGACGTTAATATCATGACGACGAAAAATTCAACAGACAGTATTAAATGGGGGTGGGGTTGGGGGGGGGGGGGGGGCAAGGGGTATTTGCGTTCCTCGGGAATGGGCTTTTCATTTCAGCGTGAACTGGGAATGAGGAAACTAATTCTTCGTGAACTAGAAATGGGGTATTAGCCAATCGCCGTGATCAAGGATTTTCATTAATCGTGAACTGGGAAATTTAATATTAAATAGCCGTGAATCGGGAAATCACCAATTTAGCATCGTGTATCCGCCCTTCTTTTGCATGCGGAGATCTTTTAATTAATCGTGACCTGGGAAAAAGGCTAGTATTCTTCGGGACCTGGGAATCCACCCCCACCCCCGCTTGTCCCCGCCCCCCATTAAATAAGGTACCAGAATTGATATATAAAGGGCGCTTGAACTATGAAAAGATTCAACTGAATAAAATTGTATTGTGTGCCATGTTGTCTGTCAACATCTTTAGCCTAATGTTGAACTTAAATAAATCATTAATTCATATAATAATAATAATAATAATAATAATCTTTATTGCCATGAAGAGTACACAAATCAAGATAATACCGAACTGGTTGGCAAGGAGCAGAAGCCGAGGCTTATTCGCTCAAAAAAAAAAAAAAAAAATATATAATAAATAAAAATGAATAAAAAAATAACTCAAAACAACAACAAAAAACAGGAACATGGAACGGTAGTACAGCAATCTAGATAATATCGATTTGGCCCAATCGTTGCACTATAATAGTTCTTTCTTTCTATTAACTCAGTAACATATATGATTATATTGTGATGGCTAGTTACACATTAAATTAACATTAGTTAAATTACTCGTATCAATTATATTTAACAAACTATTCTTAGTATTTCTCTTAAAAAGGTGAAGCGATGATTGAAAGTTTACCTTACCAAACCATTTATTAAAAATATATATCCCATTATATCTCATAGATATTTTCGTCAATTGACACTTGTGCTTAGGAACATGTAATAGCTGCGACCTTCTAGTGTTATACTTATGTATGTCAGCATTTCTTATAAACAAATCTTTTATTATAAGAGGTTGCAATCCATTGTATTGCTTAAACATAAATAATAAGACGCTATACTCGTATAATGATGTGAGCGGGAGAATCTTATTCGTTACAAATAACGGCGCTGAGTGGGCCCATTTATTAACTCCAGACAATATGCGAACTGCTTTTTTTTGGATCACGATAAGAGGGGTTAAAAAGCTAGTACACGAAGCTCCCCATACTTCAATACAATATGATAGATATGGAGACACAAAACAATTATATAAAATCCGTAGGGTGTCATTGGTTAACATTTTCCTTGCACAAGTGATTATTCCAAGCGCCCTTGCCATTTTACTTTTAATATAATCTATATGTTGTTTCCACAGAAGGTCACAGTCTAATTGTACTCCCAAAAATTTCGTGATAGTTGTTTGTACAACATATAATTATGTCTCGGATCTTTATTGTGATGACAGAATTGTGTATGCTATAATTCTTTTGCTATTACCACTATGCAATTATAACCATTAACATGATATCTACTTTGCCGGGATTATAACTGCTAGAATTACAAGCTTAATATAACGCATATCGTCATCCAAATGCAACATAATAACGCAAGTTATAATTACTGATAGCTTGTTATAATAGGAATAACCAGCATTCTCGGGGTGGCTTGGTATGGATCACTGAAGGACATGCCCTGTTGCTAATCACACCTTCTTTGTCACTCAGGACGGCTTGATAATTCGCATGTATTCTGGGTATACAAGGTGTATTATACAACAACATTTTGGTCAGGACATGGTTGGTTGATTAAACAAGGAAACGTCACAGAAAGCAGAACGATGTTGGCACAACGCCGGCTACAGTTGTTCACGGTTGCGAGTGGCTTGTCAGTGTAACATAATAAACTGTCCGGCCGTGATAACCTGTCCGGCCACGCTTATTTCATGTCACTAACCCTAACCAGGACCCGAATACTAACCTAACCCTAACCCTGGCCCTAACCTAATCCTAATCTAACCCTAAACCTAACATACAGGCGCTATTTAGATAGCAACCCCATTCGCTGCGCATGCGCACACGTCAGCCGGACACTTTATCACGGCGGACAGGTTATCGTGTCTCACCGGCCGTGTACCAACATTGGCCCGCTGGACAAAACTACATGGGCTCAATCATGTTTGCCGGCGGTGAGCCATTGTAGCGGCCGACATTGGCCGAGCGATGGTTCAATGTTGTGAGCAATGTTTTGTCACTGCGCGTTGCTCCGTCTGGCGAGTGAGCTAAGAAACAACGAACGGAAATATCCCCCCCCCCTACGCACACACACACACTCAGATAAGGGGGGGGGGTGGAGGAGTCTGCACTGCCTATACTAATAAAGTCTGTTCATGTAGGAGGTATGTCTGAATGATTTTCAACATCACATTATTATGCATTTTGCGCTACAAATGTTATATTCTGTTTCACAGGTCTGAACGACATGGCCCAACAGCTGCAAGAATCTGACTGGTCTGGTGCGTCAAGAGACAATGTGTCAATACATACGCCCTCTGTATTTTGTTCAATAAATGTTCTGTTAAGACTAAAATGTGTATTCATTTATTATTTATATTCAGTTGTCCAACGCGTCGGTCAACATTGGCCCGCTGGACAGAACTACGGTGGCCCAACAATATTTGCTGACGGTGGGCCAATGTAGCGACCGACGTTGACCCGACGATTGTCCACCGTCATGGTGCTATCTGGGGCGTAACCCATATCTGCATTGTCCAACGGAGGGACAGTTATCATGTTTGCTTAATTGAAACCCGTCAAGATTAACGGCTCATTGGAAAAGCGGCACGTCCAAAGAACCCAGAAAAAAACGAGTTACTTATACGTAAATCAAGGCGGTAAGTGTACCTTCGCGATGATCGACGAGTTGGCACTCCTGCCCTGTGACAACTCTCGCCCATAGGCTCCCAATAATCTACCAACAACTGTGCACGGAGCAACAGCAATTTTTCAGAATTCGACTGAATATGAATGGGACATGAATATTCCTTAGATATCTGGCTCTATCTTTTAATTCCTAGCCTAATAATTACCACTATTCCGTTAAATTGTATATCCTGGAAGAATACTCTAATAAACTGATAAACTGTCAAAGTATGTGTCAACACTCAAACGGCGACTGCTGCAAATGACCTGGTGATCCGGCCTAGTTGGATACTAATGAGCTGGCGCGTTACATTCTTTGTCATGGCCGCTTGCTGTCTTCCGATGTTGGTCCATCGTGGGTCGAATTCTCTGTATCCGGAAATACTGCTGTCTCTTGTGGTTGGCATCACTGGAAAACTGGATATTTTTCTCCTTGGTCTAGAACAAACTAGCGTTAGTTGCAATAGTCGATCGCCTCCAAATCGTCAGCTGTTATCATCCAAATTTTCGGCTTGTCAGTTCTCCTCCGGTGACATGTGCTCGTTAATCTTCGGTTTCGCCGCCTGGTCGGGTTGACATCTGTTTAATTCTTCGGTAGTGCTAGTTTGACTTAATGTTCGTAGGCTGAGGTTTTAGATGTAAGAGATATGTTCTGGTTCGGTCTGGTTGGGAGATGGGCCAGGAATGGCCAATGCTCATCAGCTGATCAGCTGATCATTAAGATTTTGTGATGCCATTTATGTCGTGGGTCTGAAGCGTGTGGCATATGTGTATGAATCTGAATCTGTGGATGTGAGAGACCATCTTTAATTACAAGTCCAAGTCCCGATAGCAGGGCGTACTAATTAGATAAGACAAATCCATTTTTGTCACAATATCAAGAGGGTTATTATCAAGAGTTTTTGTAAATTATGAATTGCAGGAATGGAGAGTAAAGATAACGAGTATTACGTTACTTAATGCGGCAGAGTATTCAGCTAGTGTACCGTTTTGAAATAGCAGTAAGCCTAACTGAGAACTGAGAACTTTGGCTACCTGATACCGTGTCTTAATAGGCATCAGCCCATAGCACTGATTTGTAGAAATCAGCGGCGCATTTGTCCTGTATTTGAGCTTTAGTATTGACTTGCTTGAGACGCTAACCACTACACCAGGGCGGTTCCTGGACGACATTCTATTGAATGAAACAATTAGGGTGCGATTGTCAGTCTCACCAGTATCGTCGATGTTTGTTATAATTATGATGGCATGCTATACATGATAACTACCAACCACTGATGTTATCTGTCATTGTGTGACGTAACGTTGTGAGGCTCAAGTTATGGTTAACTATCATCCGCTTCGGACCGTTCCAGCTGTGACGTCACCGCATGTCACAGACGGTTCAGATTGCACCACCAAAGGGCGTTGCACCGCCTGTGATTGTTCAGGCCAGTTTAAATTTGTTTATTGATATGTCGCCCGATATCGCTTTTTCCCTGTAAGGCATTATATTCCCTGTAAGGCATTACTGTTATGCGTCGCCATATGCAAAATAAATTTCATGATTTGTTACATGAATGTCTCAGCCATTTAAAAAGACGAATAATTGCTTCAAAGGATTACAGTATTTAATTATAAGCTAAGCCACTGCCATGGTAAATCATGAGGGCTACACCCATACATCTGCACGTGCACGCACTCATCTGCACGTGCATGTGTACACGCCCGAAAAATGATTGGACAAATTAGATAAAATGTCACACACGTTGAACTATATCGCGGAAAATATATAATAAAATCTCTACTGTATAGTCAATAATGTCAATTAATTAAGTGCAGGGGAATCAGCATCGAAATGTTGAGGCTTTAGGTGTCTTACAAACTCGATCACAAGTGGCCACAGATACTTACTACGCCTTTATTTATTTTTTAATTTGCCAAGCTGATATTGCGTTACTTGTATCGACACCAGCAGACATTAATTTAGGAGTTTAAAGCTGAATCCTACCCATGAACATAAGTAGGATGAGAGATGATAAGGATCTGCGTATCGGTGCCAAACCGTTCAGGCGTAACAAGTCAAATCCTCTCCTGATCATAGGTGACTTTGAATGCTCGACGTAACTGGCACCATGGTTCTCGGAGTGTTCGTAGCCACAAACTACAGCCTCTCTTATATAGCTTTTGTCCCGGGATGCCTTGCGCGCCAAGCACGAACTTGTGCAAGCACGATATTTCGTGGCGTAAAATGCTAAACTTATGGACTTTGCACACCATGCATTTCCAGTGGAGATGGAATGATAGCAAAACGCCATTCCTTAACTAGAGGTTGACCGCGTGAAAGGGACTGACCGAAAAAAGGCACGAGGAAATAGGAATCAGTTTTACGTGGATGAGCGTAACATGCATTGCATGAATTGCTGCTCCAACAGGAATTCAAAACTCGTTATTTTGCGCATGGTTTATTATAGCCAACTTGCCGAAGAGAAAAGATATGCCTACAATTACAGGTTCGTTTTTAGTCACTGCTGAAAAATGCCTATGTACGTATAGTCTAGTCACAACGATCATTGAGACCCAGTATGGTCTCCTAGTGAGCAGAACAACTGCACCGCGGACAATTTCCCCCCGAAATACCCCCCCCCCCCAATTACCCCTCCACCCTGACAACCCCCCCCCCGCCCCGCCCTGCACTGCCGACAAAGGACAATGCCCCTAGACAATTGACAACCTCCCTCATAATAAAGTTAGTTATTTATTTACCACGACGACAAATTGGGAATGAGCAAGCATTTCGTATCCGTACTGATTGGTGTATAAAACACGCGAAACAATGGCGCCATCTGGTGAAGGCATTGTCGATTGATAATTAGTCAATCTGTCCCTGGCTCATGAGTGACTGTGAAAGCCTCGGCCAGTAGCCTATGCCGAGCCCTCGCAACCCGCATACCAAGCCAAACATTCCCATCGCCGGCCAAACTCACTGACGCTCATGCCAAACCAAGCATTTGCATCGACTGCCGAGCCATTTCCCTCTCATACCAAGCACTCACATCGTCTGCTAATCCCTTTTCCTTTCATACCAAGCATGCACATCGTCTGCCAAACTACCCCACGACCATACTAAACCAAGCATTCTCGCCATCTGCCAAGCTCTTTGACGCTTGTGACAAATCAAACATTCATATCATCTAACAAGTCCTCTCACGGCACGACCAACCGATCAACCACATCGGCTACCTATGATGAAGTCAAGCTAAGCTTTCACGTCGTCAGGCCCTATCACTTTTATAAACATATTTTCTGAGGCTGTTACAGATATAACTTCGTTATCGGGGGCTAAAACTGCCAGGGGAGGGCGGGGGGAGGGGGGGTGTTTTGCGGCTTGACCAGTGTGGGGGGGGGGGGGGGCTATAACGGCAGTAGTTCCCCGTTGGATTCGCCACTAACATGCTACCACATGCATTTCGCCATTGGGAGAAGTACCGCGAGGCAAGACACCACTCCGGAACCTGATCGTGAAAAGCATGCAATGTACGCCTGAGTTCCTATTCATCTGGCTCAAAAGAAGAGACACCAACCAGGGGCGGATTCAGGAGATCTGAATATGGGGGCCGGTTTCAGGGTCGGATCCAGATATGCCGAATAGGGGGGGCCGGTTTCGGTTTTTATATATTAAATGGTATAAATTTCGGACCTAAAATGGGGGCCCGGGGCCCGGGTCGCCCCATCCTGGACTGGATCCATCCCTGCCGACACCACATATTTTAGGGGTGGGGGGGGGGAGGGGGGCTAGGAAACTTGCGACCGGGGTCGGGGTGGTTATATTCGTAAATTATCTGTCTTGTTTTGGACGACAGGATCGCAATGTGGCCGAGGGAGCGCACATGTTGATGGTGAAGCCTGGCATGGCATGGCATGGCATGGATATTGTGCGTCAGACCAAGGACAAAGTAAGCGACAGCCCGTGACTGAAGGAACAGTACACGAGTAGCGGCCGATCACGTGAGCTTCCAACCCCGTGCTGGCTCGTGCAGGGAGCGAGCATTCATGGGTGACCTTGACCTATCCATCCCTAAGCCTCACTTCATACCTGGCATGCTTTTCCTTTATTCACAACTATTATGGTGGATGGTGATGACGTCATATCAATCAAGAGATATCCCGTGTCCTAATATGATTTATGATCACGTATTCAGCGTTTACAAAAGCGTACACGCTGCAGCCTGCAAGACATGACATATGAATGACAATGATTTGCTTTATTCCTCCATTTGCTAGAGAGTCAGGACCATGGAACATTAACATATATACGAAGTACACATACAAGAGAATGATCGATGTTAGACATTTGAAAAGAGCAATGCAGATTGTCAAAATATTTCAGTGCATACGATGTCCTATGCCAGCAAGGTGTGCTAAGACTTGACATGTTATCAAATTCGTTCTCGTCGATCTCAATATTGGGCAGTTTTCCTCATATATGAGCTATTGGTGACTCTTCTTCTGCATTGTATAAATATGAGCTGAGGCGTACACTGCATATCTTGACAATCAAATTCCAACATAGTTCTCTTGCCTGACGGTGCTTTTCGCGGTGATGGAGGAAATGTGGTAGCTTGTCAATGCAAGAGGTTGTGTAGTGCGGGCACGATTGCATAGGGGTCCCTGACTTACGACAAAGTTAGTTTGGCAAGGTCTCTAACATGTTTCTTATGTCCAGGCAGCCCGTGTTCCAATTTCCATATACTGTGGATATGTGGTATGCGACCATACACATTATTAAAACGCGCATACTTAGGATGCTGCAGTTTTGTAGAGAGCTGATTCCCCCGCCACCGTCTCACGGCCAATCTCACAACATTCTTCCACACCTGTTCAGACGGAAAACTGCATTCAAAGCGGTACCGGTCGAGAAACCCTAACAATTCGAACTTGCTGATAACACCCACAATATTTACTAAAAACCCACGCGCACGACACGTTTGCTGCTGAGAAAGCTGGTACAAGCGTTCTAAAAATACAGCCTCCCCCAGTGTCGAGTGGTGCAATCGGCAGAGCCACCCGAGAAACAGTAACTGCTTGACATCGATTCCACATTCCAAATTTGCTTGATTCAACATGTTCAGTGACATAGTGGCGCTGCTGTGTTTTGGAAATCCCTGAATAGAACGTATGCAGAAATTATGGGTATGCAAGCATTGTCTGGGTATCTGAGTAGTATCTAGCTGTGTAAGGGTTATCAATGTATGTAAGCAGTACTTATTTATGTAAGCAGTGATTGAGGAGGGATGTGATTGTAGATCGTTCCACTCCTGCCAATGAAACCAATGGTTTCATATGAAACCCATGATTGCACACGAAACGATGGATTGCGCATAAAACCATTAATTCAACATTAAATAAGTCATTGCACATTAAACTAGTGATTGTACATTGAACCAATAATTGTACTTTAAACCAGTGATTGCACATTAAACCAATAATTGTACATTAAATTATTAATTGCACATTAAAACATTACTGGCAGATTAAATCAGTAATTGCATACTAAGGCAATATGTTCCTGTGAGTGCATGGCTGTGGCATGGCCGTTATCTGCACTTCATCCCACATACACTTGAGGCATCTATTATATATGTAGTGGTGAGGAAGAGCTTATTTAGCCATATTGAGGCAATGACAAGTTGCCAAAGACAAATAATTCGATGTTGTATTGAGCTTGGGTTTGCACTGGCTTAGAGCTACAGCTTCGATTGCACTGTGCCGCCCTGTCTCCAGGCAACCATATCCACCAGATGGCGACACTGTTCGTCTTTACAGGGAGCTGATTCTTGGCCGCCACGATTCACCGCCGCGTTAGCAGGTGTGTCTGCGATTGACCAATCAGGAGGCGGCATTCTAATTTTATTCAAAACATAACCCGGAGCCATAGCCAGCGCCCCGGGTCTATAACCCGAAGCATTGTAAACTAGTCCGGCATATTTAGCCAGTCTAGCCCGCGACCGGAGTCATAGCCCGCATTCCACTTTATCCCAAATGCCCGTTACTATCAGCGCATTGACACCTCATCCACAAAGGTTCCGTGGGTCAATTAACTCATATGTACACAAGGTTAGCCTGTAGTATCAATCCGTCCACTACACAAGAAGCACCTATATCCTTCAAACATCAAGCCCTGAATTATTATTCCCAAAGACGTGCGAACACATACATCCAAGACACAACAACATGTTGTTCTCTTTTTAGCGGATGGCAAGGTACTGCCTCTGCAGTCAGGAGACGTCTAAGTCAAATTTGAGAGCCGGGAGAGAAGGGAGCATAGAGGTGTGGGAAGGGACGCGGCGTTGATAACTTACCGCTATCACCCAACACCCAGCCGTGTTTGAAGGATGCCGTAATTGACAACGGGAACGATACATCAGCCAGTATGACGTCATTGGCTGCCAGCAGCACGATGAACAGTTCCAGCTGCGACAAGGACTTCCGGTTGACATAGCAGGTCCATAGGACAAGGCCGTTAAATAGGGTGGCCGCCAGTCCTAAACACAGAAATAAAATATCAGTGAGCACCGAGGTAAGATTCAATATCAGTCTATCAATATGAATTGAGATTCACAGGAGACATAAACAATAGAAGAGTCAATATGCATTTTTAACAGATCATGAATCGTTATTATAGGCATTGCAATGTCATCCCCCAATGGGACCGTACTCGTAAACCACACGTAACTTACGTAACTTACGAAAGAAATCATATTCACTATACTTTTGTCACTTTCGTGATTCAGAAAACTTGATTATTAATTGATGATTTACCAATTCACGTTTATTTCATCAGTTAAAACCCGAGGAACGGAAATACCCTTGCCCTCCCCCAAGGAGCTCAGTGTGTCGCTTACCGATGGTGATCAGATATACTGCCAGGACGTAATCGACGCTAACCGGTAGCTTGGAAGCAAATTTGTCCGTGGCGTAATCCTCCTGTGAGCCATTCCCTGGCTCACAAGACGGCGCGGCGAACCCCTGCGCCAGCGATATATTGGGATCCATACTCCAGTTGAAATAGATATCACACGACGCCAACAATGGGTACGCCCGGCTAAACCTGTCTTTCTTTGTCCTGAAACCTGGCGATATATATATGTAACAGGTCGGGTTGTTGCCTCCTGTGATATCAAGATTTTGCCACCGACTGAACAAGTGGTCGCGATTTTACTTGTTCTCGCTCAGGTGCGTTATGTTTCATCTGGGCTTTTCTGACATTCTACATCCTGGGAGTGAGTCGGCCCTAAGGCGTCGTTATGCCCTCAGGGGAAGTTTTTGGCGGAGCCGCGGTGTGGGCCCTCAGAAGAGGAGAGCGTGATGGGGACAGCGTGATTCATCAGCGGACGCGGCGAATGAATGGCGAATATAACGGTTAATCTTTCACTACGCACCTGCTCGTCGTCTCGCCCTGTGAGGAAAAAAGACCAGCACATCGATCCAAACTGCGAGCAATACATAATATACATATATATATATAAAACGTGTAGCTCTCAGCAGCTGCCGTGACGTAATTAGGCCTCGTGATTAACCATTGATCGCTGGCTGGTGGTCGCCATGTCATCGCGGACGTTAATATCATGACGACGAAAAATTCAACAGACAGTATTAAATGGGGGTGGGGTTGGGGGGGGGGGGGGGGCAAGGGGTATTTGCGTTCCTCGGGAATGGGCTTTTCATTTCAGCGTGAACTGGGAATGAGGAAACTAATTCTTCGTGAACTAGAAATGGGGTATTAGCCAATCGCCGTGATCAAGGATTTTCATTAATCGTGAACTGGGAAATTTAATATTAAATAGCCGTGAATCGGGAAATCACCAATTTAGCATCGTGTATCCGCCCTTCTTTTGCATGCGGAGATCTTTTAATTAATCGTGACCTGGGAAAAAGGCTAGTATTCTTCGGGACCTGGGAATCCACCCCCACCCCCGCTTGTCCCCGCCCCCCATTAAATAAGGTACCAGAATTGATATATAAAGGGCGCTTGAACTATGAAAAGATTCAACTGAATAAAATTGTATTGTGTGCCATGTTGTCTGTCAACATCTTTAGCCTAATGTTGAACTTAAATAAATCATTAATTCATATAATTATGTCTCGGATCTTTATTGTGATGACAGAATTGTGTATGCTATAATTCTTTTGCTATTACCACTATGCAATTATAACCATTAACATGATATCTACTTTGCCGGGATTATAACTGCTAGAATTACAAGCTTAATATAACGCATATCGTCATCCAAATGCAACATAATAACGCAAGTTATAATTACTGATAGCTTGTTATAATAGGAATAACCAGCATTCTCGGGGTGGCTTGGTATGGATCACTGAAGGACATGCCCTGTTGCTAATCACACCTTCTTTGTCACTCAGGACGGCTTGATAATTCGCATGTATTCTGGGTATACAAGGTGTATTATACAACAACATTTTGGTCAGGACATGGTTGGTTGATTAAACAAGGAAACGTCACAGAAAGCAGAACGATGTTGGCACAACGCCGGCTACAGTTGTTCACGGTTGCGAGTGGCTTGTCAGTGTAACATAATAAACTGTCCGGCCGTGATAACCTGTCCGGCCACGCTTATTTCATGTCACTAACCCTAACCAGGACCCGAATACTAACCTAACCCTAACCCTGGCCCTAACCTAATCCTAATCTAACCCTAAACCTAACATACAGGCGCTATTTAGATAGCAACCCCATTCGCTGCGCATGCGCACACGTCAGCCGGACACTTTATCACGGCGGACAGGTTATCGTGTCTCACCGGCCGTGTACCAACATTGGCCCGCTGGACAAAACTACATGGGCTCAATCATGTTTGCCGGCGGTGAGCCATTGTAGCGGCCGACATTGGCCGAGCGATGGTTCAATGTTGTGAGCAATGTTTTGTCACTGCGCGTTGCTCCGTCTGGCGAGTGAGCTAAGAAACAACGAACGGAAATATCCCCCCCCCCTACGCACACACACACACTCAGATAAGGGGGGGGGGGTGGAGGAGTCTGCACTGCCTATACTAATAAAGTCTGTTCATGTAGGAGGTATGTCTGAATGATTTTCAACATCACATTATTATGCATTTTGCGCTACAAATGTTATATTCTGTTTCACAGGTCTGAACGACATGGCCCAACAGCTGCAAGAATCTGACTGGTCTGGTGCGTCAAGAGACAATGTGTCAATACATACGCCCTCTGTATTTTGTTCAATAAATGTTCTGTTAAGACTAAAATGTGTATTCATTTATTATTTATATTCAGTTGTCCAACGCGTCGGTCAACATTGGCCCGCTGGACAGAACTACGGTGGCCCAACAATATTTGCTGACGGTGGGCCAATGTAGCGACCGACGTTGACCCGACGATTGTCCACCGTCATGGTGCTATCTGGGGCGTAACCCATATCTGCATTGTCCAACGGAGGGACAGTTATCATGTTTGCTTAATTGAAACCCGTCAAGATTAACGGCTCATTGGAAAAGCGGCACGTCCAAAGAACCCAGAAAAAAACGAGTTACTTATACGTAAATCAAGGCGGTAAGTGTACCTTCGCGATGATCGACGAGTTGGCACTCCTGCCCTGTGACAACTCTCGCCCATAGGCTCCCAATAATCTACCAACAACTGTGCACGGAGCAACAGCAATTTTTCAGAATTCGACTGAATATGAATGGGACATGAATATTCCTTAGATATCTGGCTCTATCTTTTAATTCCTAGCCTAATAATTACCACTATTCCGTTAAATTGTATATCCTGGAAGAATACTCTAATAAACTGATAAACTGTCAAAGTATGTGTCAACACTCAAACGGCGACTGCTGCAAATGACCTGGTGATCCGGCCTAGTTGGATACTAATGAGCTGGCGCGTTACATTCTTTGTCATGGCCGCTTGCTGTCTTCCGATGTTGGTCCATCGTGGGTCGAATTCTCTGTATCCGGAAATACTGCTGTCTCTTGTGGTTGGCATCACTGGAAAACTGGATATTTTTCTCCTTGGTCTAGAACAAACTAGCGTTAGTTGCAATAGTCGATCGCCTCCAAATCGTCAGCTGTTATCATCCAAATTTTCGGCTTGTCAGTTCTCCTCCGGTGACATGTGCTCGTTAATCTTCGGTTTCGCCGCCTGGTCGGGTTGACATCTGTTTAATTCTTCGGTAGTGCTAGTTTGACTTAATGTTCGTAGGCTGAGGTTTTAGATGTAAGAGATATGTTCTGGTTCGGTCTGGTTGGGAGATGGGCCAGGAATGGCCAATGCTCATCAGCTGATCAGCTGATCATTAAGATTTTGTGATGCCATTTATGTCGTGGGTCTGAAGCGTGTGGCATATGTGTATGAATCTGAATCTGTGGATGTGAGAGACCATCTTTAATTACAAGTCCAAGTCCCGATAGCAGGGCGTACTAATTAGATAAGACAAATCCATTTTTGTCACAATATCAAGAGGGTTATTATCAAGAGTTTTTGTAAATTATGAATTGCAGGAATGGAGAGTAAAGATAACGAGTATTACGTTACTTAATGCGGCAGAGTATTCAGCTAGTGTACCGTTTTGAAATAGCAGTAAGCCTAACTGAGAACTGAGAACTTTGGCTACCTGATACCGTGTCTTAATAGGCATCAGCCCATAGCACTGATTTGTAGAAATCAGCGGCGCATTTGTCCTGTATTTGAGCTTTAGTATTGACTTGCTTGAGACGCTAACCACTACACCAGGGCGGTTCCTGGACGACATTCTATTGAATGAAACAATTAGGGTGCGATTGTCAGTCTCACCAGTATCGTCGATGTTTGTTATAATTATGATGGCATGCTATACATGATAACTACCAACCACTGATGTTATCTGTCATTGTGTGACGTAACGTTGTGAGGCTCAAGTTATGGTTAACTATCATCCGCTTCGGACCGTTCCAGCTGTGACGTCACCGCATGTCACAGACGGTTCAGATTGCACCACCAACGGGCGTTGCACCGCCTGTGATTGTTCAGGCCAGTTTAAATTTGTTTATTGATATGTCGCCCGATATCGCTTTTTCCCTGTAAGGCATTATATTCCCTGTAAGGCATTACTGTTATGCGTCGCCATATGCAAAATAAATTTCATGATTTGTTACATGAATGTCTCAGCCATTTAAAAAGACGAATAATTGCTTCAAAGGATTACAGTATTTAATTATAAGCTAAGCCACTGCCATGGTAAATCATGAGGGCTACACCCATACATCTGCACGTGCACGCACTCATCTGCACGTGCATGTGTACACGCCCGAAAAATGATTGGACAAATTAGATAAAATGTCACACACGTTGAACTATATCGCGGAAAATATATAATAAAATCTCTACTGTATAGTCAATAATGTCAATTAATTAAGTGCAGGGGAATCAGCATCGAAATGTTGAGGCTTTAGGTGTCTTACAAACTCGATCACAAGTGGCCACAGATACTTACTACGCCTTTATTTATTTTTTAATTTGCCAAGCTGATATTGCGTTACTTGTATCGACACCAGCAGACATTAATTTAGGAGTTTAAAGCTGAATCCTACCCATGAACATAAGTAGGATGAGAGATGATAAGGATCTGCGTATCGGTGCCAAACCGTTCAGGCGTAACAAGTCAAATCCTCTCCTGATCATAGGTGACTTTGAATGCTCGACGTAACTGGCACCATGGTTCTCGGAGTGTTCGTAGCCACAAACTACAGCCTCTCTTATATAGCTTTTGTCCCGGGATGCCTTGCGCGCCAAGCACGAACTTGTGCAAGCACGATATTTCGTGGCGTAAAATGCTAAACTTATGGACTTTGCACACCATGCATTTCCAGTGGAGATGGAATGATAGCAAAACGCCATTCCTTAACTAGAGGTTGACCGCGTGAAAGGGACTGACCGAAAAAAGGCACGAGGAAATAGGAATCAGTTTTACGTGGATGAGCGTAACATGCATTGCATGAATTGCTGCTCCAACAGGAATTCAAAACTCGTTATTTTGCGCATGGTTTATTATAGCCAACTTGCCGAAGAGAAAAGATATGCCTACAATTACAGGTTCGTTTTTAGTCACTGCTGAAAAATGCCTATGTACGTATAGTCTAGTCACAACGATCATTGAGACCCAGTATGGTCTCCTAGTGAGCAGAACAACTGCACCGCGGACAATTTCCCCCCGAAATACCCCCCCCCCCCCAATTACCCCTCCACCCTGACAACCCCCCCCCCCGCCCCGCCCTGCACTGCCGACAAAGGACAATGCCCCTAGACAATTGACAACCTCCCTCATAATAAAGTTAGTTATTTATTTACCACGACGACAAATTGGGAATGAGCAAGCATTTCGTATCCGTACTGATTGGTGTATAAAACACGCGAAACAATGGCGCCATCTGGTGAAGGCATTGTCGATTGATAATTAGTCAATCTGTCCCTGGCTCATGAGTGACTGTGAAAGCCTCGGCCAGTAGCCTATGCCGAGCCCTCGCAACCCGCATACCAAGCCAAACATTCCCATCGCCGGCCAAACTCACTGACGCTCATGCCAAACCAAGCATTTGCATCGACTGCCGAGCCATTTCCCTCTCATACCAAGCACTCACATCGTCTGCTAATCCCTTTTCCTTTCATACCAAGCATGCACATCGTCTGCCAAACTACCCCACGACCATACTAAACCAAGCATTCTCGCCATCTGCCAAGCTCTTTGACGCTTGTGACAAATCAAACATTCATATCATCTAACAAGTCCTCTCACGGCACGACCAACCGATCAACCACATCGGCTACCTATGATGAAGTCAAGCTAAGCTTTCACGTCGTCAGGCCCTATCACTTTTATAAACATATTTTCTGAGGCTGTTACAGATATAACTTCGTTATCGGGGGCTAAAACTGCCAGGGGAGGGCGGGGGGAGGGGGGGTGTTTTGCGGCTTGACCAGTGTGGGGGGGGGGGGGGGGGCTATAACGGCAGTAGTTCCCCGTTGGATTCGCCACTAACATGCTACCACATGCATTTCGCCATTGGGAGAAGTACCGCGAGGCAAGACACCACTCCGGAACCTGATCGTGAAAAGCATGCAATGTACGCCTGAGTTCCTATTCATCTGGCTCAAAAGAAGAGACACCAACCAGGGGCGGATTCAGGAGATCTGAATATGGGGGCCGGTTTCAGGGTCGGATCCAGATATGCCGAATAGGGGGGGCCGGTTTCGGTTTTTATATATTAAATGGTATAAATTTCGGACCTAAAATGGGGGCCCGGGGCCCGGGTCGCCCCATCCTGGACTGGATCCATCCCTGCCGACACCACATATTTTAGGGGTGGGGGGGGGAGGGGGGCTAGGAAACTTGCGACCGGGGTCGGGGTGGTTATATTCGTAAATTATCTGTCTTGTTTTGGACGACAGGATCGCAATGTGGCCGAGGGAGCGCACATGTTGATGGTGAAGCCTGGCATGGCATGGCATGGCATGGATATTGTGCGTCAGACCAAGGACAAAGTAAGCGACAGCCCGTGACTGAAGGAACAGTACACGAGTAGCGGCCGATCACGTGAGCTTCCAACCCCGTGCTGGCTCGTGCAGGGAGCGAGCATTCATGGGTGACCTTGACCTATCCATCCCTAAGCCTCACTTCATACCTGGCATGCTTTTCCTTTATTCACAACTATTATGGTGGATGGTGATGACGTCATATCAATCAAGAGATATCCCGTGTCCTAATATGATTTATGATCACGTATTCAGCGTTTACAAAAGCGTACACGCTGCAGCCTGCAAGACATGACATATGAATGACAATGATTTGCTTTATTCCTCCATTTGCTAGAGAGTCAGGACCATGGAACATTAACATATATACGAAGTACACATACAAGAGAATGATCGATGTTAGACATTTGAAAAGAGCAATGCAGATTGTCAAAATATTTCAGTGCATACGATGTCCTATGCCAGCAAGGTGTGCTAAGACTTGACATGTTATCAAATTCGTTCTCGTCGATCTCAATATTGGGCAGTTTTCCTCATATATGAGCTATTGGTGACTCTTCTTCTGCATTGTATAAATATGAGCTGAGGCGTACACTGCATATCTTGACAATCAAATTCCAACATAGTTCTCTTGCCTGACGGTGCTTTTCGCGGTGATGGAGGAAATGTGGTAGCTTGTCAATGCAAGAGGTTGTGTAGTGCGGGCACGATTGCATAGGGGTCCCTGACTTACGACAAAGTTAGTTTGGCAAGGTCTCTAACATGTTTCTTATGTCCAGGCAGCCCGTGTTCCAATTTCCATATACTGTGGATATGTGGTATGCGACCATACACATTATTAAAACGCGCATACTTAGGATGCTGCAGTTTTGTAGAGAGCTGATTCCCCCGCCACCGTCTCACGGCCAATCTCACAACATTCTTCCACACCTGTTCAGACGGAAAACTGCATTCAAAGCGGTACCGGTCGAGAAACCCTAACAATTCGAACTTGCTGATAACACCCACAATATTTACTAAAAACCCACGCGCACGACACGTTTGCTGCTGAGAAAGCTGGTACAAGCGTTCTAAAAATACAGCCTCCCCCAGTGTCGAGTGGTGCAATCGGCAGAGCCACCCGAGAAACAGTAACTGCTTGACATCGATTCCACATTCCAAATTTGCTTGATTCAACATGTTCAGTGACATAGTGGCGCTGCTGTGTTTTGGAAATCCCTGAATAGAACGTATGCAGAAATTATGGGTATGCAAGCATTGTCTGGGTATCTGAGTAGTATCTAGCTGTGTAAGGGTTATCAATGTATGTAAGCAGTACTTATTTATGTAAGCAGTGATTGAGGAGGGATGTGATTGTAGATCGTTCCACTCCTGCCAATGAAACCAATGGTTTCATATGAAACCCATGATTGCACACGAAACGATGGATTGCGCATAAAACCATTAATTCAACATTAAATAAGTCATTGCACATTAAACTAGTGATTGTACATTGAACCAATAATTGTACTTTAAACCAGTGATTGCACATTAAACCAATAATTGTACATTAAATTATTAATTGCACATTAAAACATTACTGGCAGATTAAATCAGTAATTGCATACTAAGGCAATATGTTCCTGTGAGTGCATGGCTGTGGCATGGCCGTTATCTGCACTTCATCCCACATACACTTGAGGCATCTATTATATATGTAGTGGTGAGGAAGAGCTTATTTAGCCATATTGAGGCAATGACAAGTTGCCAAAGACAAATAATTCGATGTTGTATTGAGCTTGGGTTTGCACTGGCTTAGAGCTACAGCTTCGATTGCACTGTGCCGCCCTGTCTCCAGGCAACCATATCCACCAGATGGCGACACTGTTCGTCTTTACAGGGAGCTGATTCTTGGCCGCCACGATTCACCGCCGCGTTAGCAGGTGTGTCTGCGATTGACCAATCAGGAGGCGGCATTCTAATTTTATTCAAGACATAACCCGGAACCATAGCCAGCGCCCTGGTCTATAACCCGGAGCTTTGTGAACTGGTCCAGCATATGTAGCAAGTCTAGCCCGCGACCGGAGTCATAGCCCGCATTCCACTTTATCCCAAATGCCCGTTACTATCAGCGCATTGACACCTCATCCACAAAGGTTCCGTGGGTCAATTAACTCATATGTACACAAGGTTAGCCTGTAGTATCAATCCGTCCACTACACAAGAAGCACCTATATCCTTCAAACATCAAGCCCTGAATTATTATTCCCAAAGACGTGCGAACACATACATCCAAGACACAACAACATGTTGTTTTCTTTTTAGGATGATGGCAAGGTGCTGCCTCTGCAGTCAGGAGACGTCTAAGTCAAATTTGAGAGCCGGGAGAGAAGGGAGCATAGAGGTGTGGGAAGGGACGCGGCGTTGATAACTTACCGCTATCACCCAACACCCAGCCGTGTTTGAAGGATGCCGTAATTGACAACGGGAACGATACATCAGCCAGTATGACGTCATTGGCTGCCAGCAGCACGATGAACAGTTCCAGCTGCGACAAGGACTTCCGGTTGGCATAGCAGGTCCACAGGACAAGGCCGTTAAATAGGCTGGCCGCCAGCCCAAAACACAGAAATAAAATATCAGTGAGCACCGAGGTAAGATTCAATATAAATCTATCAATATGAATTGAGATTCACAGGAGACATAAACAATAGAAGAAGAGTCAATGTGCATTTTTAAGAGATCGTGAGTCGTTATTACTGGCATTGCAATGTCATTCCCCCCTGGGACCGTACTCATAAACCACACGTACGTAGCTTACGCAATTAATCATATTCAATATACTTTTATCACTTTCGTGATTCAGAAAATCCACCTCTTGGGTGAATACTTCTCTGTTTTGAACCCGATAATCGCTCAACAACTGTTCCACCTAGCTCTAAGTTGATTTGCGTAAGCTGCGTATTGTATGTGAGTGCTGTCCCTAATCTTCAGTGCCTGGGATGAGACCCCCCCCCCACATATTTGTCCCTGCAACAGTTATTGGTCACGTCTTTTGAGACGTCTTTGCCTATTTGCAATGATTAAACGGACCACCAATGTCCAGCATTGAAAGAAACCATTTGTTCTCCCTCGTGTTAATTATGATATGGCAAATAATGGAATTACTTATGGAAACATGAAAATATATATGATGCTACGGTAGCCATGTTCGATGTTTAGTGCAATTACTTCGTGCACCATCACTTTCTCAAGCTGTCCACTACCACCAGGTCAGCCAATTTTTCAAGATGGCAAAGTCGGTTAATGACAAGCTATATATATCTTGAAAGGAAACACGTTTTGATGCTTCCACCCGTAGCTTTTTTGGATAATAAATTAAGATGCCAAAGAGGAACAGCCAACCGAAAGTGTCTGAATGGTCAGCATAATTAACTAGTGAGACATTGGTAGATTGGGTGCGTATCTGACACTGTGACGCTGCTAAGGGTATTTTATAATACGCTCTTCGTAACAAACCCATGATAATTTATTATATTTCGTTTGTAATGTTAATACCTGCTATGTTAGACAGATGTCAGCAGTGGTAGTCATCTCAAAGTGACGTGTGTTGTGTGTGGCATAGAGATGAGCCCACTGGAGAGCGCTTCACCAACAATTACAAGTTGATTTTACAAAAGCTTTTATTTAGTGATTATGGGCAGCCATCTAAATGCAATATGTTTCTTGACAATGTTATTCACAGGATGCTAAAACAGTCTTGCAGTGCAGCCAAAAGTTGCTCATACAGCAAGTTTTCACATAAGAAGCTATTTTCGTAGTCGCCCAATCACAAAAAAGCCTTCCTAAAGCCGTGGCGGATCCAGGAATGTGAAAAGGCAGGGGGGCGGGGGGGTGGCTCTGAACAAAAATGTTTTGATGAGTGGTCCGTACCTCTTGGATAACCCCCCGGGGGGGTGGGGGCGCAAGGGTGGTCGTGTTCGCAAATCACGAAGAATCAATTTCTTTATTCCCAGGTTACGATGATGTAAATGGAGAACGCCCCGCCAGCAATGAAAGGGGCGGATACTTGATACTAATTGACGATTTACCAATTCACGTTTATTTACTATTAAAATTCTCAGTTTACGATTAATGAAAATCATTGATCACGACGATCGGCTAATATCTCCTTCCCAGTTTACGAAAAATTATTTCTTCATACTCAGTTCCTGGGGAACGGAAATAGCCCTTGCCCTTCCCCAAGGAGTTCAGTGTGTCACTTACCGATGGTGATCAGATATACTGCCAGGACGTAATCGACGCTAACCGGTAGTTTGGAAGCAAATTTGTCCGTGGCGTAATCATCCTGTGAGCCATTCCCTGGCTCACAAGACGGCGCGGCGAACCCCTGGACCAGCGATATATTGGGATCCATACTACAATTGAAATAAATATCACACAACGCCAACAATGGGTACGTCCGGCTAAACCTGTCTTTCTTTGTCCTGAAACCTGGCGATTTATATATGTAGCAGGTCGGGTTGTTGCCCCCTGTGATATCAAGATGTTGCCATCGAATGAACAGGTAGTCGCGATTTTACTTGTAAGGCGTTGTTATGCCCTCAGGGGACGTTTCTTGCGGAGCCGCGGTGTGGGCTTTCAGAAGAGAAGAGAAAGCGTGATTCATCAGCGGGCGCGGCGAATGACTGGCGGATATTGCGGTTAACCCTTCACTATACGGACGAGGTGATGGCGACAGCAAGCTGGCAGCCCACCGGAAGTCAGCAAATTCCCGCTGTCGCTGCCACGGCCAGCGAGGGAAGAAGGCCGGCAGCCTCAGCACCTGCTCGCCGGCTCGCCTTGTGAGGAAGAAAGACCAACACATCGATCCAAACTGCGGGCAATACATAACATATGTATAAAACGTGGAGCTCTCAGCAGCTGCCGTGACGTAATTAGGCCGCGTGAATAACCAATGATCGCTTGCTGGTGGTCGCCATGACATCGCAGACGTTGGGCGCGTTCGATTGACTCGGTTCTAGAACCCTAATTGCAGGTTGCGCAGTGGGTTCTGGTTCTGAAATATGCAGTACGAATCGAACGACACTAAAACTGGTATGAGGGTCAAGGTCGACATGTATGTTGTACTTAATATATTGCTGGGTTTGGGGGGGGGGGTCCGCAGTAACCCCCCCCCCCTTCTCATCACCCAAATCCGCTTGCTCACGGCGTTTTACCGCCCAAATCCACTCGGTCGGGGCAACCCGTTCTCAACCCGCTCTATAAACGCACACTTTCAGAGCACCCCCCCAGCCCCCTCCTCCTCCCCGGGTCGCAAATTTTTAAATATCCGCTCTACTAGTAGGGGTATCTTTTTCATCATAAGTATCTTTTTCATCAAGGCATCAAGGCACTCGCGGAACCCCTCCACCAGATTTGTCTAATACTCTCTCCTGCAGTTAAAAACTCCTATAGGGCCTACTTTTTTTTCTTATGGGACACTTTCAAGGGGCGTTCGAGAGGGGGGGGGGAAGGGGGTATTTTCGTTGCTCGGGAACAGGCCTTCCTTTGCATGCGGTGAGTTCTCCATTTAATTCATCTGGGAATAAAGAAATTTATTTATCGTTCTTTGGGACCCCCTCCCCCTTGCCCCCCTCCTCCCCTTCCAAGCTCCGACATCAAAGGCAACCACTTTGTTCGTGGTTTGGATGTCGGAACTATAACACTTGCGACTATAACTGTTCAAGCGACTCCGCCAGTTTGTTTCTTTACATTTTGTCTAAAAGTTGTTTTAGGTGGCGAATTATACACTTCACAATTACATTTGACCTGGGTCACTAACAAAGGACTTTAAAATTGTCAAACGTACAAGACCTAACTGTGTGCCATCTTAAGTTTGTTGCGCACAGTCTTCGCGCATGCGCTTTGCGACCCACATCTGGCGAAAAATGAAAACCGGTTCCGAAGTTCTGGAACTGGTGCAGGTGTCAAATCGAACGCGCAGAACTGACGGCTCTAGTTCTAGAACCAGATATGGCGCTCAATCGAATGCACCCGTTAGTATCATGGGTCTAATTAGATGACATATATTCTGGATATACAAGGTGTATTATACAATAACATTTTGGTCATGAAATGGTTGGTTGATTTAACAAAGATACGTCACAGATAGCAGAACGATGTTGGCACAACGCCGGCTACAGTTGTTCACGGTTGCGAGTGGCTTGCCGGTGTAACATAATAGACTGTCCGGCCGTGATAACCTGTCCGGCCACGCTTATTTCTTGTCACTAACCCTAACCAGAACTCGAATACTAACCTAACCATAACCCTGGCGATAACCTAATCATAATCTAACCCTAAACCTAACATACAGGCGCTATTTAGATATCAACCCCATTCGCTGCGCATGCGCACACGTCAGCCGGACACTTTATCACCGCGGACAGGTTATCGTGTCTCACCGGCCGTGTACCAACATTGGCCTGCTGGACAAACTACATGGGCTCAATCATGTTTGCCGACGGTGAGCCATTGTAGCGGCCGACGTTGGCCGAGCGATGGTTTAATGTTGTGAGCAATTTTTTGTCACTGCGCGTTGCTCCATCTGGCGAGTGAGCTAAGAAACAACGACTTTCACGTTCTGTGGCGTTTTGAGAACTTTTACAAGATGGCGGTGTTCTCTGCATATCGGCATATTTTTACTTCTTTTCCAATGACGGTAAGTGCGATTGCAATAATAAATCATGTCAGACGCAACATAATGATCGACTGCATCGGAAAACATATCTTCTGAAGCTTAATCAGCTTTAATCAAAGGATAACAGCTCCATTGATGCTTTTAACCGCCCCTTCGCAGCCACGGCGCAGTGTTCCGGCATAACTAGGCCTGGCCCACTTTCCTTGGAATGAGCTAGGCCTCGTTATCGCAAGCACAGCCGACACGGCCACACTACTCACACAGGCCACGATGAACGGAAACACCCCCCCCCCCACACACACACACACTCAGATTGGGGGGGGGGGGTCTGCACTGCCTATACTAATGAAGTCTGTTCATGTAGGAGGTATGTCTGAATGATTTTCAACATGATATTATTATGCATTTTGCGCTACAAATGTTATATTCTGTTTCACAGGTCTGAACAACATGGCCCAACAGCTGCAAGAATCTGACTGGTCTGGTGCGTCAAGATACAATGTGTCAATACATACGCCCTCTGTATTTTGTTCAATAAATGTTCTGTTAAGACTAAAATGTGTATTCATTTATTATTTATATGCAGTGGTCCAAGGCGTCGGTCAACATTGGCCCGCTGGACAGAACTACGGTGGCCCAACAATATTGACTGACGGTGGGCCAATGTAGCGACCGACGTTGACCCGACGATGGTCCACCGTCATGGTGCTATCTGGGGCGTTCCCCATATCTGCATTGTCCAACGGAGGGACAGTTATCATGTTTGCTTAATTGAAACCCGTCAAGATTAACGGCTCATTGGAAAAGCGGCACGTCCAAAGAACCCAGAAAAAACGAGTTACTTATACGTAAATCAAGGCGGTAAGTGTACCTTCGCAATGATCAACGAGTTGGCACTCCTGCCCTGTGACAACTCTCGCCCATAGGCTCCCAATAATCTGCCAACAACTGTGCACGGAGCAACAGCAATTTTTCAGAATTCGACTGAATATGAATGGGACATGAATATTCCTTAGATATCTGGCTCTATCTTTTAATTCCTAGCCTAATAATTACCACTATTCCGGTAAATTGTATATCCTGGAAGAATACTCTAATAAACTGATAAACTGTCAAAGTATGTGTCAACACTAAAACGGCGTCTGCTGCAATGACCTGGTGACCCGGCCTAGTTGCATACTAATGAGCTGGCGCGTCACATCCTTTGTCATGGCCGCTTGCTGTCTTCCGATGTTGGTCCATCGTGGGTCGAATTCTCTGTATCCGGAAATACTGCTGTCTCTTGTGGTTGGCATCTCTTGAAAATTGGATATCTTTCTCCTTGGTCTAGAACAAACTAGGTCCAAATCGTCAGCTGTTATCATCCAAAGTTTCGGCTTGTCAGTTCTTCTCCGGTGACAAGTCATGTGCTCGTTAATCTTCGGTTTCGCCGCCTGGTCGGGTTGACATCTGTTTAATTCTTCGGTAGTGTTAGCAGTCGTTATTAAGTGCGAACTACTTACTTATGGGACGATGATAGATCTAGTTTGACTTAATGTTCGTAGGCTGAGGTTTTAGATTTAAGAGATATGTTCTGGTTCGGTCTGTTTGGGAGATGGGCCAGCAATGGCCAATGCTCATCAGATGATCAGCTGATCATCAAGATTTGGTGATGCCATTTATGTCGTGGATCTGAAGCGTGTGGCATATGTGTATGAATCTGAATCTGTGGATGTGAGAGACTGTCCATCTTTAATTACAAGTCCAAGTCCCAATAGCAAGGCGTACTAATTAGATAAGACAAATCCATTTTGGTCACAATATCAAGAGGGTTAGTATCAAGAGTTTTTGTAAATTATGAATTGCAGGAATGGAGAGTAAAGATAACGAGTATTACGTTACTTAATGCGGCAGAGTATTCAGCTAGTGTACCGTTTTGAAATAGCAGTAAGCCTAACTGAGAACTGAGAACTTTGGCTACCTGATACCGTGTCTTAATAGGCATCAGCCCATAGCACTGATTTGTAGAAATCAGCGGCGCATTTGTCCTGTATTTGAGCTTTAGTATAAAGATGGGCATTACTTGCCTGAAACGTATTGACTTGCTTGAGACGCTAACCACTACACCAGGGCGGTTCCTAGACGACATTCTATTGAATGAAACAATTAGGGTGCGATTGTCAGCCTCACCTTTGGTATTGCCATTGATCTGTCCAGTATCGTCGATGTTTGTTATAATTATGAGGATGGCATGCTATATATGATAACTACCAACCACTGATGTTATCTGTCATTGTGTGACGTAACGTTGTGAGGCTCAGGTTATGGTTAACTATCATCCGCTTCGGACCGTTCCAGCTGTGACGTCACCGCATGTCACAGACGGTTCAGATTGCACCACCAAAGGGCGTTGCACCGCCTGTGATTGTTCAGGCCAGTTTAAATTTGTTTATTGATATGTCGCCCGATATCGCTTTTTCCCCGTTATGCATTATATTCCCTGCAAGGCATTACTGTTATGCGTCGACATATGCAAAATAAATTTCATGATTTGTTACATGAATGTCTCAGCTATTTAAAAAGACGAATAATTGCTTCAAAGGATTACAATATTTAATTATAAGCTAAGCTCCTGCCATGGTAAATCATCAGGGGTACACCCATACATCTGCACGTGCACGCACTCATCTACACGTGCATGTACATGCCCGAAATTATTGGACAAACTAGATAAAATGTCACACGCGTGAACTATATCGCGGAAAATATATAATAAAGATCTCTACTGTATAGTCAATAATGTCAATTAATTAAGTGCAGGGGAATCAGCATCGAAATGTTGAGGCTTTAGGCGTCTTACAAACTCGATCGCAAGTGGCCACAGATACTTACTACGCCTTTATTTATTTTTTAATTTGCCAAGCTGATATTGCGTTACTTGTATCGACACCAGCAGACATTAATTTAGGCCTTTAAAGCTGAATCCTACCCATGAACATAAGTAGGATGAGATATGATAAGGATCTGCGTATTGATGCCAAACCGTTCAGGCGTAACAAGTCAAACCTTCCCCTGATCATAGGTGACTTTGAATGCTCGACGTAACTGGCACCATGGTTTTCGGAGTGTTCGTAGCCACAAACTACAGCCTCTCTTATATAGCTTTTGTCGAGGGCATGCCTTGCGCGCCAAGCACGAACTTGTGCAAGCACGATATTTCGTGGCGTAAAAAGCTAAACTTATGGACTTTGCACACCATGCATTTCCAGTGGAGATGGAATGATAGCAAAACGCCATTCCTTAACTAGAGGTTGAGCGCGTGAAAGGGACTGACCGAAAAAGGCACGAGCAAATAGGAATCAGTTTTACGTGGATGAGCGTAACATGCATTGCATGAATTGCTGCTCCAACAGGAATTCAAAACTCGTGATTTTGCGCATGGTTTATTATAGCCAACTTGCCGAAGAAAAAAGATATGCCTACAATTACAGGTTCGTTTTTAGTCACTGCTGAAAAATGCCCATGTACGTATAGTGCGACTGGCACCGGGAGTACCTTAACCCGGTGAGTGGATCGCGATCGCAATTTATGTATGTTTTGCATGGCCTGTTCCTGCAGGCTCCATGCGACCCTAGTCACAACGATCATTGAGTTCCAGTATGGTCTCCTAGGGAGCAGAACAACTGCGCCGCGGACAATTTCGCCCCGAAATACCCCCCCCCCCCCCCCAATTACCCCTCCATCCTGACAACACCCCCCCCCCCCCGCCCTGCACTGCCGACAAAGGACAATGCCCCTAGACAATTGACAACCTCCCTCATAATAAAGTTAGTTATTTATTTAACAAGACGACAAATGGGGAATGAGCAGGCATTTCGTATCCGTACTGATTGGTGTATAAAACACGCGAAACAATGGCGCCATCTGGTGAAGGCATTGTCGATTGATAATTAGTCAATCTGTCCCTGGTTCATGAGTGACTGTGAAAGCCTCGGCCAGTAGCCTATGCCGAGCCCTCGCAACGCGCATACCAAGCCAAACATTCCCATCGCCGGCTAAACTCACTGACGCTCATGCCAAACCAAGCATTTGCATCGACTGCGGAGCCATTTCCCTCTCATACCAAGCACTCACATCGTCTGCTAATCCCTTTCCCTTTCGTACCAAGCATGCACATCGTCTGCCAAACTACCCCACGACCATACTAAGCCAATCATTCTCGCCGTCTGCCAAGCTCTTTGACGCTTGTGACAAATCAAACATTCATATCATCAAACAAGTCCTCTCACGGCACGACCAACCGATCAACCACATCGGCTACCAAACCGTCCTATGATGAAGTCAAGCCAAGCTTTCACGTCGTCATGCCCTATCACTTTCATAAACATATTTTCTGAGGCTGTTACAGATATAACTTCGTTATCGGGGGCTAAAACTGCCAGGGGAGGGCGGGGGAAGGGGGGGGGGGGTGTTTTGCGGCTTGACCAGTGGGGGGGGGCCTATAACGGCAGTAGTTCCCCGTTGGATTCGCCACTAACATGCTACCACATGCATTTCGCCATTGGGAGAAGTACCGCGAGGCAAGACACTACTCCGGAACCTGATCGTAAAAAGCATGCAATGTACGCCTGAGTTCCTATTCGTCTGGCTCAAAAGAAGAGACACCAACTAGCGGCGGATCCAGGAAATCTGAATATAGGGGCCGGTTTCAGAGTCGGATCCAGATATGCCGAATAGGGGGGCCGGTTTCGGTTTTCATATGTTAAATGGTATAAATTTCGGACCTAACATGGAGGGCCGGGGCCGGGTCGCCGCATCCTAGACTGGATCCATCCCTGCCGACACCACATATTTTAGGGGGGGGGGGGGGGAGGGGGCGGGGGCTAGGAAACTTGCAACCGGGGTGGGGGTGATAATATTCGTAAATTATCTGTGTTGTTTTGGACGAAAGGATCGCAATGTGGCCGAGGGAGCGCAAATGTTGATGGTGAAGCCTGGCATGGCATACCTGGATATTGTGCGTCAGACCAAGAACAAGGTAAGCGACAGCCCTCCCGTGACTGAAGGAGCAGTAAACGAGTAGCGGCCGATCACGTGAGCTTCCAGCCCCGTGCTGGCTCGTGCAGGGAGCGAGCATTCATGGGTGACCTTGACCTATCCAGCCCTAAGCCTCACTTCATACCTGGCATGCTTTTCCTTTATTCACAACTATTATGGTGGATGGTGATGAGGTCATATCAATCAAGAGATATCCCGTGTCCTAATATAATTTATGATCACGTATTCAGCGTTTACAATATATTACTGTGTCGATTTACAATATATTATTGTGTGCCATACTCAGCATTGCATTAGCGCATCGAGACTTTAAAGGTTGGAAGTTACTTAATTACCCGATCGAGGGTAATGTGCTACAATACATACAGAACGCAACATCACACGCTCAATATTGGGTGGTCTTCAAATATCAATATAAATCGATATATTTACGTACAGGGTGAGGTATACAATAATACATAAATAAATACAATAAAACGATTCTTACAAGACGTATGACTTCCTTAACATTGATTCACACCTTCAACCTAAAAGTCAGATCAGTGTTTGATGGTTCATTTAACAAACATCAAAGGCGGCGTCAGGAGGCGGCTCATTAAAGTCAGAGTTCATCATAATCTGTCACTTTCACACATCGCAAACACGCTGCTCATTGGTTGCCACTTTAACACCTATTTAATATATCATGGCCACATTGTCAAGAAACGGGTATAAAAGCCATGGTGATGTCTTGTACCTTCATTCTACAACAACAACCACAATGGAAGACTTATGCCTAGCATGTAATGATCCTGTAAGACCCCGCCAAGAAGGCTTGCAGTGCGATGGATGTATCCGCTGGCACCATCGCACTTGTGGCACAGGTGTCACACGTGCAATGTGTCCCGTGGCCGTAATGGTAAGTAATCCACTTTTACTTCTACATGTTTGCGGTATATCAACAATTTATTTAATGTTATTTGTTATGCACAAATAAAGTGCCAAATTTGCAAGAAAAAACGTTTTTATGTAAAAATAATCATGCTCCATTCTCATTCTAATCAACACGCATCACTCTCACCAACACCGACCCTAGACTTCACAAACACGCAAGGCAAAGAAGCCAGTCAATTGCCAAGCGAGACAATAAATACGTAAGCGTCTAAGCCGCTTAACACCTCCAGGTTCCCCCACCACTGACCCGCCCCCCTTACGCCCCACCCCCACCGCCTTACACTCCACCCCAACCGGCGGTCCAGATGAACTGCGGTCGAAGAGAGCTGCGGTCGTAGTGATCGAGGTTTTACAAGGTTTTACTGTGATCAGATTCTATATTTAGATGCACACGTGAATGATGATGTAAAATAAATCATGAATTAAAAAATATAAATGAATGGATTAACATAAATAAATTATCATTAAATGTTATAAAGTCAAAGTATATGCTTTTCTATATGCCTGGTAAAAAACTGGAGGTTCCAAGTATCTTTATAAATAACACTCGCCTTGAATGTCTAGATGAATTCAACATGCTTGGACTTACTATACAAAATAATATGAAGTAGCACAGTCACACAAACAAAATAGCAAACAAAGTGTCAAAAGTCATTTCAATCGTGAACAAATTTAAGTATACACTGCCACAGCATACTCTTTTAACAATATATAACTCACTTATAGTGCCACATCTAAACTACTGCATTCTGGCCTGGGGTTATCACACTACACGTTTAGAAAAGTTACAGAAGAAAGCAATCAGGATTATAACTCAAAGTAATTTCAATGCGCATACAGAGCCACTATTTAAGCAATTCCGTCTATTAAAATTTAATGACATTCATCCTTTACGAAAGCTCAGATTTTATGAAAAGTTGACAAACAAAAATCTACCACATTATTTCAGTCACATACCCATTATAAGTAATTCCCAAGTTCATTGCCATGATACAAGGGGGAAGCAAAGAGTCCATACTACAAGGGCTCATCACAGTTTTACAACAAAGTGCTTAAGGCACAGCCTTATAACTATTATCAACTCAGAATCCAGCTCTACCCTCGCCAAAGTTAATACACATAGTTTGCAAGGTTTTACGAAATATATCAAAGACAATATAATAGATAATTACTCATTTCATTGCAATGTTCTAAATTGTCATGTTTGTCAGACTTTATAATTATCTAAATTGATTATCTAAGTTGATTTACCGGTATATTTATATTTGTTTTTTACCTGTTTGGTTTGTTATCATTTTCTTCACTAAGAAATATGTTTTTTTTGCTTTATTATGTGGTCTTTCGAAGTACAATCTTATGACGAACTAGATCTATGGCTGTAATCTCATCTAGGTCTATGTTTGTATAAATTACGAATAGGTTTTCTTTAAAGTGTATTTAATCACCGTGACGGTTGTCCACCAAAGTTTGCTTGGGGTCGCTGGGTTCCGCCACGTGCTGGTGGAGTGGGCGTCTCCTCGGGTGGCTACTTGGACGGAGTTTCATGAAGACACCTTCACATGGGTTGCGTGGATCTGTCATCCGGCGCGACGACCTGGTCGGGTAAGAAGTCGATCTCCGACCGTAGATGACCCAGGGTCTGTCCGGCATTATCGCTCAATATTAACCGCTCCTGTCCCGCCCCGGGTGCTCGCGGGGTCTCGGCGGCCACGCCGGGCGGACGCGGCGGGCGCCTCAGCGCAGCCAGCTGGCGCCGGAAACGAGGGTTGGCGAAGAAGTAGATGAGGGAGTCGTAGCATGCTGAGGCCTTGGCGGCGTAGGGCGGGAGGGTGCTCAGCCACAGCGGCATGGAGGACGCGTCCCCGAAGGCCGCCCACATAGCCACCACACTGTACGGCATCCAGGCCAGGAGGAAGCCGGCGGTTATCATGCCGGTCACCTGCAATAATAGTACCACACAGGTATATGAATTATGGAAGCAAGTCACGGCACCCATGCATAATCCATATGCACAATCGGTGCCTAATCCACAACCTGTGGATTACCATGCCCATATCCTATGGCCTTCTATGTTATATTGCCTGTCAGAAATAAAACAGAAGCGGTGACTATCAAACAAGCCAAGTTCTATATCTTACAGATCATACTGTCCTGACAGAAAGAAAAATAAAGAGATGGTTAGTGAGAAGGAATGCAGCTGTCTTTACCAACAATTGAATCTCTTTAGATGGGTGATTCCTTTAGCCTAGACAGAGCCACAACTAGATTTGTCATACCACGAATAACAACAAAATACCATACAATTATAAATGTCTCTCATGTCTTTAACAAGATGACTAGACACAAGCTGTACATCGTTTGAACAACGATGCAAGACACAATCTTTATTCGAAATCACATCGACGATAAGACTGTGCGCGACTACTGTGTTCCCCCATTTATTCTCCGGTGTAATAGACAAAAGGCTCATGTTGCTCATATCCAATCGTGTGGTGAAAAAGGTCTTCCACGTGCGTTATGTCGGACAAACAATTCGCACAAACACATCAGCATGTCACTTTGTTGTCAGTTTCAGAGATTAGTACTTCTCACTTGTACCTACCATCAGCTATGATTGTCAATTTCATACTCACGATCAAGAAAAAAAGACTAGTGGGCGGGGCTTAGTGTCGGAGTAGGGATTGGTCTATTGCCACTCACCATAGTGATATGCTTGTTCTTGTTGAATCGGATGGATTGCTGGAGGTGGGCGGTGGTCCTCAACTTCATAAGTATCCGCGCGTAGCCCCCACAAATCACAGTAAACGGCAACGCCAGGCAAAAGGTCGTCATGGCAACGACATAGGACCGGCCCGAGGGCGTCAGACTCGTCCAGTTGATGCTGCAGGTGGTTCCACAGGGGACCACCCCGTACTCGCCCCAGCCAACCGGTGTCGGTGACCCCAACGACAGCGCCGCCTCCGCCGCCGAAATGGTTGGTTGGTTGTATATTCAGAACGCTTTAACCCCTTTTTGACATATCGCGTCAATGGGAGAAGGTAGAGCAAAATAGAGCCATGCATGTCCCCGGAGTGACCGGCTACTCTTTACGAAGAAAGACATGGGATTTTTATCCTGCGACCACACAGACATGACTACAGCGGGGCTCGAACCATCGATCCACGTGTCGTTAGGCTCTCAGGTGGCCAGAGCGCTCAATGCGAGCGTTCTAACCCATTGAGCTACCGGGCCGGCCCCCGCCGGAATGATGGCGGCGTCGCGTTGGCTTAGATCGGACAACATTGATTGGCACGCACTAAGACTAAAATATTGTAAACAAAGCAGAGGCAGCAACCAGTCAACAGGGCTCTCCAACTGCATACGTTATTTCCGGTTTTCGTCAGGGAGCGCAGAATTGTTGGCGCGGATTCTCGAATATGTCAAAAAAGAAAAAAAGTGTTTCAAATAAGAAACACATTAATGTTGACAGGGACAAGATTTGTTTAATCCTAATTCCCCCAACCATTGAAATATAAACATTTAAACCACGTTTACAATAAAATGTAATGCAGATGACCTTTAAGCAGATCTAACGTGAGAATATCGCCACTGGTTATAACCTTTGCCCACTTGCTTGTAGAAGTTGTGTATATAATAAATGACTGATACGCGTCTCATCAAGATCGGGGGTTGTGTGCGGATTACGTCAGTAAGTGAATAAAGGCTATTTAAGATCTGTACGTATGGCGTCGTATTAGTGCATTGTGTAACCATCACACTAAAACCTTGGAATGGATGGTAGGGAATCGCGGAGGGAAAAAATGAAATACGGTGAGATGCTATCATGACTGGTGAATACATCTTCGTCCTAATAGTACGATCACATTGGTCCTCTTTAGTTCTGGAATGTAACAGATTACATAAACAGATTACATAAACAGATTACATAAACATATTACATAAACAGGTTACATTAACGAATTACATTAACAGATTACATTAACAGATTACATAAACAGATTGCATAAACAGATTACATAGACAGATTACATAAACAGATGTGTGCATCAGCTGAAACACAAAGGCGTGCCTTAACATATGCGTCCATAAACAGATGTGTTTATAAACAAGTGTACTACCTAAGCCGATGTCTACGTAAACAGATATGTATATATATATATGCAGGTGTACACAAATGGATGTAAAATAAAAATAACGTTGCGGGTTAATGTCCTTGCTAGATCGATGTCGTACAGTGACGCTGGAAAATCTACCAGTGTGTCTAACTGCAAATCACGATCCAACTGTGATGTGAGTCAGAGAGTTTACCAATGGTAACGATGTTGCAGTTAATGACCGGTGTCAGTTATGTCAGGGATCTATATACGCGCTTAATCACTGAGCTAGTTTGAATGTCCATGAACCATCACAGTCATAAGATAACTTTACACGATACTGCAACGTAGACATCTACATGGGCGTAGCCAGCCGTAAGCACGTACGCACGCGTACACACTGGGCTGTGCCGGTACGTGCAATCCTGTTGTTCGGAAGTCATTTATATCATTTCATGTGCAGCAGATGCGTACACTTGCTCAAGTCCCTGATCTATGTGAGCATTCACATGTATATTACTATATGCGCTTGTTGGAAACCTCATGAAATAAGCGACGGTTACATAAAAACACACACACACACAAAAAGCGTTAATATATATTCAAAAGTATATTACTTTCACTTTGCAGTTCACATCACGCGTAAGACGATAATGTTTTCGCTGACCATGGTAGCAAGCGCCACGCTGTTTTGGAGCATCATGCCATTGTCTGAGACATCAGCTACCAGCTCAAACCGGTACGGCGCAATTGCCCCAGAAGTCTCCACCTCCCCTCTGTCCACAATATCCTGCCTTACATCCTCATCATCGATCTCCACTGAAGTCAAAGTGTTCTCTTCTTCGCCCCAGCCTCACGTCATTTTCGGTATTTTAATTAGTCAGCCCGAGGGTTGCAAACACAGAGAAGGGGCTGTCAGAACAGTTTTAATAATGCCCTATTGGACATAATCGACGCCTAAATGTTAAAATTATATGTGGAAAGCAATAGTCAGAACTTCATTGATATGGCCCGAAATGAACGTAATTAACTGTTATTGCAGTGGTTCTGTAATTAATCGGGATGCTATGGTCACATGCGTCAGAGCGGCTCTAGCTCATGGCCACATTTCTGAGTGACGTAGACTCGGGGCGCATGTCTTGGGGTCAGGAAGCGCCCGGTACCGGCAACACGTCACAGGACTCTACCGGGTATGCCGATAGAGATATGCCTATTCCAATGAAAATGCCGACACCGTTCACATCCTACTCTAACACCTTGCAGTCAGCAGCCATCTTTTCGCGAATTTCCCGTGTGGTTTTGAGCGGGATACATTCGGAATGTGCACCCAGCCCGTGCGAAAGAAATGTCGGTTGGGGGTGGGTTGGGGGTTGGTACACCAATGCGCAATCTGCGTATTCGGGTAACCTCAGAGAGATACCGTGCTGTCAAAGACCTGCGTCCACTGGCTCGCTCACGGTGGTTCGTGGGCGGGAACATCCTTTGTCACGTCACGCTAATGGACAACATGTGGTTGAGCGCGAGGTTTATCACGACATTAGCAGCCGCACTCTCTGCCTTCGACTCACTCCGCTGTGCTCCATTTTATCTCTGTTGTATCCTCAAAGGTTATTTTCAAATCTCTGGCCGTGGCTCTGTAAATCGAAGCTCTAACAATACCAACGAAGGGGTGAGATAGATTACTGGATTATGCATTCAAACGTTTTAAAACGTCACCGACGGCGAACCTCCGCTGAACCAAAAATGTGTTCACATGCGAGAAGCGGTGCGTCTTTGGCACAAACTGCCAGCTTAGCACCTCTAATGAATAGAGAAAAGCGATGTAGAACAAAATGGAAATGTTGTGTAATGTTTAGTTAATTCCCAATAATTTAACTGGAAACGTAAATGATATAGGCCCGGCATTTTCCTTTAATATGAGTTTACAGTTTTTATTCCACGAAATCTCTATAGTCGAGTGAACTTTGATTCAAACAAAGTGAAAGATTGTGTAACTACCATATGAGTAGCATTACAATCAACATAAATATTTACTCACACCCCAAAATGGCAATGTACATGAACAGCTATTTATGTTATATGTACTCTAATGAGAAACTGTGGCTCATTCAACCATCTTGGTTTCGGGTTATATACTGTTTTTTGTCAACATTATTTATTTCGAGATTTGATCGACTGATCAATGATGAATTCACATGTGAATAACGGTGTCAGGTGTCAGGTGTACGATTCTCATTTAAAATGTCGCATGCCCGGATATAGACACAGACAGTCACCAGTTAACTACTGAGTGGCTGACTTGAGGGCGGCACCGAGCTTAGTACCAGGGGCTGCATGTCTCTTAATCGAATGAGGCACGCACGTTGTCGCCATCTGACGACTACAGACTTGCCTAAAGTATGGAGAATGGAGACGCCGTAGTTAATTGGCAGACCAGGTCGCTCACCTTCTGTGTGACAGGTCTTCAGGTACCGGGCTAATGCCATAGCACTCAATGTGTATATCTTCCCCAGACCAGTCAAGAAGCCGAGGAAAGCGTACACGCTGCAGCCTGCAAGACACGACATATGAATGACATGGATTTGTTTTATTCCTCCATTTGCTAGAGAGTCAGGAACATGGAACATTAACATATTTACGAAGTACAAATACAAGAGAATGATCGATGCTAGACATTTGAAAAGAGCAATGCAGATTGTCAAAATATTTCAGTGCATGGTCATACGGTGTCCTATGCCAGCAAGGTATGCTAAGACTTAACATGTTATCAAATTCGTTATCATCGATCTCAATATTGGGCAGTTTTCCTCATATATGAGCTGTTGGTGACTCTTCTTCTGCATTGTATCAATATGAGCTGAGGCGTACACTGCATATCTTGACAATCAAGTTCCAACATAGTTCTCTTGCCTCACGGTACTGTTTGCAGTGATGAAGGAAATGTGGTAGCATGTCAATGCAAGTCATTGTGCAGTGCGGGCACGATTGCATAGAGGGTCCCTGACTTACGACACAGTTTAGTTTGGCAAGGTCTCTAACATGTGTTCCAATGTCCATATACTGTGGATATGTGGTATGCGATTATACACATTATTAAAACGCGCATATTTAAGATGCTGCAGTTTTGTAGAGAGCTGATTCTCCCGCCACCGTCTCACGGCCAATCTCACAACATTCTTCCACACCTGTTTAGACAGAAAATTGCCTTTAAAGCGGTACCGGTCGAGAAACCCTAACAATTCAAACTTGAAATCTGTTACAGGCGTTCTAAAAATACAGCCTCCCCCAGTGTCGAGTGGTGCAATCGGCAGAGACTCCCAAGGAACAGTAACTGCTTGTCACCGATTTCACATTCCAAATTTGCTTGATCCAACATGTTCAGTTACATAGTGGCGCTGCTGTGTTTTGGCAATCCCTGAATAGAACATATGCAGAAAGTATGGGTATGTAAGCATTATCTGGGTATCTGAGTAGTATCTAGCTATGTAAGGGTTATCAATGTATGTAAGCAGTACATATGTATGTAAGCAGTGATTGAGGAGGGATGTGATTGTAGATCGTTCCACTCCTGCCAATGAAACCAATGGTTGCACGTTAAACCCATAATTGCACACGAAACCATTGATTGCGCATTAAACCATTAATTCAACATTAAAAAAGTCATTGCACATTAAACCGGTGATTGTACATTAAGCCAATAATTGTACATTAAACCAGTGATTGCGCATTAAACCAATAATTGTACATTAATTTATTAATCGCACATTAAACCATTACTTGCAGATTTAATCAGTAATTGCATACTAAGCCAATATGTTCATGTGAGTGCATGGCTGTGGCATGGCCGTTATCTGCACTTCATTCCACATACATTTGAGGCATCTATTAAATATGTAGTCGCGAGGAAAAGTTTATTTAGCCATATTGAGGCCAAAACCAACAATTCGATGATGTATAGAGCTTGGGTTTGCAGTGGCTTAGAGCTACATTTTCACCAGATAGCGACACTGTTGGTCTTTATAGGGAGCTGATTCTTGGCCTAATGCTGCTATGCCGTTTCAGCTAATACCAAATTACACAATTTTCCGTCCTGTCGGTAGCTCACAATAAAATTTGAAGTGACCGCCACGATTTGCCGCCGCGTTTACAGATGTGTCTGCGATTGACCAATCAGGAGGCGGCATTCTAATTTTATTCAAAACATAACCCGGAGCCATAGCCAGCGCCCCGGGTCTATAACCCGAAGCATTGTAAACTAGTCCGGCATATTTAGCCAGTCTAGCCCGCGACCGGAGTCATAGCCCGCATTCCACTTTATCCCAAATCCACGTTACTATCAGCGCATTGACACCTCATCCACAAAGGTTCCGTGGGTCAATTAACTCATATGTACACAAGGTTAGCCTCTAGTATCAATCCATCCACTACACAAGAAGCACCTATATCCTTCAAACATCAAGCCCTGAATTATTATTCCCAAAGACGTGCGAACACATATATCCAAAACACATCATGTTGTTTTCTTTTTAGGATGATGGCAAGGTGCTGCCTCTGCAGTCAGGAGACGTCTAAGTCAAATTTGAGAGCCGGGAGAGAAGGGAGCATAGAGGTGTGGGAAGGGACGCGGCGTTGATAACTTACCGCTATCACCCAACACCCAGCCGTGTTTGAAGGATGCCGTAATTGACAACGGGAACGATACATCAGCCAGTATGACGTCATTGGCTGCCAGCAGCACGATGAACAGTTCCAGCTGCGACAAGGACTTCCGGTTGGCATAGCAGGTCCACAGGACAAGGCCGTTAAATAGGCTGGCCGCCAGCCCAAAACACAGAAATAAAATATCAGTGAGCACCGAGGTAAGATTCAATATAAATCTATCAATATGAATTGAGATTCACAGGAGACATAAACAATAGAAGAAGAGTCAATGTGCATTTTTAAGAGATCGTGAGTCGTTATTACTGACATTGCAATGTCATTCCCCCCTGGGACCGTACCCATAAACCACACGTACGTAGCTTACGCAATTAATCATAATCAATATACTTTTATCACTTTCGTGATTCAGAAAATCCACCTCTTGGGTGAATACTTCTCTGTTGTGAACCCGATAATCGCTCAACAAGTGTTCTACTTAGCTCCAAGTGGACCAGTGCCTGGGATGGGACCCCCCTCCCACCCACACCCCACATATTTGTCCCTGCGATCATTTATTGGTCACGTCTTTTGAGACGTCTTTGCCTATTTGCAATGATTAAACGGACCACCAATGTCCAGCTTTGAAAGAAAACATTTGTTCTTCCTCGTGTTAATTATCATATGTTCTTCCTCGTGTTAATTATCATATGGCAAAGTCGGTCAATGACAAATTATATATATCTTGAAAGGAAACACGTTTTGATGCTTCCATCCGTAGCTTTTTTGAACGATAGATTAGGATGCCAACGAGGTATAGCCAACCGAAGTTGTGGGTCTGAATGGTCAGCATTAATAACTGGTGAGACATTGGGAGATTGGGTGCGTAATTGACACTGGGACGCTGCTAAGGGTATTTTATAGTATGCTCTATCTATGGGGGGGGGGCGCAAGGGTATTCGTGTACCCAAATAACGAAGAATCAATTTTTTTATTCCCAGGTCACGATGATTTAAATAGACAGCTCCCCCGCCAGCAATGAAACATGCGGATACTTGATTATTAATTGACGACTTACCAATTCACGTTTATTTAATATTTAATTTCTCAGTTTGCGATTAGCGAAAATCGTTGATCTCGATCGGCTAATATCTCCTTCCCAGTTTACGAAAAATTATTTTTTTATACCCAGTTCACGGTGAAATGAAAAGCCTGTTCCCGAGGAACGGAAATACCCCTTGCCCTCCCCCAAGGAGTTCAGTGTGTCACTTACCGATGGTGATCAGATATACTGCCAGGACGTAATCGACGCTAACCGGTAGCTTGGACGCAAATTTGTCCGTGGCGTAATCCTCCTGTGAGCCATTCCCTGGCTCACAAGACGGCGCGGCGAACCCCTGGACCAGCGATATATTGGGATCCATACTCCAGTTGATATAGATATCACACAACGCCAACAATGGGTACGTTCGGCTAAACCTGTCTTTCTTTGTCCTGAAACCTGGCGATTTATATATGTAGCAGGTCGGGTTGTTGCCTCCTGTGATATCAAGATGTTGCCACCGACTGAACAGGTGGTCGCGGTTTTACTTGTTCTCGCTCAGGTGCGTTATGTTTCATCTGGGCTTTTCTGACATTCTACATCCTGGGAGTGAGTCGGCCCTAAGGCGTCGTTATGCCCTCAGGGGAAGTTTTTGGCGGAGCCGCGGTGTGGGCCCTCAGAATGAATGAACGAATGAATGGCGAATATAACGGTTAATCTTTCACTACGCACCTGCTCGTCGTCTCGCCCTGTGAGGAAAAAAGACCAGCACATCGATCCAAACTGCGAGAAATACATAATATATATATAAAACGTGGAGCTCTCAGCAGCTGCCGTGACGTAATTAGGCCGCGTGAATAACCAATGATCGCTTGCTGGTGGTCGCCATGACATCGCAGACGTTAGTATCATGGGTCTAATTAGATGACGCGCACGTATAACTGTGGCAGAGCGTAGCTGATCCGATTTTTTCGATTGCCAAGTAACGCCTTAATTTTTGTTTCTTCCACAATCAGTTATCCGGACTAGCATTGTTGTCTCGTGGGTCTAAATATATTAAATACAGCAGTTTACCGTGGCATCTTGACGAAGTACATGCAGATAGCTTTATGTATGCATTAGCAAAGCTGCACACTTTGAGTAATCGGCTAAAAATAGAGACGGGAAGGTGGCATATAAGCCCAGGGTGACCCCTGTTGAGAAGAGGAAGTGTTCCACGTGTAACGTCCTCGTGAACGAGAATCACTTTGTGTTAGAATGTCCGTTGTATAGCGACTTAAGAAGCAGCATCTTACAAAGATGTTATTGGCCAAGACCTGACCTAGTCCTTATGACGACGACAAATTCAACAGACAGTATTAAATGAGGGTGAGGTGGGGCGGGGGAGGGGGGGGGGGGCAAGGGGTATTTGCGTTCCTCGGGAATGGGCTTTTCATTTCAGCGTGAACTGGGAATGAGGAAACTAATTCTTCGTGAACTAGAAATGGGGCATTAGCCAATCGCCGTGATCAAGGATTTTCATTAATCGTGAACTGGGAAATTTAATATTAAATAGCCGTGAATCGGGAAATCGCCAATGTAGTATCGTGTATCCGCCCTTCGTTTGCATGCGGAGAGTTCGGCTTTTAATTCATCGTGACCTGGGAATAAAGACAAGTATTCTTCGGGACCTTGGAACCCACCCCCACCCCCGCTTGCCTTCGCCCCTCCCCCCCCCCTTAATAACATAGCAGAATTGATATATACACGGCACTTGAACTATGAAGAGATTTAACTGAATAAAATTGTATTGTGTGCCATGTTGTCTTTCAACACCTTTAGCCTAATGTTGAAATTAAATAAATCATTCATTCAAAACAATTCTGAAATTCAGAATTAAGTTTATGTGTTCGCGAAGATGTTATTTAGCCCGGTAAGGAAACAAAACCCCCATCCAGTACAAAAACAAGAATGGACTCTTCCACGTCGACGAGTCTAGCAACCCGCTGTTTACTGAAGTCAACCAATGAGAGACCGGCTGCTGGCTGGCGGCAAGAAGTTCTACCCAATCGGTCATTCGGACAACAGATGCTGACGAGGTTACTTCCTTCTCCCCACCGCCTCCTTTATAATAAGTTTTGCTTGCATTTCATTGTTTATCACTACTCGAGGAATTATTAAATTGGTAAGTATAGTATGATTTATACCATACAATTCTTCTATTTATGAACTTTCGTAATAAACTGACGTCGTATATTTTGATTAACAGATAACTTAATATTTAAGGAAATGGATGACCACTGGTCCTTGTTTTTCTGAACCTCATTTGTAAATGCTATCATACTTTCGATACCCCCAGCTTTCAACACAATAGAAAGCTACATTACATATGAGAATTCCAGTGGCTAGCATGAAAGCGACCATACGAAGTTTTAATCAATATTATTGAATCTCCAGACCAAGTATAAATCTTGAAATTTGTTCAGTTTAATGGAAGTTTTCGCCAATTCTTTTTGGTTACTCCACTGAGGGATTGCGATTGGGAATAAATCCCAATTATATATGTACCAAGGTATTCAAATTTGAAACTTAATTCATGCTATTGTTATATTTGTGAGCATGGCCGATGTCCCCTCACCTTTCCTGGCTTAACGATAAGAGTAATCAGCTCAATTGAAATTTAGTACGTGGTAACTCAAGTTGACTGAAAATGATATGTCAATTTTAGGCCAACACATTAACTTTGAGTGGTCTTAATTCATTTTTAATTTCGCTTTTACTTAAACGTGCGAAATTTACCACGTATTGTCAGCATATCCACTTTTACCAATTCTAAGGTGATCAGTCAATATTTATTTGGATAATGTATTTGGCATACGTACATGCCGATGTGTGCCACCTACGTACATGGCGATGTGTTCCGCCTTCGTACAGGGCGATGCGTTTCGCCTTCATACAATACATGGCAATTGGTTACGCCAACCCATAATAGGATCACGTGGTCTATTCACGTTTATTGGCGATGCGTTTCACCAATTACTGGCGAAGTGTTCCGCCAGTTAGTGGCGAAGTGTTCCGCCACTTTTATTTAATTTATTTGACAATTTGCTTGTCATGTAGTGTCTTTCTCACTCGGCAAATAAATTTGCCCTTTCCAATTCCTTACATTGTGTTCTGTTTTCTTGCCAGGAAACAAGCTGCGAGCGAGCCAGCTTATCTTTACGAATTCGTAGCGAATAACATAAATATAATTATGTCTATAATCTTTATTGTGATGACAGAATTGTGTATGTTATAATTCGTTTGCTTTTACCACTATGCAACTATAACCATTAACATGATATCTACTTTGCCAGGATTATAACTGCTAGAATTACAAGCTTAATATAACGCATATCGTCATCAAAATGCAACATAATAACGCAAGTTATAGCTACCGATAGCTTGTTATAATAGGAATAACCAGTATTCTCGGGGTGGCTTGGTATGGAGCACCGAAGGACATGCCCTGTTGCTAATCACACCTCCTTTGTCACTCACGACGGCTTGATAATTCGCATGTATTCTGGATATACAAGGTGTAATATACAACAACATTTTGGTCAGGACATGGTTGGTTGATTTAACAAGGAAACGTGCCAGATAGCAGAACGATGTTGGCCCAACGCCGGCTACAGTTGTTCACGGTTGCAAGTGGCCGATAACCTGTCGGCCACGCTTATTTCATGTCACTAACCCTAACCAGAACCCAAATACTAACCTAACCCTAACCCTGGCCCTAACCTAATCCTAATCTAACCTTAAACCTAACATACAGGCGCTATTTACATAGCAACCCCATTCGCTGCGCATGCGCACACGTCAGCCGGACACTTTATCACGGCGGACAGGTTATCATGCTACACCGGCGGTGTGGCCCGCTGGACAAAACTACATTGGCTCAATCATGTTTGCCGACGGTGAGCCATTGTAGCGGCCGACGATGGCCGAGCGATGGTTCAATGTTGTAAGCAATTTTTTATCACTGCGCGTTGCTCCATCTGGCGAGTGAGCTAAGAAACAACGACCTTCACGTTCTGGTGCTGTTTGAGAACCGCCAGTGAGTGACCGCCATTGCAGGAGTCGCCCTCGCAGTAACATTGTTCTCTTATGGTTCCGCTTTGTAGTTCTTTGCGTTCGCAACTAGTTTCATCCGAAAAGCTAAAGCGAGAGACACATCCTCTCTCTATGTACTGACCGGCAATAAAGACAGCAAAGTAATGCGACCAGTGGCTGATTCAGGGGTGGGCTAGCGCAGGAGGCAGACGCGTTATTGTTGTCATCAAACTAAAATAGTTATTCTTTTGCGCTGAAAACATAATAGTACCTTTGAAGTAGAGTTGGGTAAGGCGTCAGTATCAAGTATGATAAGCCACATTTCATGTTTTTTTCTAAAATGACATCAACTGGGACCGACATCATGATCATGACGCACGTAAACCAGACATGAAAGATAAACATGCACGTTTCACGTTGGGACGTTTTACCCCACACCTTAAATGCTCTGTAGGTATACACAATAATGTTCAGGCAGCATCAGTCTTGAATATGTAAACCATTGACATGGTGTTCTGTAAGAGGCACCCTCATACAGCGGTATATGTTCTCGGGTTTGTAACCGTCATTATTGTCATCTGGTCTGGATGTATTGGATAAACTGGAAATCTACAGTAATGGTTTTGCATTTCTTGCAAATAACTAGTGGTATGACAAAGCCAGCCAGCGCCGCCTAGCAGGAGAATGGTGCTGACGGCGAGTTTTCTCAAAAGCAGCCATGGAAACGAAAGTCACGTGACTACAATTGCCACGTTTCGGCGTTTTGCCCCACATCTTTAATAATTCGTCCCTATACACATCTGGGGCCGTATTCATAATCACCACTTAAGCTACGCCACTAGACTTAGCGCTAAGTGAAAAATTTGTCGAGCGATTAACGGGTTCAAAATACATAAATAGTCACCCAAGAAGGGGATTTTTCTAATTAAGAAAAGGCTAAAATTATATTGAAGAGAATTTCTTAATCAAGAATACCACCACAACGAGCTGGTGAGGCTAAGACGAAAATGCACCTTTCGTGCGTAACTTACGAGGGGATTATGAATACGGCCCCTGAACATTCATTACGATTATTGAATGTGTGTGAAACATATATCGAGTAGTAGTTTTATTATAATCATACAAAGTGGCAAACATGCACCATACTTTGGTTAGAGAGATGGGACCCGGAGTCAATCAAGACTGACCGAAGTGTTCCGCCTTGCGTTTGGAAACGTTATGGGTTTATGCCAGTGCACGCCGAGTGTACAGGGTGGCTATAGGTAAGGTGTGCTGCAGGAACACAATTAAGACCCTGAACCGGGGACATTCTGAATGGGTCGTTTACTCATGGGTCTCACGAAGAATATCCGTGGTGACGTAAAACACATTCGTCAAGCACAGGACACTCTTCGGACGTAAATGCGTATTAATGTTTTAGAAGGGAACTAAAATCACAGACCCAGGCAGTTGAAAAGAAGCTCTCAGCCTTTGAAGACCAAGCCAGGAGAAACCATTTTCCTCTCTGCGGGGCTGGCAGAAAACGAAAAGGAAACTTGGGATGACGTGGAGGGCAAGGGAGGCCCTCAAACAGAAAATCTCCAGGCGCAGATGGTCTGAAATGTTTAAAGCGCGTGTCCAACATAATCTAATCGCGATCTGCACCGAAAATCAACCTCTTAAAATTAAATTGGCGAGTGTCACGAAAAGTGTGGGCAGAGTTAAATGGAAGGATAAGTGAATTTCCGAGGGCCTACCGCAAGGGATGCTCTACTGCAGACAACATGTTCACAGCTTATAGCAAGACCCACAGGCATTGCTATAAGAAAGGTGGGCGGTTTTACTCCGCATTCGTTAATTTTTCTAAAGCGTTCGATTCTATACCACACTCAGCGTTTTGGTACAGACTAATAAACGAGGGCGTTCGTGGAAAAATATTAACTGCATAGAATCGACGTACTGAAACTTGAAATCATGCGACAAAAATGCCGAAAGATTTGTATGTCAAAAGATTTTCTCTGTTCGAGTGGGACAAGGCTAGGCCGTATGTTGCTCTGGAAAGTAAATTTTCCACTTTATATCGATGAATTAAAGGGGAAGTTCAACGTAAACAGAGTGCTACGTTATTATCCGATACTAAGATACACGCTAGATATAGGCAGCCGTGCAACCACCCTCCTTTTAAATCAGGAAGGTGGGGGGGGGGGTGGATGATCTCCTGGGGAGCAAAATAACTCCGCAGCGGACAATTTACCCCCTGGAATACCCCGCCCCCCTCCCCAGGCAATTACCCCTCCACCCTGACACCTCCCCCCCCCCGCCCCCCACTGACGACAAAGGGCAATGCAACTAGACAATTGAGGACAACTCGGCCCTGGACAACTTCCCTAACAATAAAGTTAATTATTTATTCACTAAGATGACAAATGGGGAATGAGCAGGCATTTAGTATCTGTACTGATTGGTGTACAAAGCGAGCGAAACAGTGGCGCCATCTGGTGAAGACATCGCCGATTGGTAATTAGTCCATCTGTCCCTGGCTCATGGATGACTATGAAAGCCTCGGCCAATAGCCTATTTCACGCACACAGTTTAGCCGGCTACCGGGCTTGGAAAATTCGACAATGTCATGAGATGAAGTCCGTGAACCCCTATTGTCCCAACCCAAAGGTAACGTATTTCCTTAAAGCTTTTCGAACAGTTAGATCCTGTTAAAATCATGTTAGGATTTAAAACAAAATTGTTCAAGACTTATATATTGTTCAAATCAGTCAAATTTCCTTGCCTAGAGCCTACATGTGCCTCACCGCTAGAACTGTGAAATGAAATCATGGACTACACACAAATCTGTGACGTAGCATGCATAGCTTCCAACCAATAATCATTATTAGTCTACTTTTCCTGTGACATTTATTTCATTTTAAGAAAACATATCAGTCTTGTTAAATTGATTGATCATCTTGTATTAAACGTATTATGCTAATCTTGAGGCATGAAGATCTAATCATTAAATAACTACTATAAAGTAGTAGGGTAAATAACTAGTATAGAACATTGACATGATATTGCATCAGAGGTATCCTCATACAACTCTATCATTGGGTATGTAACTGCCATTGCCGTCATCTGGTCTGGCTTTAATAAATAAAACTGGAAAATACAGCCACCACTATTTGAAGTATTGGTTGGCAATGACTACTAACGTTATAACCTCATAGCAGAAGTAATTCGAAAAATCACACACACAGTAAGCAAGGCGTTTGGTAAGTGTAATATGTCAGTCACATCACGGGGTGGTTTATGCTGTTGAAACGCAGCCAGTGCCGCCTAGCAGGAAAATGTGCTGACGGCGAGTAGCGTCAGGGAGGCGGTGGAAGCGGAAGTCACGTGACCGCCATTGCAGGAGTCGCCCGTGCAGTAGCAGCTCTCTGTGCTGGTTCCAACGAACCCTTCATCGCGTTTGCAGTCTTTGTCATCAAAATAGACACGCGTCCCACATCCTCTATTTATGTATTGACCTGAAATGGAGGCAGCAATGAAAGTCCCGGCTGAGTAAGGGATGGGGTGGGGCAGGGACAGAATTATGATATTGTCTAACAAGTATAGTGGGGCATGCATGACGCCTTCCTCAAGTAAGATTGAAATATGTCCTGTTTTGATGTATTTAGATGTCACTTCTCGATTACAGTGGTTGATCCAATGATGACAAACTAATGACGATCATAAGGATGATGTTAACGAAAAATTATAATGATAGTTATAATAACACATTATAATCACAAATTATAACGACAAATGATCAGGAAAAATACCTGAAGATACTGGAGACATAATTAAAATTACAAATGATCATGGTAATTATAATAACAAACTATTATGGTAATTATTACGACAAATTATTATGGCAATTATTACGAAACATTATAACAACACATATATGACCGCAAATTATAATAATAAACAATAATAGTATAATACATGACTTATTTTTAATAATGCATTATGCAACAAAATCCTATTGCATGTTGACCTAGAATTACAAGAGCTGCAGCGCTGGGTAATATGTAATGTATTCCTTTTGGGCCTATTGGGTATGACAATACAAGTATTCACGCCGTCTTCCAGTCTTCCCTGTCCTGACAAACCTAGAATTCAGATCGTCTGTCACGCCCTCTCATGTTCATACCAAAACCAAGCATTCACATCGTCTGCCAAGCTCTCTCACGGTTATGACAAACCAAGCATTCACATCGTCTGCCAAGCTCTTTCACGGTAATGACAAACCAAGCAGTCGCATCGTCTGCCAAGCTCTATGACGCTCATACCAAACCAAGCCTTCAACTCGTCTGCCAAGCCATCTCGCGCTCATACAAAACCATGCATTTAAATACTCTGCGAAGCCATCTCACGTTCATACCAAACCAATAATTGACATTGACTGCCGATCCCTCGCAACGCTCAATCCCTTCCCTTTTCATACCAAGCCTACATATCGTCTGCTAAACCTTTTCCTTTCATACCAAGCATACATCGTCTGCCAAACTATCCCACGACCATACCAAACCAAGCATTTTCGCCGTCTGCCAAGTTCTTTAAACTGATCCGAGATCTCTAGCTTTAATATTAACAGAGATATAAGCGTTTTTAGTTATTTTTGCAAAAAATCGCTGTGACCTTGACCTTTGATCTTTCGATCTGCGTGACGAAACTGTTGTAGCCCTACCTATCAGGTACTAAAGACAGCGAACCGATGTCTACCACCGTTAGGACGCAATGAGACTTGCAGTTTTCGAGTGAAGCAGACATACATAATTACAAACTAACACATAATTATTTATTTGTTACTGACAGAAGTTGAAAACTTCTGTCAGTATAGTACTATGTTCGGTTTGTAAATTAGTTTGTCTGTTTGTTTGTTGGTTTGTTTGTTTGTCATCGCATTGTAGGGCGCATCGTTACATGTAGGAATGTTATATTGCACCTAGAGATAGATATGAAAAATTGTGAGGCTAAGTTCGTTAACGGTGTATGTAGGTCAAAGGTCAAGGTCACAGCGATTTTTTGAAAAAATAACGTAAAACTCTTATATCTCCGTTAATATTAGAGCTAGAGACGTCGGATAAGTTTCATAACGTGCTACTAGATACGGCGCAACTTTCATACATTGTTCACTTTTTGACGCGTCATACTCATTTTCGAGGAAAACGTCGTTTTATATTTTTCGAAAAACGCAAAATATGACCTTGAACGGCTTTTCTATAGTTTGACCCATTTCGGTTGAAGATATCGCTCTATGCCTCTAACACGTCATAGAAATATGGATGACAATAAGTTTTGTGAAATCTGAGATGTCGCGGATACGCGCTATGACGTCACGGTGACGTCACTTCCGGTACATTAAAAAAATCGCCAAAAATCGAAAAAAAATCACAAAAAAATTTTAATGGACTCATCTTGCGTCAAATGTGGTCCTATGTTTGCTTGTAACATAAAAACGGTATGTTCCTATCTTACTTCCGATTCTAGAGCTGGCGCAAAATTCTCTATGGGAATCTCCATGTTAAAAACCTCAATCCTTTATCATTACAGTCACATTTTGTCGCATAATTCAGAAGTGCCTTTTTCAAACAGTACACAAAAAATGTACGTACTGTAAGACGGTACCCAGCAGAGGTTATCCATTGCCTGTGTGATTCGACCCGGAAATGACGTCACAGGAAATTGTCAAATATTTCCCCATTGTGAAAGATAGGGATTGTTGGCGCTTGCAGGGGCTCCCACGGGCGTCCTATTAAAGCCATCGCTCTATACTTTCAGTTGTAGATGGATACTAGTGAGATGAGCCATTAACTATAAACACGGCAATATAGCCCTGTAACGTTTCGGTATATAGTCGAACGCGTTTAACATGGGACCCTATGGAGATAATCAAACTTACTTCAATATGACGTACTTCCGGTTGAGCGATTTCACTTCGCTTTACCACAGTGCTAGATGTGGATGAGTATAAGAGACTCAGGGTAGGCTGACGGCAAACGTTAGTCTCAGTTTCGTTTCCATGGCAACCGAAGATTTTCCCAATGATAAAGTATACAAATTCCCTCTAATTTGGAAAATTCGTCAAAAATCGAAAAAACTAGCTAGACCTTCGATCTTTCCGTATAATGGTAGGGAAGATATGTCTCCAGATTACTATTGGCAGTAAAGCATTATTATCTTTTACATCTTATCTGCAGAGTCTTTTCTTCGTCTGCTCGTTTTTCACTTATCCGTCGTAATGGTGAAGAATAGCAATTTTCGGTAATTAGGTGAAGCTATATCGGAAGAACTAACAGACCTACCGCGGTTCTAATCAACGTTTTGGATTGAGGGCATAAATATCTGTGTTTAGATATTTGGACGTTGCCGTGCGTCATGCCATGACGTCACCATGACGTCATGACGTCATAATTTGATAACCTTTATTACTCAACTATTATACCTCGTAGCGACTACCGGTTGATTTGACACTGTACCTTATATCAAGAGACAACTGCTGCGATGCGTATCTTTTTTTGCGGTACCGAAACGTGTGCGTCAAAAATGACGTCATAGCTAACGTGCTCCTAAGAAATGTTGGGTTTGCTTTATTTTCAGCCACTTTGGCAATAGCTGTCATAACCCGAGTTGATAAGTAGGTATATTAAAGAAATAGAAGCCATCTTGAGCATTTTTGCGAACGTCAAATGACGTCACGATGACGTATTATTAGATAAAAAGTAAAATTCGTAGCGCCATTCATAATGAGTCGAGCAATCGCTCTTGAGAAGGAAATTTCATGTTCACTTAAACTCTAATATAGCATTAAATTGGCGAGCGGAAGATGCCTTACACGACGCGATCCTCACGTCACCGGCACAAACAACGGTTTTACGTGTAATTCCGTTAATATCTGTTAATGCTCATTGCACATTGCTCAAAATAGAGCCTGCGGTGCGCACGTTGTCGGATGAATGCGCGATTTGGCTCAAATGTCCCGTTATACGCTCTGTTTAGCCCGAATTGTCCCCCGTATAGGCGCTGTTTATCCAAAATTGCCCCCTATATGCGCTGTTCAGCTCAAATGGCCGGGTATATTCGCTATTTAGCCTAAATTGCCCGTTATACGCGCTGTTTAACCCAAATTGCCCGTTAGATGCCCAGTGTACCTCAAATTCCCGGTTATACTTGCTATTTAGCCCAAATTGCCCGTTATGTCCGATATTTAGCTCAAATTGCCCGCCGAAAGCTCTAATTTTCGAACTAAAAGCTTCATTTTGCCAACAGAAAGCCCCATTTTGCCAACAGAAAGCGCTATTTTATCGACAGGAAGCTCCATTTTGACCAACAGAAAGCGCTATTTTGTCAACAGAAAGCTCCATTTTGCCCACAGAAGGCGCTAATTTGTCAACAGAAAGCTCCATTTTGCCCACAGAAAGCTCCATTTTGTCGACAGAAAGCTCCGTTGCCGCCAGAAAGCTCCATTTTGCCCACAGAAAGCGCTATTTTATCAACAGAAAGCTCGAGTTTGCCACCAGAAAGCGCTATTTTGCCAACAGAAAGCTCCATTTTGCCCACAGAAGGCGCTATTTTATCAACATAAAGCTCCATTTTGCCGACAGAAAGCGCTATTTTATCTAAAGAAAGCTCCATTTTGCCACCAGAAAGCTCCATCTTGCCTACAGAAAACGCTATTTTGTCAACAGAAAGCTCCATTTTGCCCACAGAAAGCGCTATTTTATCAACAGAAAGCTCGAGTTTGCCACCAGAAAGCGCTATTTTGCCAACAGAAAGCTCCATTTTGCCCACAGAAGGCGCTATTTTATCAACATAAAGCTCCATTTTGCCGACAGAAAGCGCTATTTTGTCAACAAAAAGCTCCATTTTGCCAACATAAAGCGCTATTTTGTCAACAGAAATCTCCATTTTGCCAACGGAAAGCTCCATTTTACCAACATAAATCTCTATTCTATTTTGTCAACAGAAAGCTCTATTGGACATCAGTTGCTCTCCAAAGCCGCCAACTATGCTGAATTGCCCTCTGAAGGCTATATTTGGCCCGCCGAAAGCTCTATATATTGACCTCAAATTATGCCTTAAAAGCTCTATTTGGGCCAAATTGTATGTGTAATGGCCTACTTAGCCAAATTTACTCACTAAAACTCTATTTTGCCCGCTGAAACCTTTATTTGACCCAAATTGTCAACTGAATGCACTAATTGACCCCTGATATCCCAATTTGACCCTCAGATCCAGATTTGACCCTTCAGATTCAGATTTGATCCCTCAGATCCAGATTTGACCTCTCGGATCCAGATTTGACCTCTCAGATCCAGATTGACCCCTCAGATCCAGATTTGACCCTCAGATCCAGATTTGACCCTTCAGATCCAGATTTGATCCCTCAGATCCAGATTTGACCTCTCAGATCCAGATTGACCCCTCAGATCCAGATTTGACCCTCAGATCCAGATTTGACCCCTCAGATCCAGATTTGACCCCTCAGATCCAGATTTGACCCTCAGATCCAGATTTGATCCATCAGATCCAGATTTGACCTCTTAGATCCATATTGACCCCTCAGATCCAGATTTGACCCTCAGATCCAGATTTGATCCTTCAGATCCAGATTGGACCTCTCAGATCCAGATTTGACCTCTCAGATCCATATTGACCCCTCAGATCCAGATTTGACCCTCAGATCCAGATTTGATCCTTCAGATCTACATTGGACCTCTCAGATCCAGAATTGACCTCTCAGATCCAGATTGTTCCCTCAGATCCAGATTTGATCCATCAGATCCAGATTTGACCTCTTAGATCCATATTGACCCCTCAGATCCAGATTTGACCCTCAGATCCAGATTTGATCCTTCAGATCCAGTTTGGACCTCTCAGATCCATATTGACCCCTCAGATCCAGATTTGACCCTCAGATCCAGATTTGACCCTTCAGATCCAGATTTGATCCCTCAGATCCAGATTTGACCTCTCAGATCCAGATTGACCCCTCAGATCCAGATTTGACCCTCAGATCCAGATTTGACCCTTCAGATCCAGATTTGACCCCTCAGATCCAGATTTGACCCTCAGATCCAGATTTGATCCATCAGATCCAGATTTGACCTCTTAGATCCATATTGACCCCTCAGATCCAGATTTGACCCTCAGATCCAGATTTGATCCTTCAGATCCAGATTGGACCTCTCAGATCCAGATTTGACCCCTCAGATCCATATTGACCCCTCAGATCCAGATTTGACCCTCAGATCCAGATTTGATCCTTCAGATCCACATTGGACCTCTCAGATCCAGAATTGACCTCTCAGATCCAGATTGATCCCTCAGATCCAGATTTGATCCATCAGATCCAGATTTGACCTCTTAGATCCATATTGACCCCTCAGATCCAGATTTGACCCTCAGATCCAGATTTGATCCTTCAGATCCAGTTTGGACCTCTCAGATCCATATTGACCCCTCAGATCCAGATTTGACCCTCAGATCCAGATTTGACCCTTCAGATCCAGATTTGATCCCTCAGATCCAGATTTGACCTCTCAGATCCAGATTGACCCCTCAGATCCAGATTTGACCCTCAGATCCAGATTTGACCCTTCAGATCCAGATTTGACCCCTCAGATCCAGATTTGACCCTCAGATCCAGATTTGATCCATCAGATCCAGATTTGACCTCTTAGATCCATATTGACCCCTCAGATCCAGATTTGACCCTCAGATCCAGATTTGATCCTTCAGATCCAGATTGGACCTCTCAGATCCAGATTTGACCTCTCAGATCCATATTGACCCCTCAGATCCAGATTTGACCCTCAGATCCAGATTTGATCCTTCAGATCCACATTGGACCTCTCAGATCCAGAATTGACCTCTCAGATCCAGATTGATCCCTCAGATCCAGATTTGATCCATCAGATCCAGATTTGACCTCTTAGATCCATATTGACCCCTCAGATCCAGATTTGACCCTCAGATCCAGATTTGATCCTTCAGATCCAGTTTGGACCTCTCAGATCCATATTGACCCCTCAGATCCAGATTTGACCCTCAGATCCAGATTTGATCCTTCAGATCCACATTGGACCTCTCAGATCCAGAATTGACCTCTCAGATCCAGATTGATCCCTCAGATCCAGATATCATTCACAGACGCCTATTTTGCCTCTCAGATCCAGATTGACCTCTCAGCTCCCCATTCGACCTGGACATCCACATGTGCCCTCTCGGATGCCGAGTAGTCATCTGGCATCCCCACTAGACCCGTCAGACCCAGATTTAATCTGTCGCATCCAGATTGGACTCATATGATTCTTATTGACTCCCTCATAACCTGATGGAAGATAGAGATTTGACAACTAGGATGCAGATTGACCCGTCGCATCCCTATTTGACCTTCAAATCCCGATTGGACCTTGGTGATCCTGATTGAACATTGCTAATCCAGATTGAACCCAACGAAACCAGCTTTGACCCGTCGTATACCAATGTGTCCCACGGATCCCGTTTCGAACCGTCGAATTCGATCCTGCACATCTCGGTTTGTCCCACACAACCCTGATCGACCCATCAGATCCCTATTGGTCTCACGAATCCTGATTAGAGCTCCCGCATCCCTATTCGAACACCCTGCGGACCCTCACTTGCGGAAGACAACCCAAGGCATCCTCGATACACGCCTGATCACTTCAGAGGGGTGATTTGTTTAGTCCTCTAATGAATGACCAGTGGCCATGGTGCTGGCTTCCCAACGCACACCCCCAGGAAATCCGGAAACAAAATTTGTTCAAAATTTCACAAAAATGTCATGCAGCGGCAACGTAAGAGACGACCTCAGGCAACAATACACACCATTTGGGCCACTAACTTTTTAATTTTTTTTTTTTTTTTTTTTTTTAAGTCCACACTAGGTCGGCACGAGCATTTGTAATACCATTCACTCAAGCCGCTCACCTAATTCCGTGGCCCCGTCTTGACCTCAAAACCACGCTATCATATTCAATGTAAAGTTCAAGCCAGGGGACCGAGCATATATACTCAATGTACCGGAATCTAGAAATGGCCCTCATTCCCTTAATAATCATCGTCGAGGGTCGCGGTTTGGATCACCATGTTCAGAAAGACACGCTCTTTGACCCAAAGTCAATTTTCGTCATTATCGTTTGCTTAATAGCGACGCTAGAGAGTCGGGACTGGTTTCAAAGGACGGGCAAACGTCAACTTTGGTGAGCAATCCGCATTCGCTTCTAGCCTAGCACGCTTAGTTTTGACGCTGAACGGCTTCGTAATTTAGCAATGACGAGTCAGAGAACAGGCATTAGGGCGGGACCAAGCACACGTAGAAAGTCTGGATTTGGCCGAATTCACTCAAAATGGCGCCCTCTATCTGGGAAAACAGCCCGCGTTGAACAGCAGCCGTTAGATTGTGCTATTCCAGCATCCGCATCGTAGAGGTTCAATTTGGGCTAAATTGCGCTTTCAGCGAGCCCAATACGGCTTTCAGTGGGCAGTGTGGGCTAGAACGCCATCGGATATCGGCGTTATTGAGCCCAAATTGGCCATTGAGGGCCATGTTTATCCCAAATTGGCCGCTGAAGACCGTAATTATTCCAATTCGCCCGTTAATAGCGCTATTTAGCCCACGTTGTTCGTTCAAGGAGCTGTTTAACCCAATATGCCGACTGAAGGCATCATGTAGTCAGCATGAGGCAAAATCAGCTTATAGTATATGTGTTTCTGCATGTCATCGCCTGTACCATATTTTCGGCGCATAAACGGTGATCTGAAGATGAAGTCACTTCTGTCAGTACCTCAGCCTACGGCTGTCTTGTTTTATTTAGTTGACTTTTGACTGTTCTCTTATCGCTTGCCTTCTTTGTTAGCTTGCATGCAAATCATTTTCAGCGCCTATATGTTTACATCCCGTAGATATACCCCCTAATGTTAACACCCCCTAGCTATACCCCATAAAGCTAACACCCCCTAGCTGTGCCCCCTAATGTTCACATCACCTAGCTATAACTCTAACATCCTCTATCTATACCCCATAATGTTCACATCACCTAGCTATGCCCCCTAATGTTAAGATCCCTAACTATACCCCCTAAGGCTAACATCCCCGAGCTATAACCCCGAATGCTAACATCCCCTATCCATGCGCCCTAAGTCTAACATTCCCTAGCTATACCCCCTAATGTTGACATCCCATAGCTATACCCTCCAATGCTAACATCCTCTAGCTATACCCCCTAATGCTAACATCCCCTAGCTATGCCCCCTAAGGCTAACATTCCCTGGCTATACCCCCTAATGTTAACATCCCATAGCTATACCCTCCAATGTTCACATCCTCTAGCTATACCCCCTAATGCTAACATCCCCGAGCTATAACCCCTAATGCTAACATTCCCTATCCATGCCCCCTAAGGCTAACATTCCCCAGCTATACCCCCTAATGCTAACATCCCATAGCTATACCCCCTAAGGCTAACATCCTCTAGCTATATCCCCTAATGCTAACATCCGCTAGCTATGCCCTCTAAGGCTAACATTCCCTGGCTATACCCCCTAATCTTAACATCCCATAGCTATACCCTCCAATGTTCACATCCCCTAGCTATACCCCCTAATGCTAACATTCCCTAGCTATACCTCTAAGCCTAACATCCTCTAGCTATACCCCCCAAGGCTAACATCCTCTAGCTATACCCCCTAATGCTAACATCCCCTAGCTATGCCCCCTAAGGCTAACATTCCCAACTATACCCCCTAATGTTAGCATACCATAGCTATAGCCCCTAATGTTCACATCCCCTAGCTATACCCCCTAATGTTGACATCCCCTAGCTATACTCACTAATGTTAACACACCCCCCCCCTTAGCTATACCTCATAATGTTCAAGTCCCCTAGCTATGCCCCCTAATGTTATCAAACTCCTAGCTATACCCCATAATGTTCACATCCCCTAGCTATACCCACTAATATTAACACCCCACTAGCTATACCCCATAAAGTTCACATCCCCTAGCTATACCCCATAAAGTTCACATCCCCTAGCTATACCCCATAATGTTAACACCCCCTAGCTATACCCCATAAAGTTCACATCCCCTAGCTATACCCCATAATGTTAACACCCCCTAGCTATACCCCATAATGTTAACACCCCCTAGCTATACCCCATAATGTTAACACCCCCTAGCTATACCCCATAAAGTTCACATCCCCTAGCTATACCCCTAATGTTAACACCCATAGCTAAACCCCATAATGTTCACATCCCCTAGCTATACCCCCTAATGTTAACACACATCTAGCTATACCCCATAATGTTCACATCGCCTAGCTATACCCACTAATGATAGCACCCCCTAGCTATACATCCCAATGTTCACATCCCCTATGCCCCCTAATATTAACAACCCGTAACTATACCCCCTATTGTTAACATCCACTAGCTATACCCCCTAATGTTCATAATCCTTTATGATTAACCATCATGTGCTGATCGAACGGACGGTTCCGCGGAGCCGAAACCGTCAAACTGGCTCTCTGAGTACATGGAGTAGTTATTGTCAAAAGCACTACCCTACCTGAGAATTACTTCTTTGACCAGAGCCAATAACAAGTAACAGGAGGTTGGTCACGTAGTCTTCATTCTTGCTTCGGTGTTTTACGGCACGGACTGAAGAGCCCATTCCTCTCCTCCCCCGCATAACATGTTTGGCAAACACATTGTTGCTAAGGCTGTAAAGCGACTGATCGTAAATTCTCAATACGAGAGGTTAAGTCAATAGCGAACGTGTGGATAACCGGTAGCCTGCCCGAGCATGATAACAACTTTCAATGTGACACCAGAATGCTCCGACACTTGTGGCTCTTGTATGAGTGTAGACATGCGTTTTCTCCGTAGTGCTGCACCCCATCACCTTTTTCCCCATGTTGTGCGATAAAGAGAACGGCTGCCATATTTACTTACCCTTTAAGGACACTTGAGTATTCTACCTTGACCCTTTCCAGTGTTGCGATATGACCTACAGTGGTTAAAGCGTTGTACATTTTAGACTATAAATGTACAACATTCAGCTGGTTTTCATATACCAAAAGTAAAACTAAAATTGTTCGTTGCACAAATATATTTGTGATAATTTACTATATTTCAGTATATTACGATGCTATCGGGCAATAACTTTATGAACTAAATGGAAATAATTCAGTAACAGATTTAGTTTAGTATTATATAAATGTATTATAAACTACATCTATATTGGTTAGGTGGTTATTCAGGACGCTTTAACCACTTTTGGTTATATCGCGTCAATGGCAGAAGGAAGGGAGAGTGGAGCCGTGTACCTGGGGCTAACCCCCTACTCTTTACGAAGAAAACCATGGGATCTTTATCCTGCGACCACACAGACATGACCACAGCAGAGCTCGAACCACCGATCCACGTGCCGTTAGGCTCTCAGGAGACCAGAGCACTCAATGCGAGCGCTCCAGCCCACTGATCTGTCGCGCCGGCCCCACATGTATATTGGAGGGGGAATGGTAAAATGGAGTGTTTGACTGATCCTGCTTAGTTTATTAACACTTAAGCCACTATTTGTGGGCAATGTCCGTTCTTCGGCCCAGTCAATGAGCCATGGCTCAATGAAGCTGTCCATTAAGTGTTCGATGTGTGATAAACAAACGGATTGAAGAGTGAACTGTCGTTTTCATTAAGATTTAAGATATGCTGTATTTAGCCTGTATAAGCACGCGACATATTTGGCGTGTAGAAGCATGCGACATGTTTGGCGCGAGACATGTGGCTGCATTGAAATCACAGCTCTATATAAGGCAGGCGGAAGCCTGTTGCTGTCATCACTTCCAGAACAAAGCCGCCGGTTTGCTTCGAGCAGATATAGGTAAGTCCGATTTTTCATTTTTGAGAATTCAACGGAAAGCCAAATGTGATTTTTGGGTTCTTGTACATCAGCTATCCTTCACCATTATTTATTTTGTAATAGATGATATCGAGTCAATTTCAAAGCACTGATTCGTATGCAGAGTAAAAGTCGTGTGGATCATGTTTATCTTTCTCTTGCAGAGATATGTAAGAACTTTGGAATTCACATTTTAAGTGATAAAACAAAGGGTGATGTCTTTGATGTATACACCTACTTCTCTTATTCCGGCAAGTGTCTTATTAACGAAATTTGTTTTAGGCGGACATATTACCGAAAATTGTGTGCGGACACAGGCCAGATATCGCTTGAAAGTAAAAATGCGAAATTAATCAGGAATGTTACAGCATATACTAGGCTTTGATTTCGGCAACCTTCTTTACAAAAGCACAATGTCGCTTGTATTTTTTTTTATTCAGGAATGTTTATCACAGTCTATACCTACCATGCTTCAAAATGACAAAATAAAGGCCTTATGTAAGCAGCCTACCCTTGTTTCCGCATTGTTTCCTTTTTGTAGCAGAATATGCACCCATGGGTTAAATTCCGGAGTATTGTGGCATTTGATTTTTTGGCAACTTTCCTTACAAAAGCACAATGTAAGTCGGTATCCGTTTAATTTCCATCTGAGATTCATCTCTTTAGACCTCGCAGAGAACTTGGTTTGTTCTGCTTGTGAATAGAGTATTGCCTCGTGGGAATTATAAATACTGAATCTATTCAATAAGCCTGGCTTGACTCTCAAAGTACATTAAACTGGGCACCAAAGAAATCAATCTGAATATCGCGATGTCATTAGCTGTTATATAAATGAAAGCAAACAATGTGGGGGTCAATGAAAATACAAAATATGAGATAAATATCATGTGCAATGAGAAACGATGCTTTGCATGCGAAGACAATTTTCCAGTTCATTCCGTTTGCTGAGATTATATCTACGTAACATTGATTCCATTTATCTCCTTTAGTGTCCAAGTCATCATTAAACATGCGTGGAATGCTGTCAGCTGTCGTCCTGCTAATGTGTCTGTTGCCATGGACACACGGGCTGAAGTGTCATCAATGTTCGACTTATAGTAACGGCACGAAGTGTGAGGACCCTTTCGATGCAGCGATAGTACCGGCCACCGAATGTGTCGATAAGGATGACGATATATGTTACAAAGGGAAGACGGTTGATTCTGAAGGTAAGTTCATATGATTATGATATCCATAACTCATGTGCACATCAACTACTTAGAAAACCACGAAGCACATTATGGTAGAATGAGCTGTGACGATTGGGGGATAATAGCAAAGTAAATATAATTATAATAATCGTGGTTACCGAATAAAACTTAAACTGCTTGAAACATCTTCGTATTTCGATGAAATCCAAGACCGGATTAGGACTAAATTCCGTACTCTATTCATTTGATTCTGGCGTAAAACCTGTCTCACAATTGCATTTTTGTTCTGCACGCAAGTTAGTATTGCCGCTTAATATACTTGCATAGCATTTCTGGTAGTTGGAGATTCGCGATTATCTAAGGGACATATTTGGGGATAATCTTTCTTGGTTCAGCTCCAACCCTTTCCTGTCACACCCTTGGGGTGATACTGTCGGAAAGCGGCCAATATTACACCCGTGTTAAAAAAACAAGCAGTCGAAAGGTAGACTAACTGGTTTGCTAAGATTTCGCTGTGTCCTACCCCAAACACATTTTAATGGCTCCGGATTGTCAAAGATTTACAGATTCATTCCTTGGCAAATAAGATCAGTCTATTGCAATAAATGAAGTTTCAAATATTCTGAACATGAACATCTAGCATAATTTCATTTTCTGATTTAATTGTGTAATCAACCGGCTTTGTTTGTTTATTGTATTCTACGTTATCTCATAATTCTCCAAGTTGCATTTACACAAAATAATGTATGATGGTGTCTGGCTCACTTCGTGCGCTACATAGATGTGACGGAAAAATTTTCCACATCTGTCTGAGATGGGTTCTATCATGAGAAGAGCTCATCAATGGACCCTAACCATTTCAATAATCCAGTAAAATTGTTCTCAAAGATTATTTTTTTCTTATTACTTGCGCTATTGATACCCTTCTCAAGGCCTAAACAGACAGGTTTCGGATGGCCATATAATATTTGTAGAGAAATGTACCTTTATCTGTTTCCAGCCCGAAGCCTCTAACATATGATAAGAGTTTGTACCTTTATATGACTATAATTCTGATGTTGGTAGAGCCATAATTACAATGAAAAAATCCCATATGGCACATTTTATATTCGGGTAGGCGTCTTGACCCACGCTACCCTACCATCTATTATCTAAATTCTATCATAGGCCGCATCACACTCGCTGTGGCAAACGTGTCAAGGCAGGGTTAATTGACTTATAAACTAACTCATTAGTAGCTAGCAAATTACGGATAACTTAATGGATTTTAATATATTGCCTGCACGGCTATATCGTAACACCAACCCATGAGTTAGCCATGCATTGATAGCCTTTCATTATTGTCTCCATTGCAGGTCAACACATAAGCAGAGGTTGTTCCGAAAAAGAGCACAACGACTATATCCTCGATAAAGACTGCACGAGGGAAGAAGAACTCGGCGGAATCATAACAGATAACTGCTACTGTACGGGCGACTCCTGCAATGGCGGTCACGTGACTTCCGCTTCCACCGCCCCTCTGACAATACTCGTCGCCAGCACCATTCTCTTGTTAGGCGGCGCTGGCTGCGTCTCATCATAACAGTATCAGCGACCGAGAAATTGAAAGAAAAATTATATCCAAGAAACGCATAAATATCAATGGCTTTATTTTCATGTTCAATGCAATCATGAAGGTTACATACCCGAACACCAGTACCGTTGTATGATAATACATGAGTTCGATAGAACATCATGGAAATGCTTTAACTGGGATTGGAGCAATGGGGATTTTCGCCTTCTGTATATGATATAGCACAATACTGTTCTCTACTGGCCGAGCCCTTCAAAGTATCCCAGGGGTGAAGGCCAATGTTACTTATCACGCATGGATGATTCCTTTACCAGATATATCACCATTGTTCCATGCGGTTTGGCGAAAGCCGAGGAATTCTCTGTAGCTATTTGCAATGCAGTTTTTAAGAATTATTTCTTTATTGACATTAGTTATTGAATCTTTATTTGATAATTTTCGCACTATAGATTAACATTAGTGGCAGTTGCCCAGTGTTATCCAATATTTGCCGATGTGGTGACATAATGACGGTTACATACCTGAGTACATGTACCGCTGTATGGAGATACCTTTGATGGTTCACCATGGCAATGTGCATGCTTGAAATAAAATAGCCTGATTACTTGAAGCAATTATGCGTCTTAATTGTTTAAGCTCGACGAATGCCTGGGTTTTTTACATAACTATTTGGAATATATCACATTAAATAGTTATGAGCAAGACACCACAAAACTTACACGTCACATTTGTCGACTATCCGCTCATCTCGTTCATCACAACGTGCACTCTCTGCCTTCGACTCACTCCGCTATGGCTCCATTATATCTCTGTTGTCGTTCGTCACAGTGGCGCTGCGCAAGTTGATAGGGAAAATGTGCCGCGCATTTCTACAAACTAAGGCCGGCCGGGGACCCAGCCTAAACCTAATAACACACCGTATCAGGTGATGAAAAGAAAGGGTTCACAATGATAACTTTTTTGAAAGGTTACCGAAGATTTTTGCTGTATTCTTGAAAATTATAATGTGGCAAAAAATTACAGCTGATTTGACCGTTTTTCAAGCATCTTGAAATTTGCCCCCTGCCGACAGCAGCGGTAAAAGCGGAGCTTGCGTAGCGCAATCGTACGGGGAGGTTACTCAACGTGGGAATCCGTGAGAAGAAGACCAAAGAAGAAAAATTATGGCCATATTCGTCCCTTAATGAAATAAAGTATATCAGCATAATTCAACATACCCAGCATAATACCTCCCCATGATCCTATTATTACAATACCGGGCAAAATAGTTAAGGGATTTAAAAAAAATGCTGGTGTGCACATGTTTTCACGCAAGTTATCTATCATATTGGTAGGCCTAATGACATAGAGTGTCCGGGTCATCAAACGCATAATACTCAATAAAAATATTCTCAACACTCACTACCAAATAAAAAAAACAATAGTGGGCCTATAGACGGATATGTTACCGCACGAGAATCCAAGCTGACGTGGAAAGCGAGGTAAAATTTGGGGGGAGCTCTCTGTCCATATGAGGAGCGTTGTTACGTAACCATAGATACCGCGCGCCGACATCCGAGTCATGATGATTATCACGTCATTCGACATGGAAAACGCCGCGCAGCACGTTAGATCGTCTAACACTGACAGTCATTCATGAGACAACCGCATTCTGGTTTATCAACTGTCTAACCACTCATATATTATAGGGCTATAAAGTCTCGTTCGCTTAGACTTCCGGTTTACTCATTTTGGGGACAAACAAACAAAGCACGTGTTCGGAACGAGTTTAGAATCTCTGCGCACACTGGTATCCTGACTATCTGTGACGTAGGTGTGACGTGTATGTTACGCAAAGAGAGAGATTAGGAATCAGACTACCTGCGCAAAAGCCAGGCGCCGAGGGGTAGGTCTATTGCGGAAGGCCTAGCGCTATGATTAAGAATATTTAAGAAATATAGCTTCACACAACGGATAGATGACATATTTTTTATTCGTTTGCGCCATCACAATGACGAATATTTGTTACGACGGGACAATACGACTGAGAAACTAACGTTTTTTTGTGTTTCCTACGAAAACGAGGCATTATGACGTCACACGGATTCTCCCCGGTGACAACGTTGGCGCAACGCTTCAAACAGAAAACTTACAAAAATGAAGAAACTTGGTCTTTTCGTGATCCAAAAGTCGTACGAAAACATCCAACTGCTCTTATTTTATCTTTACCATGTGGTTTAATGACGCGTCCGCGTGTTGTTACTCCATGCACTGCACATCTTGACAGCGGAATGGTTAAGTCGATCACTTGGTCTCGCCATTTTTGTTACCGCGGAGGCACGCGAAACTCTGTGACGTCTCCCGCTGTTTGGTGAACTTGCGAAAGCCCGGGTGCAGGGCTAAATTTAGAACGTTATTTTTAGCTTTCGAGTGTTTTGAAGACGGATTTTTCCTTGTATATTCCCAAAGTTCTGCGCTTCATCGCCTCCAAATATTTTAACGTATATCTCCCATAGCCATGTTTAGTGAAATGGTACTCATAGTCTTTAGAATAAACCTGGAAATACATGGACTTATAGCTGCCTATACTTCAACATGGAGCACGTGTGTTTGTTTGTCCCCAAAACTGAAGCCTCGCGGCCCGATCGCGAGAACTGTATAGCCCTATATTCGGGGCTGCGATGTTTGGCAACAAACCAAAGTAAGTCGCGCATGCGCGTGCGTGCGTAGGGCAGAAAAATGTAAACATCAGACGCTTTAACATGGGAATGATAGGACTTATAGAAAATGTCGAATATATATATCGAACAATATAACATAGCTAGAGCTAGAAGGTTGAACAATCAAATGTGTCAGAGGAAGTAGCTCATCTGGATAGCGCGATCTATGCTCGTCACCCGCACACTTTGTCACTATCGGGGTACAAAGTCTGCGATCCCGTACAAGTTGGGACTCAAGCCCGGTTACTTCATCGTAGCCTCCAATGTAGTCCCGGGCCTCCGCGGGGTGCGGGTTGCGGGGTGCGGCTGGGGTGGGATTAGGGCACAAGGCTAGGGGGAAGATATGCACATTCTCCCTCTATGTACGTTGCATCACTGTACGTTAGTGCCTACTTTGGATGTCATCGTTTTACCAAAATATTTTCTCTTGATGACCACAAAATCGCGTACTTCTCTTTCAACCTTTATATAACATCATACGTCAAGCAGACCTGTATGGCGGCACCCCCACCACTGCAGCAAGGTAGTACGTGCCCCCCCCCCTCCGGAGTGGAGTACGTACGGGATAACTTTTAACTTCTTTATTAATTCACGAAATATATTGTCCAACACCCGGCAACAGCTTAGACTCGGGGGGGGGGGGGGCTTATCAATTACCGACCTGGATCTAGGAATTTGCTTAGTGGGGGGGTTGCTCTCTGTAAACTTGCGACCGGGGAGGGGGGGGGGGGGTACTCGGAGAACCGACTTTTTTGCGCTGTATGTTCAAGTTCCCAAGGGGGGCGCTGCAATCCCTCTACACCCGCCCCCCCCCCTCCCCTAGATCTGGCCCCGTTAAGATATGTGTACACCACCTATATATGTAGTAAGCAGTAATCTCGGCTTAATTATCTTCGTGAAGTGATAACGACTTTGGATTATATTCGTGATTTGCCTGCCCGTCTGTTTTTTTTAACCACGCTGGCCATATCCGCGTACAGGTACGGTATCGTCTTTCTTTACAAAGTAGGTATCCATGCATTATATGTTCGTTTTTCGTGCTCGATTGAAATCAGATCAAACTTCACGATCTGTACACCTCACGACACAACATCTTCACGGCATTACGCCAGAAAAGGCCCGGTTTTTAGACTGTGACGATCCAAACATCACCAAACCCACCGCTCACTTAGGCTTGAACTGCGTGTGGCACGGCGCTCTTCTGCCCTACACAACAACTTCCACGTTTCTACTTAGCTATTCGTGACGTCATATCGCAGCCCCGAATAGATCTACTCGGATGGTTATAATTTTGATATGCACAGACCTTCAGTGGTTAGATCTTGTGTATGAAGCGAGTGAAGGCAAACAACCGGAAAGTAAGCAGCACGTACAGACCGTTGATGCTAGGCATTGACGTAGAACATAAGTACAACTGTCTCGTGAGGTCTCGATGAGATCCCATAGTGACTGTACAGCCCTATTCCGTGAATAAGGCGAATAATGTGTATGGTCTCATACACACATCAACAGTATACGGAAAGTGGATCATGGGCTGCCTGGGCATGAAGAAATATGTTAGAGACCTTGCCAAACCTAACTGATTGGTAGTAAGCCCGGGACCCTCCTTGCGAACGTGTCAACATTGCAAAACGTTGACATGGCAGAGGCGGATCCAGTCTTTCAGATGTGGGGGGATTTCATTTCTCAATTTACAGTGGTCGATGCGATAACAACTCATTATAGTCTCAAATTGTAATGAAAAATTATAATCATAATTACAAACTATCATGGTAATTATAATAACACATTATTATGGTAAATATAATAACACATTATTATGGTAATTATTATGAAAAATTATAATAAGAAATATAAGACCACAAATTATAATAATAAACAATAATTGTATAATATATATGACTTATTTCTATCAATGCATAATGCAACAAAATCCTACTGTCTGTTGACCTAGAGTTACAAGAGGTGCAGCTTTGTATAATATGGAATGTATTCCTATTGGTTCCTATCGGGTATGACAACCCAAGTATTCCCGCCGTCTTTCAAGCACTCTCACGGTCACGACAACCCAGAATTCATATCGTCTGTCAGGCCCTCTCACACTCATACCAAGCCACGCCTTCAACTCGTCTGCCAAGCCGTCTCACGTTCATACCAAACCAATAATTGACAACGACTGCCGAGCCCTCGCGCGCTCATACCAAACCAAGCATTCAAATAGTCTGACCAGCCATCTCGCGCTCATACCAAACCAAGCATTTGTATCGACTGCCGAGCCCTCGCAACGCTCATGCCAAACCAAGCATACACATCGTCTGCCAAACTATCCCACGACCATATCAAACCAAGCATTCCCGCCGTCTGCCAAGCTCTTTGACGGTTGTGATAAATCAAACATTCATATCGTCTACCAAGTTCTCTCACGGCGATGACAAACCATGCATTCATATCATCTGTCCTGTTCTCGCACGGGCACGACCAACCAATCAATCACACCGGCTACCAAGCCGTCCCATGATAAAGTCAAGCCAAGCATTCACATCATCATGCCTTATCATTTTTATCAACATATTTTCTAAGGCTGCTACAGATAACAAAAAATTTGGGGGCTAAAACTGTCAGGGGAGGTGGGGGGGAGCTTCGGCGGCTTGACCAGGGGGTGTGGGGGGGAGGGGGGTTATGGTGGCAGAAGTCCCCCGCTGGATCCTCCACTGACATGCTACCACATGTCTTTCGCCATTGCGAAAAAGTACAGCGAGGCAAGACACTACTCTGGAATCTGATTGTAAAAAACATGCAATGTACGCCTGAGCTCCTATTCATATAATTAAAAAGAAGACACACCAACTAGACGCCATGTACAAGGCTGGGGTGTCGTTAGAGCCAGGCAGCATTTGCTGTCTTTGCGGTGTTGCAGCGCATATTTTCGCGTATAGGGCGCACAGTTTTTAACTAGCCGACAAAATATGTGTCTTTCCAGAATTATTATGCAATGTACTAACCTGGCGGAAGAAAAATACTTTGATTTATTCTCCAAACTTGCAATGTCAGGGCTTTTTCTGGGCACATTTATTCGATCAGCGCCAGCCGCGCCATTATGCGCTGCAACACCGCACAGACAGCAAATGCTGCCTGGCTCTAACGCACCCCGTGTTAAGTTAGAGACAGGCCTGGTAGGGTATGGCAGTGTCTTATCGCTACCTATCTGACCTCAGCACAATTGGAAATAGATGTGTATATTTATCAACACTTCTCTATATCTCGTCGTTTTGCGCGCGTTTTAATTCATATGCGTACATATTTATAATAAGGCAACCGGGCATTCCCTAATGTTAACATCCTCCAGCTAAATCCCCTAATGTTAACATCCTCCAACTAAATCCCCTAATGTTCCCCTAAAGCTATACCCCCTATATATTTGCATCCCGTAGATATACCCCCTTAAGCTAACATCCCCTATATATACCCCATAATGTTCACATCACCTAGTTATACCCCCTAATGTTAACACCCCCTAGCTATACCCCCCTAACACCCTAGCTATACCCGATAATGTTCACATTCCCTAGCTATAACCCCTAATGCTAACACCCCCTGGCTATACCTCTAATGTTAACACCCATATAGCTATACCCCCCCTAATGTTAACACCCATATAGCTACACCCCCCTAACACCCTAGCTATACCCGATAATGTTCACATTCCCTAGCTATAACCCCTAATGCTAACACCCCCTGGCTATACCTCTAATGTTAACACCCATATAGCTATACCCCCCCTAATGTTAACACCCCATCATGTTCACATTCCCCAGCTATAACCCCTAATGCTAACACCCTATAGTTATACCCCTTAATATTCACATCCCCTTGCTATACTCCCTAATGTTAACATCTGGCTATACCTCCTAATGTTCCAGTCACTAACTATACCCCCAAATGTTAAGATCCCCTAGTTATACCCCCCAATGATAACATCTCCTATCCATACCACCTAATGTTCACATCGCCTAGCTATGCCACCTAATGTTTACATTCCTTAGCTAAACCCACTAATGTTAACACTTCCTAGCTATACCCCCTAATGCTAACAACCCCTAGCTATACCCCTTAATGTTAACATCCTCTAGCTAACCCCCCTAATGTTAACTAACACCCCGCCAGATATACCCCATAATGCTAACATCCCATAGCTATACCCCCTAATGTCCACATTCCCAAGCTATATCCAATAATGTTCATATCCCTAACTATACCCCCTAATGTTGACATCCCCTAGCTATACCCCTAATGTTCACATCCCATAACTATACTCTCTAATATTCACACACCACTAGCTATACCCCCTAATGTTAACATCCCCTAATATATCCCCCAATGTTCACATTCCCGAGCTAAACCCCCCAATGTTAACTTCCCCTAACTATACCCCTTAATGTTCACATACCCTAGCTATACCCCATGATGTTAACATCATCTAGTTATAACCCCTAATATTAACACCCCTAGCTATACCCCCTAATGCTAGCATCCTCTAGCTAAATCCCCTAATGTTAACATCCTCTAGCTATACCCCCTAATGCTAACATCCTCTAGCTATATACCCCCTAATGTTCACATCCTCTGGCTATACCCCCTAATGTTCACACCGCCGAGCTATACCCCCTAATGTTAACATCCCCTAGCTATACCCCCTAATGCTCACATCTCCTAGCTATACCCCCTAATGTTATCACCCCCTAGCTAAATCCCCTAATGTTCACATCCCCTAGCTATAACCCCTAATGTTAACATCCCCTAGCGATACCCCATAATGCTCACATCTCTTACCTATACCCTCTAATGTTAACACCCCCCTAGCTATACCCCATAATGTTCATAATCTGTTATGATTAACTAGCATGTGCTGACCGAACTGACAGTTCCTCGGAACCGAAACCGTCAAACTCGCTCTCTGAGTAGTTATTGTCAAAAGCTCTCTACCCTACATGAGAACTAGTTCTTTGATCTGAGCAAATCAGACGTCACATGAGGCTCGTCACGTAGTTTGACTGTCCTTTGGGGTTTAAAGGCAAGGACTGAAGGGTCTATTCCTCTCAACCCCCACATAACTTGATTGGCAAACAAATGGTTGCTAAGAGTGTTGCTAAGAAGCGATTTATAGTAAATCCTCAATAGAATAAGTTCAGTCAATAGAGAACGGGTGAATAATCAGTGGCCTGCCCAAGCCTGATACCAACAACTTTCAAAGTGACGCCAGAATGCCCCGTGACTGGTGTCACTATACACGAACCATTCCAAGGTCTACTCATAACACTCCTTATGTAATCTGCGCCTGCAAGTCGCCTGTTGGTCGTACTTTCTCAGGTCCGTTGGGGTAATAATTATAAAATAATACCAAAGAAGCGTTAAACGTTATTAAGATTGTGGCACGTGTCGATAGACTGTATGCAGGCGTTTTCTCCGTAGTGTTGCACCCCACCTCTTTCCCCATGTTGTGCGATAAACAAAACGGCTCCCATATTGACATTGACACTTGAGTATTCTGCCATTTTTCTCGCGACATGACACCAGTGATTTATATTACTGAAAGAGCTTACTAATGCATTATGTTTTAATCGAATGAATGCAAAAACGGGTCGGTCGATGGTGCGCCTCATACTACCTTACGGACCTTGGAGTGGTGTGACAGATAATGGGCGCGGATTATATCATACCTCCGAGGTGGTGTGTTATGTAACCTTGGATCAGTGTGACAGATAATGGGCGCGGCTTATATCATACCTCCGAGGTGGTGTGTTATGTAGCCTTGGATCAGTGTGACATATAATGGGCGCGGCTTATATCATACCTCCGAGGTGGTGTGTTATGTAGCCTAGGGAGTGGTGTGACATATAATGGGCGCGGCTTATATCATACCTCCGAGGTGGTGTGTTATGTAACCTTGGATCAGTGTGACAGATAATGGGCGCGGCTTATATCATACCTCCGAGGTGGTGTGTTATGTAGCCTTGGATCAGTGTGACATATAATGGGCGCCGCTTATATCATACCTCCGAGGTGGTGTGTTATGTAGCCTAGGGAGTGGTGTGACATATAATGGGCGCGGCTTATATCATACCTCCGAGGTGGTGTGTGATGTAACCTTGGATCAGTGTGACATATAATGGGCGCGGCTTATATCATACCTCCGAGGTGGTGTGTTATGTAGCCTAGGGAGTGGTGTGACATATAATGGGCGCGGCTTATATCATACCTCCGAGGTGGTGTGTTATGTAACCTTGGATCAGTGTGACAGATAATGGGCGCGGCTTATATCATACCTCCGAGGTGGTGTGTTATGCAGCCTAGGGAGTGGTGTGACATATAATGGGCGCGGCTTATATCATACCTCCGAGGTGGTGTGTGATGTAACCTTGGATCAGTGTGACATATAATGGGCGCGGCTTACATCATACCTCCGAGGTGGTGTGTTATGCAGCCTAGGGAGTGGTGTGACATATAATGGGCGCGGCTTATATCATACCTCCGAGGTGGTGTGTTATGTAGCCTAGGGAGTGGTGTGACATATAATGGGCGCGGCCTATATCATACCTCCGAGGTGGTGTGTTATGTAGCCTAGGGAGTGGTGTGACATATAATGGGCGCGGCTTATATCATACCTCCGAGGTGGTGTGTTATGTAGCCTAGGTAGGGGCGCGAAAGCTGATGGGCGCAGATTATGTCATCTCTTCGAGGCGGTGTATTCTATATGTAACCTTACGACTGGTGTGGCAGAAAATGGGCGCGGCTTATATCGTACCTCAGGGGGGTGTGTTAAGTAATCTTATGATCTTAGCTGTCGAAAGGCCTCCATGATTCTAATTCAACTCAATCCGAGCCCCACCCAAATAACAGCTTTGAACAGATAGATTCATTAACAGATTTAGTTTAGAATTATATCAATTCATAATAAACTACATGTATATTGAAGGGAGAATGGTAACATTTATTTTCCTGTAGTGTTCGCAAAGAGCCCGTATTCGATCCGCCATTGCCCCACATACAGCGTACTTTATTAAGGAGTTACTTGACGTTACTCAACCCATTATTTTTTGTTCATGCAATGTTTGACTGATCCTGCTTAGTTATCACTTAAGCCAATATTTGCAAGTACAATGTCCGTTCGGCGTGTAGAGGCATGCGACATGTTTGGCGCGCGACACGTGGCTGCCTGGGAATCCCAGCTGTATATAAGGCAGGCGGGAGCCTATTGCTGTCATCACTTCAAGAACAAAGCCGCCGGTTTGCTTCGAGCAGAAATAGGTAAGTCTGATTTTCCATTTTTAAGAATTCAACGAAAAAGCCAAATAGGATCATGGGGCATCCTTTGTAATAAACGTTTATTGTGGACAAGTATAATTCGCATACAAGCATACTTATACTATATATCGCACGTTGCATAGCAGGCCACATATTTTCGTGTTGACATGTACTGTTTATGAAGAAGTATTTTGTGTTATTGTATATCAGCTATCCTTCAGCATTATTACATCAATCAAACTGTGATACAAGAATAATACAATGGCATTAGAAATAAATGGGAAATAAATCAAGCATGGATATAATGTTCTAAAGACATGAAATGTGGCACAGAATTTAACTGGAGTAACGACCAATACTAATGAGCGTGATGTCATAATGATGGGTGATCTCAACGCCCGAAATGGCGGCAAAATGGACTTTGTAATAGATGATATATTGGGTCGATTTCAAAGTACTGATTCGTATGCAGAGTAAAAAGCATGTAAATCATTTCGATCTTTCTCATTCAGAGATATTTGGAATTCATATTTTAAGTGATAGGACAAAGGGAGATGTTTTTGATGTATACACGCACTGCTCTTATTCCGGCAAGTGTCTTATTAACGAAAGTTGTTTTAGGCGGACATACTGCCGAAAACTGTTACTTTGTGTTGCTGAATATGTACCCATGGGTTAAATTCCGGGGTATTTTGGTATTTGATTTCGGCAACATTCTTTACAAAAGCACAATGTAAGGCGGTTTCCGTTTAATTTCCCTCTGAGATCCATCTCTTTAGAACTTGGTTTGTTCTGCTTCTGAATAGAGTATTGCCTCGTTGGAATTATAAATACTGAATCTAATTCAATAAGCCTGGCTTGACTCTCAAAGTACATTAAACTGGGCACCAAAGAAATCAATCTGAATATCACGATGTCATTAGCCGTTATATAAATGAAAGCAAACAACGTGGGGGTCAATGAAAATACAAAATATGAGATAAATATCATGTGCAATGAGGAACGATGCAAGGATGCTTTGCATGCGAAGACAATTTTCCAGTTCATTCCGTTTGCTAAGATTATATCTACGTAACATTGATTCCATTTATCTCCTTTAGTGTCCAAGTCATCACTAAACATGCGTGGAATGCTGTCAGCTGTCGTCCTGCTGATGTGTCTGTTTCCATGGACACACGGGCTGAAGTGTCATCAGTGTTCGACTTATAGTAACGGCACGAAGTGTGAGGACCCTTTCGACGCGGGGATAGTACCGGCCACCGATTGCAGCGATAAGGAAGACGATATATGCGTCAAAAGCAAGACGGTTGATTCCGAAGGTAAGTTCATATGATTATGACATCCATAACTCATGTGCACATCAATTACTTAGAACACCACGAAGCACATTGCGATAGAATGAGCTGTGACGATTGGGGGATAGTAGCAAAGTAAATATAATTATAATAATCGTGGTTACCGAATAAAACTTAAACTGCTTGAAACATCTTCGTATTTCGATGAAATCCAAGACCGGAATAGGACTAAATTCCGTAATCTATTCAGTTGATTCTGGCGTAAAACCTGTCTCACAATTGCATTTTTGTTCTGCACGCAAGTTAGTATTGCCGCTTAATATACTTGCATAGCATTTCTGGTAGTTGGAGATTCGCGATTATCCAAGGGACATATTTGGGGATAATCTTTCTTGGTTCAGCTCCAACCCTTTCCTGTCACACCCTCGGGGTGATACTGTCGGAAAGCGGCCAATATTACACCCGTGCTAAAAAAACAAGCGGTCTAAAGGTAGACTAACTGGTTTGCTAAGATTTCACTGTGTCCTACCCCAAACACATTTTAATGTCTCCGGATTGTCAAAGATTTACAGATTCATTCCGTGGCAAATAAGATCAGTCTATTGCAATAAATGAAGTTTCAAATATTCTGAACATGAACATCTAGCATAATTTCATTTTCTGATTTAATTGTGTTATCAACCGGCTTTGTTTGTTTATTGTATTTTACGTTATCCCATAATTCTCTAACCAAGTTGCATTTACACAAAATAATGTATGATGGTGTCTGGCTCACTTCGTGCGCTACATAGATGTGACTGAGAAATTGTCCACATCTGTCTGAGATGGGTTCTATCATGAAAAGAGCTCATCAATGGACCCTAACCATTTCAATAATCCAGTAAAATTGTTCTCAAAGATTATTGTTTTCTTATTACTTGCGCTATTGATATCCTTCTCAATGCCTAAACAGACACGTTTCGGATTGCCATATAATATTTGTAGAGAAATGTACCTTTATCTGTTTCCAGCCCGAAGCCTCTAACATATGATAAGAGTTTGTACCTTTATATGACTATAATTCTGATGTTGGTAGAGCCATAATTACAATGAAAAAATCCCATATGGCACATTTTATTTTCGGGTAGGCGTCTTGACCCACGCTACCCTACCATCTATTATCTAAATTCTATCATAGGCCGCATCACACTCGTTGTGGCAAACGTGTCAAGGCAGGGTTAATTGACTTATAAACTAACTCATTAGTAGCTAACAAATTACAGATAACTTAATGGATTTTAATATATTGCCTGCACGGCTATATCGTAATACCAACCCATGAGTTAGCCATGCATTGATAGCCTTTCATTATTGTCTCCATTGCAGGTCAACACATAAGCAGAGGTTGTTCCGAAAAAGAGCCCAACGACTATATCCTCGATGAAGACTGTACGAGGGAAGAAGAACTCGGCGGAATCATAACAGATAACTGCTACTGTACGGGCGACTCCTGCAATGGCGGTCACGTGACTTCCGCTTCCACCGCCCCTCTGATAATACTCGTCGCCAGCACCATTCTCTTGTTAGGCCGCGCTGGCTGCGTCTCATCATAACAGTATCAGCGACCGAGAAATTGAAAGAAAAATTATATCCAAGAAACGCATAAATATCAATGGCTTTATTTATATGTTCAATGCAATCATGAAGGTTACATACCCGAACACCAGTACCGTTGTATGATAATACATGAGTTTGATAGAACATCATGGAAATGCTTTAACTGGGATTGGAGCAATGGGGATGTTCGCCTTCTGTATATGATATAGCACAATTCTGTTCTCTACTGGCCGAGCCTTTCAAAGTATCCCAGGGGGGAAGGCCAATGTTACTTATCACGCATGGATGATTCCTTCACCAGATATATTACCGTTGTTCCATGCGGTTTTGGCGAAAGCCGAGGAATTCTCTGAAGCTATTTGCAATGCAGTTTTTAAGAATTATTTCTTTATTGACATTAGTTATTGAATCTTTATTTGATAATTTTCGCACTATAGATTAACATTAGTGGCAGTTGCCCAGTGTTATCCAATATTTGCCGATGTGGTGACATAATGACGGTTACATACCTGAGTACATGTACCGCTGTATGGAGATACCTTTGATGGTTCACCATGGCAATGTGCATGCTTGAAATAAAATAGCCTGATTACTTGAAGCAATTATGCGTCTTCATTGTTTAAGCTCGACGAATTCCTGGGGTTTTTGCATAACTATTTGGAATATATCACATTAAATAGTTATGGGCAAGACACCACAAACTTACACGTCACATTTGTCGACCATCCGCTCATCTCGTTCATCACAACGTGCACTCTCTGCCTTCGACTCACTCCGCTATGGCTCCATTATATCTCTGTAGTCGCTCGTCACGGTGGCGCTGCGCAAATTGATAGGGAAAATGTGTCGGGGACCCAGCCTAAACCTAATAACACACCGTATCAGGTGATGAAAAAAAAGGGTTCACAATGATAACTTTTTTGAAAGGTTACCGAAGAGTTTTGCTGTATTCTTGAAAATTATAATGTGGCAAAAAATTACAGCTGATTTGACCGTTTTTCAAGCATCTTGAAATTTGCCCCCGGCCGACAGCAGCGGTAAAAGCGGAGCTTGCGTAGCGCAATCGTACGGGGAGGTTACTCAACGTGGGAATCCGTGTGGACTTAACCAAAGAAGAAAAATTATGGCCATATTGGTCCCTTAATGAAATAAAGTATATCAGCATAATTCAACATACCTAGCATAATACCTCCCCATGATCCGATTATTACAATACCGGGCAAAATAGTTAAGGGATTTAAAAAAAATGCTGGTGTGCACATGTTCTCACGCAAGTTATCTATCATATTGGTAGGCCTAATGACATAGAGTGTCCGGGTCATCAAACGCATAATACTCAATAAAAATATTCTCAACACACACTACCTAATAAGGAAAACAATAGTGGGCCTATAGACGGATATGTTACCGCACGAGAATCCAAGCTGACGTGGAAAGCGAGGTAAAATTTGGAGGGAGCTGAATTTTGAATGTGAATTGACCCTCGTTGCCAGTCGCTGAAAATACCGCCGTTTATCAAATATACTCGGGACAAAAGGCCCTTGTTTTTCACATGCTCCAGGATACACACACCTTTAAAATCTATAAAAACTATAAGATCATAATATAGTTCACAGTAAGACATTTATCTCCATAATGGATGTGGTCCATTCTATGAGACTGTTGGAAGCGTTGTATTTTGAGGCAAATCACCGATGTTTACATTTCTGTGACAAACCGGACACCATTGTCCTTGCCTGGTCAGTCCATATGAGGAGCGTTGTTACGTAACCATAGATACCGCGCGCAGACATCCGAGTCCTGATGATTATCACGTCATTCGACATGGAAAACCCCGCGCAGCACGTTAGATCGTCTAACACTGACAGTCATTCATGAGACAACCGCATTCTGGTTTATCAACTGTCTAACCACTCATATATTATAGGGCTATAAAGTCTCGTTCGCTTAGATTTCCGGTTTACTCATTTTGGGGACAAACAAACAAAGCACGTGTTCGGAACGAGTTTAGAATCTCTGCGCACACTGGTATCCTGACTATCTGTGACGTAGGTGTGACGTGTATGTTACGCAAAGAGAGAGATTAGGAACCAGACTACCTGCGCAAAAGCCAGGCGCCGAGGGGTAGGTCTAGTGCGGAAGGCCTAGCGCTATGATTAAGAATATTTAAGAAATATAGCTTCACACAACGGATAGATGACATATTTGTTATTCGTTTGCGCCATCACAATGACGAATATTTGTTACGACGGGACAATACGACTGCGAAACTAACGTTTTTTTTGTGTTTCCTACGAAAAGGAGGCATTATGACGTCACACGGATTCTCCCCGGTGACAACGTTGGCGCAACGCTTCAAACAGAAAACTTACAAAAATGAAGAAACTTGGTCTTTTCGTGATCCAAAAGTCGTACGAAAACACCTTATCTTTACCATGTGGTTTAATGACGCACCTGTGTGTTGTTACTCCATGCACCGCACATCTTGACAGCGGAATGGTTAAGTCGATCACTTGGTCTCGCCATTTTTGTTACCGCGGAGGCACGCGAAACTCTGTGACGTCACTCGCTGTTTGGTGAACTTGCGAAAGCCCGGGTGCAGGGCTAAATTTAAAACGTTATTTTTAGCTTTCGAGTGTTTTGAAGACGGATTTTTCCTTGTACATTCCCAAAGTTCTGCGCTTCATCGCCTCCAAATATTTTAACGTATATCTCCCATAGCCATGTTTAGTGAAATGGTACTCATAGTCTTTAGAATAAACCTGGAAACAAATGGACTTATAGCTGCTTATACTTCAACATGGAGCACGTGTGTTTGTTTGTCCCCAAAACTGAAGCCTCGCGGCCCGATCGCGAGAACTGTATAGCCCTATATTCGGGGCTGCGATGTTTGGCGACAAACCAAAGTAAGTCGCGCATGCGCGTGCGTGCGTAGGGCAGAAAAATGTAAACATCAGACGCTTTAACATAGGAATGACAGGACTTATAGAAAATGTCGAATATATATATCGAACAATATAACATAGCTAGAGCTAGAAGGTTGAACAATCAAATGTGTCAGAGGAAGTAGCTCATCTGGATAGCGCGATCTATGCTCGTCACCCGCACACTTTGTCACTATCGGGGTACAAAGTCTGCGATCCCGTACAAGTTGGGACTCAAGCCCGGCCACTTCATCGTAGCCTCCAATGTAGTCCCGGGCCTCCGCGGGGTGCGGGGTGCGGGGTGCGGCTGGGGTGGGATTGGGGCACAAGGCTAGGGGGAAGATATGCACATTCTCCCTCTATGTACGTTGCATAACTGTACGTCAGTGCCTACTTTGGATGTCATCGTTTTACCAAAATATTTTCTCTTGATGACCACAAAATCGCGTACTTCTCTTTCAACCTTTATATAACATCATACGTCAAGCAGACCTGTATGGCGGCACCCCCACCACTGCAGCAAGGTAGTACGTGCCCCCCCCCCTTCCGGAGTGGAGTACGTACGGGATAATTTTTAACTTCTTTATTAATTCACGAAATATAGACTATATATTGTCCAACACCCGGCAACAGCTTAGACTCGGGGGGGGGGGGGCTTATCAATTACCGACCTGGATCTAGGAATTTGCTTAGTGGGGGGGTCGCTCTCTGTAAACTTGCGACCGGGGAGGGGGGGGGGGTACTCGGAGAACCGACTTTTTTGCCCTGTATGTTCAAGTTCCCAAGGGGGGCGCTGCAATCCCTCTACCCCCCCCCCCTCCCCTAGATCTGGCCCCGTTAAGATATGTGTACACCACCTATATATGTAGTAAGCAGTAATCTCGGCTTAATTATCTTCGTGAAGTGATAACGACTTTGGATTATATTCGTGATTTGCCTGCCCGTCTGTTTTTTTTAACCACGCTGGCCATATCCGCGTACAGGTACGGTATCGTCTTTCTTTACAAAGTAGGTATCCATGCATTATATGTTCGTTTTTCGTGCTCGATTGAAATCAGATCAAACTTCACGATCTGTACACCTCACGACACAACATCTTCACGGCATTACGCCAGAAAAGGCCCGGTTTTTAGACTGTGACGATCCAAACCTCACCAAACCCACCGCTCACTTAGGCTTGAACTGCGTGTGGCACGGCGCTCTTCTGCCCTAAACAACTTCCACGTTTCTACTTAGCTATTCGTGACGTCATATCGCAGCCCCGAATAGATCTACTCGGATGGTTATAATTTTGATATGCACAGACCTTCAGTGGTTAGATCTTGTGTATGAAGCGAGTGAAGGCAAACAACCGGAAAGTAAGCAGCACGTACAGACCGTTGATGCTAGGCATTGACGTAGAACATAAGTACAACTGTCTCGTGAGGTCTCGATGAGATCCCATAGTGACTGTACAGCCCTATTCCGTGAATAAGGCGAATAATGTGTATGGTCTCATACACACATCAACAGTATACGGAAAGTGGATCATGGGCTGCCTGGGCATGAAGAAATATGTTAGAGACCTTGCCAAACCTAACTGATTGGTAGTAAGCCCGGGACCCTCCTTGCGAACGTGTCAACATTGCAAAACGTTGACATGGCAGAGGCGGATCCAGTCTTTCAGATGTGGGGGGATTTCATTTCTCAATTTACAGTGGTCGATGCGATAACAACTCATTATAGTCTCAAATTGTAATGAAAAATTATAATCATAATTACAAACTATCATGGTAATTATAATAACACATTATTATGGTAAATATAATAACACATTATTATGGTAATTATTATGAAAAATTATAATAAGAAATATAAGACCACAAATTATAATAATAAACAATAATTGTATAATATATATGACTTATTTCTATCAATGCATAATGCAACAAAATCCTACTGTCTGTTGACCTAGAGTTACAAGAGGTGCAGCTTTGTATAATATGGAATGTATTCCTATTGGTTCCTATCGGGTATGACAACCCAAGTATTCCCGCCGTCTTTCAAGCACTCTCACGGTCACGACAACCCAGAATTCATATCGTCTGTCAGGCCCTCTCACACTCATACCAAGCCACGCCTTCAACTCGTCTGCCAAGCCGTCTCACGTTCATACCAAACCAATAATTGACAACGACTGCCGAGCCCTCGCGCGCTCATACCAAACCAAGCATTCAAATAGTCTGACCAGCCATCTCGCACTCATACCAAACCAAGCATTTGTATCGACTGCCGAGCCCTCGCAACGCTCATGCCAAACCAAGCATACACATCGTCTGCCAAACTATCCCACGACCATATCAAACCAAGCATTCCCGCCGTCTGCCAAGCTCTTTGACGGTTGTGATAAATCAAACATTCATATCGTCTACCAAGTCCTCTCACGGCGATGACAAACCATGCATTCATATCATCTGTCCTGTTCTCGCACGGGCACGACCAACCAATCAATCACACCGGCTACCAAGCCGTCCCATGATAAAGTCAAGCCAAGCATTCACATCATCATGCCTTATCATTTTTATCAACATATTTTCTAAGGCTGTTACAGATAAAAAAAAAATTGGGGGCTAAAACTGTCAGGGGAGGGGGGGGAGCTTCGGCGGCTTGACCAGGGGGTGTGGGGAAGGGGGGTTATGGTGGCAGAAGTCCCCCGCTGGATCCTCCACTGACATGCTACCACATGTCTTTCGCCATTGCGAAAAAGTACAGCGAGGCAAGACACTACTCTGGAATCTGATTGTAAAAAACATGCAATGTACGCCTGAGCTCCTATTCATATAATTAAAAAGAAGACACACCAACCAGACGCCATGTACAAGGCTGGGGTGTCGTTAGAGCCAGGCAGCATTTGCTGTCTTTGCGGTGTTGCAGCGCATATTTTCGCGTATAGGGCGCACAGTTTTTAACTAGCCGACAAAATATGCGTCTTTCCAAAAATATTATGCAATGTACTGACCTGGCGGAAAAAAAATACTTTGATTTATTCCCCAAACTTGCAATTGGGCTTTTTCTGGGCACATTTATTCGATCAGCGCCAGCCGCGCCATTATGCGCTGCAACACCGCACAGACAGCAAATGCTGCCTTACTCTAACGGCACCCCGTGATAAGTTAGAGACAGGCCTGGTAGTCACTAACTATACCCCCAAATGTTAAGATCCCCTAGTTATACCCCCCAATGATAACATCTCCTATCCATACCACCTAATGTTCACATCGCCTAGCTATGCCACCTAATGTTTACATCCCTTAGCTAAACCCCCTAATGTTAACACTTCCTAGCTATACCCCCTAATGCTAACAACCCCTAGCTATACCCCTTAATGTTAACACCCTCTAGCTAGCCCCCTAATGTTAACTAACACTCCGCCAGATATACCCCCTAATGCTAACTTCCCATAGCTATACCCCCTAATGTCCACATTCCCAAGCTATATCCAATAATGTTCATATCCCTAACTATACCCCCTAATGTTGACATCCCCTAGCTATACCCCTAATGTTCACATCCCATAACTATACTCTCTAATATTCACACACCACTAGCTATACCCCCTAATGTTAACATCCCCTAATATACCCCCCAATGTTCACATTCCCGAGCTAAACCCCCCAATGTTAACTTCCCCTAACTATACCCCTTAATGTTCACATACCCTAGCTATACCCCATGATGTTAACATCATCTAGCTATAACCCCTAATGTTAACACCCCCTAGCTATACCCCCTAATGTTAGCATCCTCTAGCTAAATCCCCTAATGTTAACATCCTCTAGCTATACCCCCCAATGCTAACATCCTCTAGCTATATACCCCCTAATGTTAACATCCCCTAGCTATACCCCCTAATGCTCACATCTCCTAGCTATACCCCCTAATGTTATCACCCCCTAGCTAAATCCCCTAATGTTCACATCCCCTAGCTATACCCCCTAATGTTATCACCCCCTAGCTAAATCCCCTAATGTTCACATCCCCTAGCTATAACCCCTAATGTTAACATCCCCTAGCGATACCCCATAATGCTCACATCTCTTACCTATACCCTCTAATGTTAACACACCCCTAGCTGTACCCTCTAATGTTCATAATCTGTTATGATTAATTAGCATGTGCTGACCGAACTGACAGTTCCTCGGAACCGAAACCGTCAAACTCGCTCTCTGAGTAGTTATTGTCAAAAGCTCTCTACCCTACATGAGAACTAGTTCTTTGATCTGAGCAAATCAGACGTCACATGAGGCTCGTCACGTAGTTTGACTGTCCTTTGGGGTTTAAAGGCAAGGACTGAAGGGTCTATTCCTCTCACCCCCTACATAACTTGATTGGCAAACAAATTGTTGCTAAGAGTGTTGCTAAGAAGCGATTTATAGTAAATCCTCAATAGAATAAGTTCAGTCAATAGAGAACGGGTGAATAATCAGTGGCCTGCCCGAGCCTGTTACCAACAACTTTCAAAGTGACGCCAGAAAGCCCAGAGAGACTGGTGTCACTACACGAACCATTCCAAGGTCTACTCACAACACTCCTTATGTAATCTGCGCCTGCAAGTCGCCTGTTGGTCGTACTTTCTCAGGTCCGTTGGGGTAATAATTATAAAATAATACCAAAGAAGCGTTAAACGTTATTAAGATTGTGGCACGTGTCGATAGACTGTATGCAGGCGTTTTCTCCGTAGTGTTGCACCCCACCTCTTTCCCCATGTTGTGCGATAAACAGAACGGCTCCCATATTGACATTGACACTTGAGTATTCTGCCATTTTTCTCGCGACATGACACCAGTGATTTATATTACTGAAAGAGCTTACTAATGCATTATGTTTAAATCGAATGAATGCAAATACGGGTCGGTCGTTGGTGCGCCTCATACTACCTTACGGACCTTGGAGTGGTGTGACAGATAATGGGCGCGGATTATATCATACCTCCGAGGTGGTGTGTTATGTAACCTTGGATCAGTGTGACAGATAATGGGCGCGGCTTATATTATACCTCCGAGGTGGTGTGTTATGTAGCCTTGGATCAGTGTGACATATAATGGGCGCGGCTTATATCATACCTCCGAGGTGGTGTGTTATGTAGCCTAGGGACCGGTGTGACATATAATGGGCGCGGCTTATATCATACCTCCGAGGTGGTGTGTTATGTAACCTTGGATCAGTGTGACAGATAATGGGCGCGGCTTATATCATACCTCCGAGGTGGTGTGTTATGTAACCCAGGATCAGTGTGACAGATAATGGGCGCGGCTTATATCATACCTCCGAGGTGGTGTGTTATGTAGCCTAGGGAGTGGTGTGACATATAATGGGCGCGGCTTATATCATACCTCCGAGGTGGTGTGTTATGTAACCTTGGATCAGTGTGACAGATAATAGGCGCGGCTTATATCATACCTCGGAGGTGGTGTGTTATGTAGCCTAGGGAGTGGTGTGACATATAATGGGCGCGGCTTATATCATACCTCCGAGGTGGTGTGTTATGTAACCTTGGATCAGTGTGACAGATAATGGGCGCGGCTTATATCATACCTCCGAGGTGGTGTGTTATGTAACCCAGGATCAGTGTGACAGATAATGGGCGCGGCTTATATCATACCTCCGAGGTGGTGTGTTATGTAGCCTAGGGAGTGGTGTGACATATAATGGGCGCGGCTTATATCATACCTCCGAGGTGGTGTGTTATGTAACCTTGGATCAGTGTGACAGATAATAGGCGCGGCTTATATCATACCTCGGAGGTGGTGTGTTATGTAGCCTAGGGAGTGGTGTGACATATAATGGGCGCGGCTTATATCATACCTCCGAGGTGGTGTGTTATGTAGCCTAGGGAGTGGTGTGACATATAATGGGCGCGGCTTATATCATACCTCCGAGGTGGTGTGTTATGTAGCCTAGGTAGGGACGCGAAAGCTGATGGGCGCAGATTATGTCATCTCTTCGAGGCGGTGTATTCTATATGTAACCTTACGACTGGTGTGGCAGAAAATGGGCGCGGCTTATATCGTACCTCAGGGGGGTGTGTTAAGTAATCTTATGATCTTAGCAGTCGAAAGGCCTCCATGATTCTAATTCAACTCAATCCGAGCCCCACCCAAATAACAGCTTTGAACAGATAGATTCATTAACAGATTTAGTTTAGAATTATATAAATTCATAATAAACTACATGTATATTGAAGGGAGAATGGTAACATTTATTTTCCTGTAGTGTTCGCAAAGAGCCCGTATTCGATCCGCCATTGCCCCACATACAGCGTACTTTATTAAGGAGTTACTTGACGTTACTCAACCCATTATTTTTTGTTCATGCAATGTTTGACTGATCCTGCTTAGTTATCACTTAAGCCAATATTTGCAAGTACAATGTCCGTTCGGCGTGTAGAGGCATGCGACATGTTTGGCGCGCGACACGTGGCTGCCTGGGAATCACAGCTGTATATAAGGCAGGCGGGAGCCTATTGCTGTCATCACTTCAAGAACAAAGCCGCCGGTTTGCTTCGAGCAGAAATAGGTAAGTCTGGTTTTCCATTTTTAAGAATTCAAAGAAAAAGCCAAATAGGATCATGGGGCATCCTTTGTAATAAACGTTTATTGTGGACAAGTATAATTCGCATACAAGCATACTTATACTATATATCGCACGTTGCATGGCAGGCCACATATTTTCGTGTTGACATGTACTGTTTATGAAGAAGTATTTTGTGTTATTGTATATCAGCTATCCTTCAGCATTATTACATCAATCAAACTGTGATACAAGAAAAATACAATGGCATTAGAAATAAATGGGAAATAAATCAAGCATGGATATAATGTTCTAAAGACATGAAATGTGGCACAGAATTTAACTGGAGTAACGACCAATACTAATGAGCGTGATGTCATAATGATGGGCGATCTCAACGCCCGAAATGGCGGCAAAATGAACTATGCAATAGATGATATATTGGGTCGATTTCAAAGTACTGATTCGTATGCAGAGTAAAAATCATGTAAATCATTTCGATCTTTCTCATTCAGAGATATTTGGAATTCATATTTTCAGTGATAGGACAAAGGGTGATGTTTTTTATGTATGCATGCACTGCTCGTATTCCGGCAAGTGTCTTATTAACGAAAGTTGTTTTAGGCGGACATATTGCCGAAAATTGTATGCGGACACAGGCCAGATATCGCTTGAAACTGAACATGCGAAATTAGTCAGGAATGTTACAGGCTATACTAGGCTTCAAAATTACAAATTGAAAACCTTATGTAAGCAGTCTACCCTTGTTTCCGCATTGTTTACCTTTTGTTGCTAAATATGTACCCATGGGTTAAATTCTGGGATATTTTGGTATCAATGTAAGTCGGTATCCGTTTAATTTCCATCTGAGAACCATCTCTTTAGGCTTCGCCAAAAATTTGGCTTGTTGTTCTTGTGAATAGAGTATTGCCTCGTTGGAATTATAAATACTAAATGTGATTCAGTATTTATAATTCAATAAGCCTGGCTTGACTTTCAAAGTACATTAAACTGGGCACCAAATAAATCAATCTGAATATCGCGATGTCATTAGCTGTTATATAAACGAAAGCAAACAATGTGGGGGGTCAATGAAAATACAAAATATGACATAAATATCATGTGCAATGAGAAACGATGCTTTGCACTCGAAGACAATTTTCCAGTTCATTCCGTTTGCTAAGATTATATCTAAGTAACATTGATTCCATTTATCTACTTTAGCGTCCAAGTCATCACTAAACATGCGTGGAATGCTGTCAGCTGTCGTCCTGCTAATGTGTCTGTTGCCATGGACACACGGGCTGAAGTGTCATCAATGTTCGACTTATAGTAACGGCACGAAGTGTGAGGACCCTTTCGATGCAGCGATAGTACCGGCCACCGAATGTGTCGATAAGGATGACGATATATGTTACAAAGGGAAGACGGTTGATTCTGAAGGTAAGTTCATATGATTATGATATCCATAACTCATGTGCACATCAACTACTTAGAAAACCACGAAGCACATTATGGTAGAATGAGCTGTGACGATTGGGGGATAATAGCAAAGTAAATATAATTATAATAATCGTGGTTACCGAATAAAACTTAAACTGCTTGAAACATCTTCGTATTTCGATGAAATCCAAGACCGGAATAGGACTAAATTCCGCACTGTATTCAGTTGATTCTGGCGTAAAACCTGTCTCACAATTGCACTTTTGTTCTGCACGCAAGTTAGTATTGCCGCTTAATATACTTGCATAGCATTTCTGGTAGTTGGAGATTCGCGATTATCTAAGGGACATATTTGGGGATAATCTTTCTTGGTTCAGCTCCAACCCTTTCCTGTCACACCCTCGGGGTGATACTGTCGGAAAGCGGCCAATATTACGCTCGTGTTAAAAAAAACAAGCGGTCGAAAGGTAGACTAACTGGTTTGCTAAGATTTCACTGTGTCCTACCCCAAACACATTTTAATGGCTCCGGATTGTCAAAGATTTACAGATTCATTCCTTGGCAAACAAGATCAGTCTATTGCAATAAATCAAGTTTCAAATATTCTGAACATGCACATCTAGCATAATTTCATTTTCTGATTTAATTGTGGTTTGTTTGTTTATTGTATTTTACGTTATCCCATAATTCTCTAACCAAGTTACATTTACACAAAATAATGTATGATGGTGTCTGGCTCACTTCGTGCGCTACATAGATGTGACTGAGAAATTTTCCACATCTGTCTGAGATGGGGTCTATCATGAGAAGAGCTCATCAATGGACCCTAACCATTTCAATAATCCAGTAAAATTGTTCTCAAAGATTTTTTTTTTTATTATTACTTGCGCTATTGATACACTTCTCAAGGCCTAAACAGACAGGTTTCGGATTGCCATATAATATTTGTAGAGAAATGTACCTTTATCTGTTTCCAGCCCGAAGCCTCTAACATATGATAGGAGTTTGTACCTTTATATGACTATAATTCTGATGTTGGTAGAGCCATAATTACAATGAAAAAATCCCATATGGCACATTTTATTTTCGGGTAGGCGTCTTGACCCACGCTACCCTACCATCTATTATCTAAATTCTATAATAGGCCGCACCACACTTGATGTGGCAAACGTGTCAAGGCAGGGTTAATTGACTTATAAACTAACTTATTAGTAGCTATACAGATAACTTAATGGATTTTAATATATTGCCTGCACGGCTATACCGTAACACCAACCCATGAGTTAGCCATGCATTGATAGCCTTTCATTATTGTCTCCATTGCAGGTCAACACATAAGCAGAAGTTGTTCCGAAAAAGAGCACGACTATATCCTTGATGAAGACTGCACGAGGGAAGAAGAACTCGGCGGAATCATAACAGATAACTGCTACTGTACGGGCGACTCCTGCAATGGCGGTCACGTGACTTCCGCTTCCACCGCCCCTCTGATAATACTCGTCGCCAGCACCATTCTCTTGTTAGGCGGCGCTGGCTGCGTCTCATCATAACAGTATCAGCGACCGAGAAATTGAAAGAAAAATTATATCCAAGAAACGCATAAATATCAATGTTGTATGATAATACATGAGTTCGATAGAACATCATGGAAATGCTTTAACTGGGATTGGAGCAATTCTGTATATGATATAGCACAATACTGTTCTCTACTGGCCGAGCCTTTCAAAGTATCCTAGGGGTGAAGGCCAATGTTACTTATCACGCATGGATGATTCCTTCACCAGATATATTACCGTTGTTCCATGCGGTTTGGCGAAAGCCGAGGAATTCTCTGAAGCTATTTGCAATGCAGTTTTTAAGAATTATTTCTTATTATTGACATTAGTTATTGAATCTTTATTTGATAATTTTCGCACTATAGATTAACATTAGTGGCAGTTGCCCAGTGTTATCCAATATTTGCCGATGTGGTGACATAATGACGGTTACATACCTGAGTACATGTACCGCTGTATGGAGATACCTTTGATGGTTCACCATGGCAATGTGCATGCTGGAAATAAAATAGCCTGATTACTTGAAGCAATTATGCGTCTTAATTGTTTAAGCTCGACGAATTCCTGGGGTTTTTGCATAACTATTTGGAATATATCACATTAAATAGTTGTGGGCAAGACACCACAAACTTACACGTCACATTTGTCGACCATCCTCCCATCTCGTTCATCACAACGTGCACTCTCTGCCTTCGACTCACTCCGCTATGGCTCCATTATATCTCTGTAGTCGCTCGTCACGGTGGCGCTGCGCAAATTGATAGGGAAAATGTGTCGGGGACCCAGCCTAAACCTAATAACACACCGTATCAGGTGATGAAAAGAAAGGGTTCACAATGATAACTTTTTTGAAAGGTTACCGAAGATTTTTGCTGTATTCTTGAAAATTATAATGTGGCAAAAAATTACAGCTGATTTGACCGTTTTTCAAGCATCTTGAAATTTGCCCCCGGCCGACAGCAGCGGTAAAAGCGGAGCTTGCGTAGCGCAATCGTACGGGGAGGTTACTCAACGTGGGAATCCGTGTGGATTTAACCAAAGAAGAAAAATTATGGCCATATTGGTCCCTTAATGAAATAAAGTATGTCAGCATAATTCTATATACCTAGCATAATACCTCCCCATGATCCGATTATTGCAATACCGGGCAAAATAGTTAAGGGATTTAAAAAAAATGCTGGTGTGCACATGTTCTCACGCAAGTTATCTATCATATTGGTAGGCCTAATGACATAGAGTGTCCGGGTCATAAAACGCATAATACTCAATAAAAATATTCTCAACACTCACTACCTAATAAGGAAAACAATAGTGGGCCTATAGACGGATATGTTACCGCACGAGAATCCAAGCTGACGTGGAAAGCGAGTACAATTTTGGGGGAGCTGAATTTTGAATGTGAATTGACCCTCGTTGCATGTCGCTGAAAATACCGTCGTTTATCAAATATACTCGGGACAAAAGGCCCTCGTTTTTCACATGCTCCAGGACACACACACCTTTAAAATCTATAAAAACTATAAAAGCATAATATAGTTCAATGTAAGACATTTATCTCCATAATGGATGTGGTCCATTCTATGAGACTGTTGGAAGCGTTGTATTTTTAGGCAAATCATCGATGTTTACATTTCTGTGACAAACCGAACAACATTTTCTGCGCCTGGTTAGTCCATATAAGGAGCGTTGTTACGTAACCATAGATACCGAGCGCAGACATCCGAGTCCTGATGATTATCACGTCATTCGACATGGAAAACCCCGCGCAGCACGTTAGATCGTCTGACACGGACAGTCATTCATGAGACAACGGCATTGTGGTTTATCAACTGTTTAACCGCTCATATATTATATTCGGGGCTGCGATGTTTGGCAACAAACCAAAGTAATTCGCTCATGCTCCAGGTATTAAGACAGTTTTTTGTTTTAATAACTTCCTAGTCTTGCCTGAATTTTGTTTAAGCTTAAATCAAATTTCGTACATTAAGTTCTGCTGCTTCAGTAGCTGAGATTCAGTAGGTAAGTTTCTGTTTTTGACATTGGCGAAAAGAAAGTCATCCTAACTTAGTCCAAATCCAGGAAACCGGTCAACCTTGTTCGACGCATCCTACACGGACGCCTGATGACGTGATATCAGTGATGAACTGACAACTGTAAAATAAACCCAGTTGAATGTGACACAAACTCAACTTATGTGGTAAGGTGAAATGTTTCTAATGAGACCTAAGCACCTAATGTATCATCAACCTTGATCTAAATTTCCAAAAGCTAGACTAAATAATGTAAAAAGGTTATAACGTCAACGAAGCTGTGAACTGTTGACCAGTCTGCCGTGAACCGTCGTCTGCGCGTTCGACTTGTGCTGCCACCTGGCGAATACAGCGAGCGCTCTGTCGGGAGAGTGAAAACATGTTGTCGCTATGATAAGCCCTTCATCTCCTTGGTTATGTTTTCCAGTAACTTGTGGATCATGTACCAATGTTGGTAATTCGTTCCTAAATATCCTGCGACACGTGCGCTGCGCGTAAGTTTTTAACAACAAAAAAATGAACATGACGTTTCCCAGAAGGCAGTTAACGCATGCTTAAACAATGTGTCACATCTTCCGCTTCAGCTTTCCTGACTGGGGGTCGACTTGCGGTTGATTTTTTTTCGCTCTTTACAGTATGGGATTGAGATACAAATTTTGTCAGTTTTTTTCTAAAGAGCTCGCTACGCTCGCTATAACATAGCTAGAGCTAGAAGGTTGAACAATCAAATGTGTCAGAGGAAGTAGCTCATCTGGATAGCGCGATCTATGCTCGTCACCCGCACAATTTGTCGCTATCGGGGTACAAAGTCTGCGATCCCGTACAAGTTGGGACTCAAGCCAGGCCGCTTCATTGTAGCCTCCAATGTAGTCCCGGGCCTGCGCGGGGTGCGGGGTGGGGCTGGGGAGGGATTGGGGAACAAGGCTAGGGGGAAGATATGCACATTCTCCCTCTATGTACGTTGCATAACTGTACGTCAGTGTCTAATTTGGATGTCATCGTTTTACCAAAATATTTTCTCTTGATGATCACAAAATCGCGTACTTCTCTTTCATCATACGTCAAGCCGACCTGTATGGCGGCACCCCCAGCACTGCAGCAAGGTAGTACGTGCCGACCCCCCCCCCACCCCGCCCCCCCCCCCCCTCCGGAGTGGAGTACGTACGGGATAATTTTTAACTTCTTTATTAATTCCCGAAATATAGACTATAGACTACCCGGCAACAGCTTAGACTCGGCGGGGGGGGGGGGGGGGGGGAGGGGGTGGGGGGGCTTATCAATTACCTGGATCTAGGAATTTGCTTAGTAGGGAGGTTGCTCTCTGAAAACTTGCGACCGGGGAGGGGGGGAGGGGTTACTCGGAGAACCGACTTTTTTGCGGTGTATGTTCAAGTTCCCAAGGGGGGCGCTGCAATCCCTCTAACCGCCCCCCCCCCCTAGATCCAGCTCCGTTAAGATATGTGTACACCACCAATATATGTAGCAAGCAGTAATCTCGGTTTAATTATGTACTAATTGCTGCTTCTGTAGTAATTAGAGGGCATTATGAAGGCAAGCGGTGCTTCTCACCCTTTTCAGCCCCAACCCTCTCCTGACCACTGACGCCAGGTTCACCCGCGGTTCCCTCCTGATCACGGCGTGCACCTCGCGTGCCCATTGATGTGCAATATACGATCCCTTGGGACCACGCCCGAGCGGACGCTCCGATTGGCCGAAATTCACCAGCTCGGCCGACCGACCACGCAGGCAGGCACTGGATCCAGACGCTACTGCTCACTCCATCAGGACCGGATCGCGCGGACTCTCCCATTTTACCTTCCACCCACCCTGACATTGGATTATCACTTTGAACCATCAGGCCCTCTTTTGTAATTAGATATTCAACATTACTTAGTTTATTAGTTTTAGCTATTAAAATCTTTACACGCCAAGATGAATTTGTCATTATTTTCACCCTGCCCGCCGCAAGCTCTCCGAAAAATGATCTTCGTGAAGCGATAACGACTTAGGATTATGTTCGTGATTTGCCTGCCCGTCGGTTTTTTTTAACCACGCTTCCCATATCCGCGTACAGGTACGGTATCGTCTTTCTTTTACAAAGTAGGTATCCATGCATTATATGTTCGTTTTTCGTGCTCGATTGGAATCAGATCAACCTTCACGATCTGTACACCTCACGACACAACATCTTCACGGCATTACGCCGGAAAAGGTTTTCAGACTGTGACGTTCTAAACATCACCAAACCCACCGCTCACTTAGGCTTGAACTGCGTGTGGCACGGCGCTCTTCTGCCCTACACAACAACTTCCACGTGGCTACTTAGCTATTCGTGACGTCACATCGCAGCCACGAATAGATCTACTCGGATGGTTATAATTCTGATATGCACAGAACTTCAGTGGTTAGATATTGTATGTGAAGCGAGTGAAGGCAAACAACCGGAAAGTAGGCAGCACGTACAGACCGTTGATGCTAGGCATTGACGTAGAACATAAGTACAACTGTCTCGTTAGGTCTCCATCAGATCCCGTAGTGACTGTACAACCCTATTCCGTGAATAAGGCGAATAGTGTGTATGGTCACATACACACGTCAACAGTATATGGAAAGTGGATTATGGGCTGCCTGGGCATAAGGAATATGTTAGACACGTTGCCAAATCTAACTGTGTGGTAGTAAGCCAGAGACCCTCCTTGCAAACGTGTCAAACGTGTCGTGGGGGATTTCTCGATTTACAGTGGTCGATCCGATAATAAACCATTATAGTCACAAATTGTAATGACAAATGATAATGATTATTACCAGTTATCATGGTAATTATAATAACAAATTGTTATGGTAATTATTATGACAAATTATAATAATAAATATAAGACCACAAATTATAATAATAAACAATAATTGTATAATATATGACTTATTTCTATCAATGCATTATGCAACAAAATCCTACTGTGTGTTGACATAGAGTTACAAGAGGTGCAGCTTTGTATAATATGCAATGTATTCCTATTGGTTCCTATTGGGTATGACAACCCAAGTATTCCCGCCGTCTTTCAAGCACTCTCACGGTCATGACAACCCAGAATTCATATCGTCTGTCAGGCCCTCTCACACTCATACCAAGCCACGCCTTCAACTCGTCTGCCAAGCCATCTCACGTTCAAACCAAACCAATAATTGACATCGACTGCCGAGCCCTCGCGCGCTCATACCAAGCCAAGCATTCAAATAGTCTGACCAGCCATCTCGCGCTCATACCAAACCAAGCATTTGTATCGAATGCTGAGCCCTCGCAACGCTCATGCTAAACCAAGCATTCAAATAGTCTGCCAAGCCATCTCACGTTCATACCAAACCAATAATTGACAACGACTGCCGAGCCCTCGCGCTCATACCAAACCAAGCATTTGCATTGACTGCTGAGCCCGTTCCCTCTCATACCAAGCCTTCACATCGACTGCCAAACCCTTTCCTTCTCATACCAAGCATTCACATCGTCTGCCAAGCCCGTTCCCTCTCATACCAAGCATTCACATCGTCTGCCAAGCCCGTTCCCTCTCATACCAAGCATTCACATCGTCTGCCAATCCCGTTCCCTTTCATATCAGGCATTCACATCGTCTGCCCATCCCTTTCCCTTTCATACCAAGCATTCACATCGTCTGCCAAGCCCTTTGCCTCTCATACCAAGCATTCACATCGTCTGCCAAGCCCGTTCCCTTTCATACCAAGCATTCACATAGTCTGCCAATCCCTTTCCTCCTCATACCAAGCATTCACATCGTCTGCCAAGCCCTTTCCCTCTCATACCAAGCATTCACATCGTCTGCCAAGCCCTTTCCCTCTCATACCAAGCATTCACATCGTCTGCCCATCCCTTTCCTCCTCATACCAAGCACTCACATCGTCTGCCAAGCCCTCCCCCTCTCATACCAAGCATTCACATCGTCTGCCAAACTATCCCACGACCATACCAAACCAAGCATTCCCGCCGTCTGCCAAGCTCTTTGACGGTTGTGATAAATCAAACATTCGTATCGTCTACCAAGTCCTCCAACGGCGATGACAAACCAAGCATTCATATCATCTGTCCTGTCCTCTCACCGGCACGACCAACCAATCAATCACACCGGCTACCAAGCCGTCCCATGATAAAGTCAAGCCAAGCATTCACATCATCATTCACTATCATTTTTATCAACATATTTTCTAAGGCTGCTACAGATAAAACTTAGTTCTCGGGGGCTAAAACTGTCAGGGGAGGGGGGGGGGGTGCTTCTGCCGCTTGACCAGGGGGATGGTGGGGGGGCGGGCCTATGGTGGCAGTAGTCCCCCGCTGGATCCGCCACTGACATGCTACCACATGTCTTTCGCCATTGCGAAAAAGTACAGCGAGGCAAGACACTACTCTGGAATCTGATTGTAAAAAACATGCAATGTACGCCTGAGCTCCTATTCATATAATTAAAAAGAAGAGATACCAACCAGACGCCATGTACAAGGCTGGCGACGGCATGCGCAAAGCTGACGACGCCATGTACGAGGCTGGCGACGCCATGTACAAGGCTGGCGACGTCATGTACGAGGCTGGCGACGCCATGTACGAGGCTGGCGACGCCAGGTGCAAGGCTGGCGACGCCATTTACAAAGCTGGCGACGCCAGGTGCAAGGCTGGCGACGCCATGTACAAGGCTGGTAACGTCATGTACAAGGTTGGCGACGCCATGTACAAGGCTGGCGACGCCATGTACAAGGCTGGCGTCGCCATGTACAAGGCTGGGGTGCCGTTAGAGGCAGGCAGCATTTGGTGTCTTAGCGGTGTTGCAGCGCATATTTTCGCGTATAGGGCGCACAGTTTTTAACCAGCCGACAAAATATGCATCTTTCCAGAAGCCTTATGCCATTTACTGACCTGGCGGACAAAAAATACTTTGATTTATTCTCCTAACTTGCAATGTCAGGGTTTTTTCTGGGCACAATTATTCGATCAGCGCCAGCCGCGCCATTATGCGCTGCAACACCGCACAGACAGCAAATGATGCCTGGCTCTAACGGCACCCCGTGTTAAGTTAGAGACAGGCCTGGTAAGGTATGGCAGTGTCTTATCGCTACCTATCTAACCTCAGCCCAATTAGAAATAGATGTGTATATTTATCAACACTTCTCTATATCTCGTCGCTATGCGCGCGTTTTAATTCATATGCGTACATATTTGTAATAACGCAACCGGGCATGCCCTAATGTTAACATCCTCCAGCTAAATCCCCTAATCTTAACATCCTCCAACTAAATCCCCTAATGTTCCACTAAAGCTATACCCCTTATATATTTGCATCCTGTAGATATACCCCCTAAAGCTAACATCCCCTATCTATACCTCATAATGTTCACATCACCTAGCTATACCCCCTAATGTTAATACCCCCTAGCTATACCCCCTAATGTTAACACCCATATAGCTACACACCCCTAATGTTAACACCCCCTAGCTATACCCCATCATGTTCACATTCCCTAGCTATAACCCCTAATGTTAACACCCATATAGCTACACCCCCCTAACACCCTAGCTATACCCGATAATGTTCACATTCCCTAGCTATAACCCCTAATGCTAACACCCCCTTGCTATACCCCCTAATGTTAACACCCATATAGCTATACCCCCCTAATGTTAACACCCCCTAGCTATACCCCATCATGTTCACATTCCCTAGCTATAACCCCTAATGCTAACACCCCCTTGCTATACACCCTAATGCTAACACCCATATAGCTATACCCCCCTAATATTAACACCCCTAGCTATACCCCATCATGTTCACATTCCCCAGCTATAACCCCTAATGCTAACACGCCATAATTATACCCCCTATTATTCACATCCCCTAGCTATACCACATAATGTTCACATCTCCTAGCTATACCCCTAATGTTCACATCCCATAAATATACCCTCTAATATTCACACACCACTAGCTATACCCCCTAATGTTAACATCCCCTGCTATACCCCCCAATGTTCACATTCCCGAGCTAAACCCCCCAATGTTAACTTCCCCTAACTATACCCCTTAATGTTCGCATCCCGTAGCTATACCCCATAATGTTAACATCATCTAGCTATAAGACCTAATGTTAACATCCCCTAGCTATATCCCCTAATGTTAATATCCTCTGGCTAAATCCCCTAATGTTGACATCCTCTAGCTATACCTCCTAATGTTAAAATCGCCGAGCTATAACCTCTAATGTTAGCATCCCCTAGTTATACCCCCTAATGCTCACATCTCCTAGCTATAACCCCTGATGTTAACATCCCCTGCTATGCCCCCTAATGTTAACATCCCCTGCTATACTCCCCAATGTTCAGATTCCCGAGCTAAACCCCCCAATGTTAACATCCCCTAACTATACCCCCTAATGTTCACATCGCCTAGCTATACCCCCTAATGTTCATAATCTGTTATGATTAACTAGCATGTGCTGACCGAACTGACAGTTTCTCGGATCCGAAACCGTCAAACACGCTCTCTGAGTTATTGTCAAAAGCTCTCTACCCTACCTGAGAACTAGTTCTTTGATCTGAGCAAATAAGACGTCACATGAGGCTCGTCACGTAGTTTGACTGCTTCTTTTGGGGGTGTAAGGCAAGGACTGAAGGGCCTATTCCTCTCACGCACCACATGACATGTTTGGCAAACAGATTGTTGCTAAGGGTGTTGCTAAGAAGCGATTGGTCGTAAATTCTCAGTAAAACAAGTTGAGTCAATAGAGAACGGGTGGAGGATCAGTGGCCTGTCCAAGCCTGATACCAACAACTTTCAAAGTGACGCCAGAATGCCCAGAGAGACTGGTGTCACTACACGAGCCATTCCAAGGTCTACTCATAACACTCCTTGTGTAATCTACGCCTGCAAGTCGCCTGTTGGTCGTACTTTCTCAGGTCCGTTGGGGTAATAATTATAAAATAATACCAATGAAGCGTTAAACTTTACTAAGATGGTGGCACGTGTCGTTAGACTGTAAACATGCGTTTTCTCCGTAGTGTTGCACCCCACGACCTCTTCCCCCATGTTGTGCGGTAAACAGATGTGGTGTGACAGATAATGGGCGCGGCTTATATCATACCTCCGGGGTGGTGTGTTATGTAAGCTTAGGAGTGGTGTGACAGATAATGGCCGCGGCCTATATCATACCTCCGGGGTGGTGTGTTATGTAACCTTAGGAGTGATGTGACAGATAATGGGCGCGGCTTATATCATACCTCCGGGGTGGTGTGTTATGTAACCTTAGGAGTGGTGTGACAGATAATGGGCGCGGCCTATATCATACCTCCGTGGTGGTGTTTTATGTAACCTCGGGATCGGTATGACAGATAATAGGCACGGCGTATATCATGCCTTCAGGGTGGTGTGTTATGTAGCCCAGGGAGGGGCGTCAAAGACTATTAGGTAGCGCCTTCAGCTATTGACGAGAGTGCGTGGTTTGAATCGCACGTGTACAACTATTAGCAAAGAAGGGCCGCTCCGATAGCTGAGTGGGTGAGAGCGCTAACATGGATCGATGGTTCATGCCCCGCTGTGGTCATGTTTGTGTGCTCGCAGGGTAAAGATCCCATGTCCTTCTTCGCAATGAGTCATCCCGGGGACATGACTCCGCTTTTCCCTTCCTCCTCCCGCCTTCTTGACGCTTTATCAATTAGTTAAAGGGCCCTGAACAAACAACCGACTGCAACCCAATGAGTAGGTGGTTACTCCCGGATACATAGCTTCTCACTACCTTGACCCTTTCCATTGTTGCGACATGACATACAGTGGTAAAAGCGTCCTACTTTAAACCAACCAAAGAACCAACGACCGTGACAAAAGATATAAATAATACGCATTGCATGAGGACTACAACACCTGGTGACTGAGCGAAAGGCTCTTGTTGGGGGATGTTAGCGCACTGTGGACTACATGTAAAATGGAATGAATAACGTATTGAAAGTTTACTTTAATGCTTTCGCATGGACACAATCCAAATCATTATCAATATAATATGTTACTTTTAGCTATAAATGTGTAACATTCAGCTGGTTTTCATATACCATTAAACTAGGGTCCAGCGCGATATCTCAGTGGGCTAGAGCTCTCGCATTGAGTGCTCTGGTCACCTGAGGGCCTAAACGCGCGTGGATCGATGGTTCGAGCCCTGCTGTGGAATGTCTGTGTGGTTGCAGTATAAAGATCCCATGTCTTTCTTCGTAAAGAGTAAGGGATTACCTCCGGAGGCATGGCTCCACTCTCCCATCCTTCTCCCATTGACACGATATGACCGAACGTGGTGAAAGCGTCCTGAATAACCAACCAACCATTAAACTAAAACTAAAATTGTTCCTTGCACGAATATAATTTGGGATAATTTACTGTTTTACTGGATAATATTGGGCAATAACGTTATGAAATAAATGGACATAATTCATTAACAGATTTAGTTTAGAATTATATAAATTCATTATAAACTACATGTATATTGGAGGGAGAATGGTAAAATGTATTTTCCTGTAGTGTTCGCAAAGAGCCCGTATTCAATCTACCATTGCCCCACATGCAGCGTACTTTATTAAGGAGTTACTTGACGTGACTCAACCAATTATTTTTGTTCATGCAATGTTTGACTAATCCTGATTAATTTATTACCACTTAAGCCACTATTTGCTAGTACAATGTCCGTTCTTCGGCCCATTCAGAAAGTAGGAATATATTTTGTTATAGATGTAGTAATGCTATACTTACTGGGAGTGTCTTCAGTTAAAAACACTAAAGAGTCATAGCTCCATGACGCTGTCCAAGTGTGAGTGATAAGCAAACAGATTGAAGAGTGAACTGTCGTTTTCCTTAAGATTTAAGATATTCTGTGTTAAGCCTGTATAAGCACGCGACCTATTCGGCGTGTAGAAGCATGCGACATGTTTGGCGCGCGACAGGCTGCCGGGAAATCACAGCTGTATATAAGGCAGGCGGGAGCCTATTGCTGTCATCACCAAGAACAAAGCCGCTGGTTTGCTTCGAGCAGATATAGGTAAGTCAGATTTTCCATTTTTAAGAATTCAACGAAAAAGCCAGATGTGATCATGGGGCATCCTTTGTAATAAACATTTATTAGGGACAAGTATAATTCGCATACAAGCATACTTATACTGTATATCGCACGTTGCATAGCAGGCCATATATTTTCGTGCTGACATGTACTGTTTATGAAGAAGTATTTTGTGTTATTGTACATCAGCTATCCTTCACCATTAATACATCAGTCAAACTGTGATAGAAGAATAATACAATGGCATTAGAAAAAAAAGTGAAATAAATCAAGCATGGATATAATGTTCCAAAGACATGAAATGTGGCACAGAATGTCACTGGAGTAACGACTAATACAAATGAGTGTGATGTCATAACGATGGGTGATCTCAACGCCCGAAATGGCGGCAAAATGGACTTTGTAATAGATGATATATTTGGTCGATTTCAAAGTACTGATTCGTATGCAGAGTAAAAATCATGTAAATCGTTTCGATCTTTCTCATTCAGACATATTGCCAAAAACTGTGTGCGGACACAGGCCAGATATCGCTTGAAAGTAAAAATGCGAAATTAATCAGGAATGTTACAGCCTATACTAGGCTTTGATTTCGGCAACCTTCTTTACAAAAGCACAATGTAAGTCAGTTTCCGTTTAATTTCCATCTGAGATCCATCTCTTTAGACCTCGCAGCGAACTTGGCTTGTTTTGCTTGTGAATAGAGTATTGCCTCGTTGGAATTATAAATACTGAATATGATAACATATGATGACTCTCAAAGGACATTAAACTGGGCACCAAAGAAATCAATCTGATTATCGCGATGTCATTAGCTGTTATATAAATGAAAGCAAACAATATGGGGGTCAATGAAAATACAAAATATGAGATAAATATCATGTGCAATGAGAAACGATGCTTTGCATGCGAAGACAATTTTCCAGTTCATTCCGTTTGCTAAGATTATATCTACGTAACATTGATTCCATTTATCTCCTTTAGTGTCCAAGTCATCACTAAACATGCGTGGAATGCTGTCAGCTGTCGTCCTGCTAATGTGTCTGTTGCCATGGACACACGGGCTGAAGTGTCATCAATGTTCGACTTATAGTAACGGCACGAAGTGTGAGGACCCTTTCGATGCAGCGATAGTACCGGCCACCGAATGTGTCGATAAGGATGACGATCTATGTTACAAAAGGAAGACGGTTGATTCTGAAGGTAAGTTCATATGATTATGATATCCATAACTCATGTGCACATCAACTACTTAGAAAACCACGAAGCACATTATGGTAGAATGAGCTGTGACGATTGGGGGATAACGCGATGACGCGAAGAAAGTACCGGCCACCGAATGCGGCCTTTACGATTCTATCGCCGGTTACACTTACGATACATGTACAAAAACGAAGAAGGTTAATTCCGGTGGTAAGTTTATATAATTATGACATCCATAACTCCTGTGCACATCAAGTATTTAGAAAACCACGAAGCACATTGTGGTACAATGAGCCATGACGATTGGGACTTAATGGCAAAGTAAATCTCATTATAATAATGTGTTTACCTCAGCCGAATAAAACTTCAACTGATAAACCGGGACCGGGACCCCTGGATCGGCCCTTGCCTACACTCTATTATCTACCCTCTATTATAAGCCCCATAACAATCGCTGTGGCAAACGTGTTAAGGCAGAGTTACTTGATTCAAGTAACAACGCACTGCAGGCATAAACGCACTGCAGGCGAAATATCGTAACACCAACCCATGAGTCAGCCATTGGTCCTTTCATTATCGTCTCCATTGCAGGTCAACATATAACTAGAGCTTGTCGTCTGAAGGAGAGTTATATCCTCAACGAAGACTGTAGGAGGGATGAAGGACTCGGCGGCACCACGGAAGATGAGTGCTACTGTGCGGGCGACTCCTGCAATGGCGGTCACGTGACTTCCGCTTCCACAGCCGCTCTGACAATACTCGCCGCCAGCACCATTCTCCTGCTAGGCGGCGCTGGGTGCGTCTCATCATAACAGTATAAGCGACCAAGAAATGTGAAAAACTGATATTTAAGAAATACATGGATTTCAATGGCTTTATTTTCCAGTTTTATGCAATCATGACGGCTACATACCCGAGCACCAGTACCGATGTATGAGAATACATGAGCATGATAGAACATAATGGAAATGCTTTAACTGGGACTGAAGCAATGGGGATGTTCCCCTTCTGTATATGATATAGCACAATGCTGTTCTCTACTGGCCGAGCCTTTCAATGTATCCCATGGCTGAAGGCTAATTTTACCTGGTACGCATGGGTAATTCCTTAACCAGATAGCACCATTGTTTCATGCGGTTTAGCGAAAGCCGAGGATTTCTCTGTAGCTATTTGCAATGGAGATTTTAAGAATTATTTCTTTTTGACATTAGTGATTGAATCTTTATTTGATAATTTTCGCACAATAGATTAACATTAAAGGCAGTTGCCCTGTGATTTCAAATATTTCCGGATGTGGTGACATAATGACGGTTACATACTCGAGCACATGTACCGCTGTATGGAAATACCTTTAATGGTTCAACATGGCAATGTGTTCGCTTGAAATAAAATAACCCGATCCTTTGAAAAAATTTTGCGTCTTTTTCATGGCGAGATGAACATTGTTGTAAAACAAGAAATTATGGCTTCTGTCAACGTACAACATCGTGACAATTGTTTAAGCTCGACGAATGCCTGGGGGTTCTGCGTAACTATTTGGAATATATCACATTAAATAGTTATGGGCAAGAAACCACAAAAGTTACACCTTACATTTGTCGACCATCCACTCATCTGGTTCATCTCAACGCGCACTCTCTGCCTTCGACTCACTCCGCTAGGGCTCCATTACATCTCTGTTGTCGCCGCGCCGCGCATTTCTACGAATTAGTGCCGGGGACCCAGCCTAAGCCTTATAACACACCGTATCAGGCGAGAGAAAAGAAAGAGTTCAGTCGCAATTATAACTTTTTTGAAAGGGTACAGGTTTTTTGCTGCATTACATACACAGATCTCGTTATTTTTATGGTTTAGTCTTGAAAACTATAATTTTGCAAAAAAGTACAGCTGATTTGATCTTTTTTTAAGAATCTTGACATTTGCCCCGGGCCGACAGCAGTGGTAAAAGCGGAGCTTGCGTAGCGCCACCGTACGGGGAGCTTGCTCAACGTGGGAATCTTGTGGATTTAACCAACTGAATTTTCTGTCCATCCAGTGACGTCATACAAACGCCTGTTTCGGAGGCAAAACCACCATTCAACGGATTGACCTGATATTTATTTTGTTTTTAACGGGCGCAATGGTCTTGAAATAAACCTGTAATATCTCGTACCCAGGACGGGTGGATAAAAACGTTTACCCTGGATCATTCCAGTCCGTTCAGGGTGTGAACTTTCGGCGTCTATTCGGGCCTGGGACCAGAACTGCTACAAGTGACCCACACGCAAATGGACCGTGATGGCACTGACTGTCAATGCCGAAACTATGCTCCACTTCCTTCGCTTTAAGAATCAAGTCTTGAGATGACTATATGCGTGTTTAAAACTGAATGCGATGGATATGGCATCCACATTCTTAACTGGAATCCCATGCCACCTGGTAGAAGGGAGGGCGTTGGGGCATAGGTGGGGGGGGGGGGGGGATGAAGAAGAAGAATTATTGCCATATTGGTCCCTTAATGAAATAAAGTATGTCTGCATAATTCTATTTACTTAGCATAATGTCTCCCCACAATCCGATTATTACAATACCGGGCAAAATAATGAAAAAAAGGGGATTTAAAAAAATGCTGGTGTGCACATGTTTTCACGCAAGTTATCTATCATATTGGTAGGTCTAATGGCATAGAGTGTCCGGGTCATAAAACGCATAATACTCAATAAAAATATGCTTAACACTCACTACATAATAATAGGTAGTAATAGGTGGTGACCCCCTCCATCTGGGGGGTATCCCCGACCAGCGGTGGGATGCTATCTTTTTAACAGACCTTATCTGCTTAGTGGAAGATGGCTAAGGTCAATATGTTGATTTGTCCATTGGAAAGTTAACGGCAAATAATATCAAACGTTAATGGTGTTTTTATTACAAACAGTCCATGGAATGGTTTGCTCGAGGTACAGTAAGATGCACTGAAACGCATTGCGTAACGTTGAAGACCGCGTAGCTCAGTAGTCGGTAGTTTTTTTTTCTCTGCGCACTTCGTGCAACAACCACGTTCTCTTATAAAAGTGGTCATCACTGTTTTAAGATTAGTCTTGTGCATCTAGGCGTAAGCGACCGATTATTTCATGCAACAGCACAGGCACAGTCAATCAATACATGCATGGGGGGGGGGGTTAGAATTGTTACCACATTGGTCCCTTCATGAGATAAAATATGTCAGCATAATTCCATATTCACAGCATAATATCTTCCCATGCTCCGATCATACAATACCGGGTAAATCACGGGGCTCAACAACGCTGGTGTGCACACGTTTTCACGTGGATCTATCATATGGGTAGTAGGCAAAGAATGTCCGGGTCATAAGATTCACTCAATACTCAATAAAAATACTCATAATAAAAACAAAAACAATAGTAGGTCCATAGACTGACATGTTACAGCACAAAGATCCTACCTAACGTGGAAAGCGAGTTAAGAGATATAGGGAGGCTTCCATGTGAATTGACCCTTGTTGCATGCCGCGGGAAATACCCCACTTTTTTCAAATATACTCGCCTCGAAAGACCCTCTTTTTTCACATGTACTTGCTCTAGAACAGACACACCCTTTTCATCTGCCTGAAATCGGTCATTTTATTACTGAACTCACCCGGGAGCTTTTTCGCAGCGAACCCGCAGCAGTGTCTCGATTCCTGTGAATAAGGCGAATGAGACAACCGCATTCTGGTTTATCAACTGTCCAACCACTCATATATTATATTCGCGGCTGCGATGTTTGGCAACAAACCAAGGTAAGTCGCGCATGCGCGTGCGTGCGTAGTGCAGAAGAATGTGAACATTAGACTCTTTAACATGGGAATTATAGGACTTCTAGAAAATGTCGAATATCGAACAAAATAACATAGCTAGAGCTAGAAGGTTGAACAATCAAATATGTCAGAGGAAGTAGCTCATCTGGATAGCGCGGTCTATGCTCGTCACAAGACACAATTTTTCGCTATCGGGGTACAAAGTCTGCGATCCCGTACAAGTTGGGACTCAAGCCATGCCGCTTCATTATAGCCTCCAATGTAGTCCCGGGCCTGCGCGGGGTGCGGCTGGGGTGGGAGTGGGGCACTAGGGGGAAGATATGCACACTCTCTCTCTATGTACGTTGCATAACTGTACGTCAGTGTCTACTTTGGATGTCATCGTTTTACCAACATATTTTCTCTTGATGACCACAAAATCGCTATATAATCGACAAAATCGACTATATATTGTCCAACACTCGGCAACAGTTTAGACTCTGGGGGGAGGGGGGCTTTCACTTACCGACCTGGATCTAGGAATTTGCTTAGTGCGGGGGGGCGGGTGGTTATTCTCTGGAAACTTGCAACCGGGGGGTGGGTGCTGGGAGAACCCGATTTTCTTACGGTGTATGACCAAGTTCCCTAGGGGGGTCCTGCAATCCCTCTACCCCCCTCCCCCCCTAGATCCGGCCCTGTTAAGATATGTGTACACCATGCAGTAAGCAGTAATCTCGGTTTAATTATCTTCTTAAAGCGAAAACGACTTAGGATTATGTTCGTGATTTGCCTGCCCGTCGTTTTTTTTTAACCACGCTCCCCATATCCGCGTACAGGTACGGTATCGTCTTTCTTTTACAAAGTAGGTATCCATGCATTATATGTTCGTTTTTCGTGCTCGATTGAAATCAGATCAAACTTCACGATCTGTGCACCTCACGACACGACATCTTCACGGCATTACGCCAGAAAAGGCCCGGTTTTTAAGACTGTGCAGATCCAAACCTCACCAAACCCACCGCTCACTTAGGCTTGAGCTGCGTGTGACAGGGCGCTCTTCTGCCCCACACAACTTCCGCGTGGCTACTTAGCTATTCGTGACGTCATATCGCAGCCCCGAATAGATCTACTCGGATGGTTATAATTCTGATATGCACAGAACTTCAGTGGTTAGATATTGTATGTGAAGCGAGTGAAGGCAAACAACCGGAAAGTAGGCAGCACGCACAGAACGTTGATGCTAGGCATTGACGTAGAACATAAGTACAACTGTCTCGTGAGGTCTCGATGAGATCCCGTAGTGACTGTACAGCCCTATTCGGTGAATAAGGCGAATAATGTGTATGGTCACAGACACACATCAACAGTATACGGAAAGTGGATCATGGGCTGCCTGGGCATGAAGAAATATGTTAGAGACCTTGCCAAACCTAACTGTGTGGTAGTAAGCCAGGGACCGTCCTTGCAAACGTGTCAACACTGCAAAACATTGACATGGCAGAGGCGGATCCAGTCTTTCAGATGTGGGGGGATCCTATTGGGTATGACAATCCATGACAACCTAAGTATTCCCGCCGTCTTTCAAGCACTCTCACGGTCATGACAACCCAGAATTCATATCGTCTGTCAGGCCCTCTCACACTCATACCAAGCCACGCCTTCAGCTCGTCTGCCAAGCCATCTCACGTTCGTACCAAACCAATAATTGTAAACGACTGCCGAGCCCTCGCGCGCTCATACCAAACCAAGCATTAAAATAGTCTGACCAGCCATCTCGCGCTCATACCAAACCAAGCATTTGTATCGACTGCCGAGCCCTCGCAACGCTCATGCCAAACCAAGCATTCACATCGTCTGCCAATCCCTTTCCCTCTCATACCAAGCATTCACATCGTCTGCCAATACCTTTCCGTCTCATACCAAGCATTCACATCGTCTGCCAATCCCTTTCCCTTTCATACCAAGCATTCACACCGTCTGCCAATCCCTTTCCCTTTGATACCAAGCATTCACATCGTCTGCCAATCCCTTTCCCTTTCATACCAAGCAATCACACCGTCTGCCAATCCCTTTCCCTTTGATACCAAGCATTCACATCGTCTGCCAATCCCTTTCCCTTTGATACCAAGCATTCACATCAGCTGCCAATCCCTTTCCCTTTCATACCAAACATACACATCGTCTGCCAAACTATCCCACGACCATACCAAACCAAGCATTCCCGCCGTCTGCCAAGCTCTTTGACGGTTGTGATAAATCAAACATTCGTATCGTCTACCAAGTCCTCTCACGGAGATGACAAACCAAGCATTCATATCATCTGTCCTGTTTTCGCACGGGCACGACCAACCAATCAATCACACCGGCTACCAAGCCGTCTCATGATAAAGTCAAGCCAAGCATTCACATCATCATTCACTATCATTTTTATATTTTCTAAGGCTGCTACAGATAAAACTTAATTCTCGGGGGCTAAAACTGTCAGGGGACGGGGGGTGTGCTTCTGCCGCTTGACCAGGGGATGGTGGGGGGGAGGGGGGGGGGGCTTATAGTAGCAGTAGTGCCCCGCTGGATCCGCCACTGACATGCTACCACATGTCTTTCGCCATTACGAAAAGTACAGCGAGGCAAGACACTACTCTGGAATCTGATTGTCTGAGCTCCTATTCATATCATTAAAAAGAAGAGATACCAACCAGACGCCATGTACAAGGCTGGCGACGCCATGTACAAGGCTGGCGACGCCATGTACAAGGCTGGTGACGCCATGCACGAGGCTGGCAACGCCATATACGAGGCTGGCGACGCCATGTACGAGGCTGGCGACGCCATGTACGAGGCTGGTGACGCCATATACAAGGCTGGCGACGCCATGTACGAGGCTGGCGACGCCATATACAAGGCTGGGGACGCCATGTACAAGGCTGGCGACATCATGTACAAGGCGGGCGACGCCATGTACAAGGCTGGCGACGCTATGTACGAGGCTGGTGACGCCATGTACGAGGCTGGCGACGCCATGTACGAGGCTGGTGACGCCATGTACATGGCTGACGACGCCATGTACAAGGCTGGCGACGCCATGTACAAGGCTGGCGAGGCCATGTACAAAGCTGGCGACGCCATCTACAAGGCTGGCGTCGCCATGTACAAGGCTGGCGATGCCATGTACAAGGCTGGCGACGCCATGTACGAGGCTGGCGACGCCATGTACATGGCTAACGACGCCATGTACGAGGCTGGTGAAGCCATGTACAAGGCTAGCGACGCCATGTACGAGGCTGGCGACGCCATGTACAAGGCTGGCGACGCCATGTACATGGCAGACGACGCCATGTACGAGGCTGGCGACGCCATGTACAAGGCTGGCGACGCCATGTACAAAGCTGGCGATTCTAGGTGCAAGGCTGGCGACGCCATGTACAAGGCTGGTGACGCCATGTACATGGCTGACGACGCCATGTACGAGGCTGATGACGCCATGTACATGGCTGACGACGCCATGTACGAGGCTGGTGACGCCATGTACATGGCTGGCGACGCCATGTACGAAGCTGGTGACGCCATGTACATGGCTGGCGACGCCATATACAAGGCTGGCGATGCCATGTACAAGGCTGGCGACGCCATGTACGAAGCTGGTGACGCCATGTACATGGCTGACGATGCCATTTACGAGGCTAGTGACGCCATGTACAAGGTTGGCGACGCCATGTACAAGGCTGGCGACGCCAGGTGCATGGCTGGCGACGCCATGTACAAGGCTGGCGACGCCATGTACAAGGCTGGCGACGCCATGTACGAGGCTGGCGACGCCATGTGCAAGGCTTGCGACGCCATGTACGAGGCTGGCGACGCCATGTACGAAGCTGGTGACGCCATGTACATGACTGACGACACCATGTACGAGGCTGGTGAAGCCATGTACAAGGTTAGCGACGCCATGTACGAGGCTGGCGACGCCATGTACAAGGCTGGCGACGCCATGTACAAGGCTGGCGATTCTAGGTGCAAGGCTGGCGACGCCATGTACAAGGCTGGTGACGCCATGTACATGGCTGACGACGCCATGTACGAGGCTGATGACGCCATGTACATGGCTGACGACGCCATGTACGAGGCTGGCAACGCCAGGTGCATGGCTGGCGACGCCATGTACAAGGCTAGTGACGCCATGTACAAGGTTGGCGACGCCATGTACAAGGCTGGCGACGCCAGGTGCATGGCTGGCGACGCCATGTACAAGGCTGGCGACGCCATGTACAAGGCTGGCGACGCCATGTACGAGGCTGGCGACGCCATGTACAAGGCTTGCGACGCCATGTACGAGGCTGGCGACGCCATGTACGAAGCTGGCGACGCCATGTACAAGGCTGGCGACGCCATATACAAGGCTGGCGACACCATGTACAAGGCTGGCGACGCCATGTACGAGGCTGGTGACGCCATGTACAAGGCCGGCGACGCCATATACAAGGCTGTCGACGCCATCTACAAGGCTTGCGACGCCATGTACGAGGCTGGCGACGCCATGTACGAAGCTGGCGACGCCAGGTGCAAGGCTGGCGACGCCATGTACAAGGCTGGCGACGCCATGTACAAGGCTGGGGTGCCGTTAGAGCCAGGCAGCATTTGCTGTATTTGCGGCTTCGCAGCGCATATTTTCGCATATTGGGCGCATAGTTTTTAACTAGCCGACAAAATATGCATCTTTCCAGAATCCTTATGCCATTTACTGACCTGACGGACAAAAAATACTTTGATTTATTCTCCTAACTTGCAATGTCAGGGCTTTTTCTGGGCACATTTATTCGATCAGCGCCAGCCGCGCCATTATGCGCTGCAACACCGCACAGACAGCAAATGCTGCCTGGCTCTAACGGCACCCCGTGTTAAGTTAGAGACAGGCCTGGTAAGGTATGGCAGTGTCTTATCGCTACCTATCTGACCTCAGCCCAATTAGAAATAGATGTGTATATTTATCAACACTTCTCTATATCTCGTCGTTATGCGCGCGTTTTAATTCATATGCGTACATATTTTTAATAACGCAACCGGGCATGCCCTAATGTTAACATCCTCCAGCTAAATCCCCTAATCTTAACATCCTCCAACTAAATCCCCTAATGTCCCCCTAAAGTAATACTACCTATATATTTGCATCCTGTAGATATACCCCCTAAAGTTAACATCCCCTATCTATACCCCATAATGTTCACATCACCTAGCTATACCCCCCAATGTTGACACCCCCTAGCTATACCCCCTAATGTTAACACCCATATAGCTACACCCCCCTAACACCCTAGCTATACCCGATAATTGTCACATTCCCTAGCTATAACCCCTAATGCTAACACCCCCTTGCTATACCCCCTAATGTTAACACCCATATAGCTATGCCCCCCTAATGTTAACACCCCCTAGCTATACCCCAGTATGTTCACATTCCCTAGCTATAACCCCTAATGCTAACACCCCTTTGCTATACCCCCTAATGTTAACACCCATATAGCTATACCCCCCTAATATTAACACCTCCTAGCTCTACCCCATCATGTTCACATTCCCCAGCTATAACCCCTAATGCTAACACCCCATAGTTATACCCCATATTATTCACATCCCATAGCTATACACCCTAATGTTAACATCTCCTAGCTATACCCCTTAATGTTCATATCACTAACTATACCCCCTAATATCAAGATCCCCTAGTTATACCCCCTAATGATAACATCCTCTAGCTATACCACCTAATGTTCACATCGCCTAGCTATGCCACTTAATGTTTACATCCCTTATCTAAACCCCCTAATGTTAACACAACCTAGCTATACCCCCTAATGCTAACATCCCCTAGCTATGCCCCTTAATGTTAACATCCTCTAGCTAAACCCCCTAATGTTAACTAACACCCCCCGCTATACCCCTAATGCTAACATCCCATAGCTATACCCCCTAATGTCTACATCCCCAAGCTATATCCCCTAATGTTCATATTCCTAACTATACCCAGTAATGTTCACATCCCCTAGCTATACCCCCTAATGTTCACATCCCATAACTATATCCTCTAATATTCACACACCACTAGCTATACCCCATAATGTTAACATCCCCTGCTATACCCCCCAATGTTCCCATTCCCGAGCTAAACCCCCCAATGTTAACTTCCCTTAACTATACCCCTTAATGTTCACATCCCTTAGCCATACCTCATAATGTTAACATCATCTAGCTATAACCCCTAATATTAACATCCTTTAGCTATACCCCCTAATGTTAACATCCTCTAGGTAAATCCCCTAATGTTAACATCCTCTAGCTATACCCCCTAATGTTCACATCCTCCAGCTATACCCCCTAATGTTCACATCGCCGAGCTATAACCCCTAATGTTAGCATCCTCTAGTTATACCCCCTAATGCTCACATCTCCTAGCTATAACCCCTGATGTTAACATCCCCTAGCTATACCCCCTAATGCTCACATCCCCTAGCTATACCCCATAGTGTTCACATCGCCTAGCTATACACCCTTATGTTAACATCCGCTGCTATACCCCCTAATGTTCACATCCCCTGCTATACTCCCCAATGTTCACATTCTCGAGCTAAACCCCCCAATGTTAACATCCCCTAGCTATACCCCCTAATGCTCACATCTCCTACCTGTACCCCCTAAAGTTAACACTCCCCTAGCTGTACCCCATAATGTTCACATCACCTAGCGACGCCCCCTAATATTAACATCCCCAAACTATACCCCCTAATGTTCACATCGTCTAGCTATACCCTCTAATGTTCAAAATCTGTTATGATTAACTAGCATGTGCTGACCGAACTGACAGTTTCTCGCATCCGAAACCGTCAAACTTGCTCTCTGAGTAGTTACTGTCAAAAGCACTACCCTACCTGAGAACTAGGTCTTTGATCTGAGCAAATCAGACGTCACATGAGGCTCGTCACGTAGTTTGACTGCTTCCTTTGGGGTTTTAAGGCAAGGACTGAAGGGCCTATTCCTCTCACTCACCACATAACATGTTTGGCAAACAAATTGTTGCTAAGGGTGTTGCTAAGAAGCGATTGATCGTAAATTCTCAATAAAACAAGTTGAGTCAATAGAGAACGGGTGGAGGATCAGTGTCAAGTCAAGTCAATGTTCGTTTCTTTTCTCCAAGTGCATTCATCACGTGCATAACAAAAAAATCGCAGTTACGAAACTGGAGCTTCCCATAACAAGTGTATCACAACTAGATATATCAAAAACTTTAAATAAAACACATGGTGAAGGTGACCCCAACTAAGGCCATCCTGGGCCGCTATCGTCAGGGCCACCTGGATAATCAGTGGTCTGCCCAAGCCTGATACCAACAACTTTCAAAGTGACGCCAGAATGCCCAGAGAGACTGGTGTCACTATACACGAGCCATTCCAAGGTCTACTCATAACACTCCTTATGTAATCTGCGCCTGCAAGTCGTCTGTTGGTCGTACTGTTTCAGGTCCGTTGGGGTAACAATTATAAAATAATTCCATTTGACATGAGACGTTAAACTTTACTAAAATTGTGGCGCGTGTTGTAAGAGTGTACGCAGGCGTTTTCTCCGTAGTGTTGCACCCCACGACCTCTTCCCCCATGTTGTGCGATAAACAGAACGGCTGCCATATTGACTTATCCTTTGAAGGAGGAGACTTGAGTATTCTGCTATTTTTGTCGCGACAACGCACTAGTGATTTTTATTACTGAAAGAGCAAACTAAGGCATTATGTTTAAATCGAATGAATGCAAATACGGGTCGGTCGAGAGGAGGTTTATCGACTAGCTTTCGTGGCGGTTTGAACACGCATTTGCAGTTCAAGAAGTGCGTGTCATTCACACAACTCCTGCCCAGGTATTGGATTTTCAGTTTTGCAACTTTGTATATCATTAATGACAGCAATTGCACTAATTATGGTGTGATTTCACGGACGCTCTAACCGAGCATCTCTGGCGTAGTAAAATCCTGGCAAGTCTGGAGCCTGTTTCATTCAGCCCCATTTCATTGTCTCGGGAATGATCTCGGCCCAACTAAGCCTCTGTAGTCACATTACGACATAACCATGTCACATCGCCACTACCGCACTACAGGTTCGTTGGTGCGCCTCATACTACCTTACGGAACCTTTGAGTGGTGTTATAATGGGCGCGGCTTATATCATACCTCCGGGGTGGTGTGTTATGTAACCTTGTGAGTGGTGTGAGAGATAATAGACGCGGCTTATATCATACCTCCGAGGTGGTGTGTTATGTAGCTTAGGGAGTGGTGTTACAGATAATGGGCGCGGCTTATATCATACCTCCGAGGTGGTGTGTTATGTAGCCTAGGAATTGGAGTGACAGATAATGGGCGCGGATTATATCATACCTCCGGGGTGGTGTGTTATGTAACCTTGGATCAGTGTGACAGATAATGGGCGCGGCTTATATCGTACCTCAGGGGGGTGTGTTAAGTAATCTTGTGATCTTAGCTGTCCAAAAGCCTCCATGATTCTAATTCAACTCAATCCGAGCCCAACCAAAATAACCGCTTTGAACACATAGAATGGCCCATATTTAACCCAACTGCAGTGATCCCTCCATAACAAAGATTCTCCCTTGGACTATTAGGTAGCGCGTTCAGCTATTAGTGCTCTGTAAAGCCGGCCTAAGCGGCTGTTGAATGGTTTGAATCGCACATGGACAAATATTAGCAAAGAGGGGCCGCACCGATAGCTCAGTGGGTGGGTGAGAGCGCTAACATGGGTCGATGGTTCAAGCCCCGATGTGGTCATGTTTGTGTGCTCGCAGTGTAAAGATCCCATGTCTTTCTTCGCAATGAGCATGGAGTTTTCCCTTCCTTCTCCCGCCTTATTGATGCTATATGACCAGAATTGGCTAAAGCGCCCTGATTAAACAATCGACTGCAAACCAATGAGTAGATGGCTACTCCCGGAGACATGGCTTCTCACTACCTTGACCCTTTCCATTGTTGCGATATATCCTACAGTGGTTAAAGCGTCCTACTTTAAACCAAAGAACCAACGAACGTGACAAAAGATATATGAAATTATGTGCCATAATTTCTTTTGTTGTGCAGCAAAGATAGAACTTATTACCCCCTACTCGCAGGGGGCCTCTCCTAAGTATATTCCCCCCACCTGGAGCCCCGGGTCCTCCCGTCCCCCCATTGGGAGCCCCCGGGATTTAGGTCACGTGGGCGATGAGTCACGCGGCGTTACATGACCCACGCGCACTTGTTGTCCGTCCGCCATTTTGCTAGTTCACCTAGATGTCGTCATTCACCCCAGCTAGGAACCATTTTCGTCCCTCCTACAATAACAACTACACAAAAGATCCAACCCCATCAGCCAAACTCACACTTTCACACAACATCGCAACGCCACCCCACCAGGCTACTGCTTCGCATTCCATGCCCGCGAACAGAGATGCATCGTGCGTGGCCAATGCAGGTTTAAGCACAGTTGTTACCGTTGCCAGCAGCCACACCCCGCCTTCAAATGCCACACCTCACGCCCCGCAGCCACCCGTCCCCCCACTACAGACGCCCGTAAAAATTAGGGTGCTTGCCCTTCACCTAGAGGGATACTCACCTCAGCTCAAAGCCCGCATAGAAAGCGGCTTTACCTCAGGTTTCAAGGTTGGGTTCGAAGGTGAAGAGTGTGACTTACGCTCCAAGAATTCACAGTCAGCTCTCCTTAATCCCGCAGCTGTCAGAGCAAAAATCAAACAGGAGTTGGAGGCTGGGCGTATAGTAGCCCCAGTTCTGTGGCTGTAGGACGGGCAAAAATCTGACAGGGCCCGTCTACAGCCACAGTGCCAAGCAAGCCTGTGATCGCGGAACGCCTTGGGTTGCCGTCTCATATCATCTCTGTGAAACAAACTAAGCAACACTCACCGCCCAATCCAGTATTTTTTAACTCCATAGATGTTATGTTACTGGGTAGCACCGTTGATATCTTTCAACAGACCCGATGTTCCATGACATGTCCATCTTTTCCCACACAACAAATTTTGAATCGCCCGGTCACTCGCCGCTTGTCTTAGCGGAAGTTGTTAACTGCTCGCGTCGCGCGCAGAGCCAGAGCGAATATTGTCAACAATCCATGTTTATTATTATTGTTCATTATATTCTCGACGAAGACTGTACGAGGGACTGTTCCGCGGCATCACGGAAGATGAGTGCTACTGTGCGGGCGACTCCTGCAATGGCGGTCACGTGACTTCCGCTTCCACCGCCGCTCTGACAATAGTCACCGCCAGCACCATTCTCTTGTTAGGAGGCGCTGGCTGCGTCTCATCATAATAGTATAAGCGATTGAGAAATGTCAAAAATGATATTCAAGAAATGCATAAAGATCAATGGCTTTATTTTCCAGTTTAATGCAATCATGACGGCTACATACTCGAACACCAGTATCGATGTATGGAAATACATGAGCATGATAGAACATCATGGCGAAAGCCGAGTAATTCTCTGTAGCAATTTGCTATTGAGAGTTTTTATGAATTATTTCTGAATTGACATTATTAGTTGAATCTTTATTTGATAATTTTCACACTATAGATTAACATTAGTGGCAGTTGCCCAGTGTTATCCAATATTACCGGATGTGGTTACTATAATGGCGGTTACATACCCGAGTACATGTGCCGCTGTATGGAGATACCTTTGATGGTTCACCATGGCAATGCGTTCGCTTGAAATAAAATAGCCTGATCATTTGAAACAATTCTGCGTCTTTTCTATTACGACATGAAAATTGTTGTAAAACATGAAATTATGGCTTCTGTCAGCGTACAACATCGTGGCGTCGCACAATTATTTAAGCTCGACGAATGCCTGGATGTTTGCACATCTACTGGGAATATATCACATTAAATAGTTATGAGCAAGAAACCACGACACACGTTACATTTGTCGACCATCCACTCATCTCGTTCTCAACGTGCACTCTCTGCCTTCGACTCACTCCGCTAGAACTCTATTATATCTCTGTTGTCGCCTCCTTCCTTAAGGCATTTTCACACTCGCTCGCCACGGTGGCGCTGCGCCAATTGGTAGGAGAAATGCGCAGCGCATTGCTGCAAATTAGTGCCGGGGACCCAGCCTAAACCTTACAACACAGCGTATCCGGTGAGAGAAAAGAAAGAGTTCAGTCACAATTATAACTTTTTTGGAAGGTTACAGCTGTTTTTTGTTGTATTAAATGCACAGGGTATTTTTTCTGGTTTTGAAATTATAATGTTGCAACAGATTACAGCTGATTGACACTATTTTTAAATTGCCCCCCAGCCGGAGTAAACGCGGAGCTTGCGTAGCGCCAACCGTGCTGGGAGCTTGCTCAACGTGGGAGTCCGTGTGGATTCAACCAACAGAAGGTTCTGTCCATCCAGTGAGGTCATATACAGACACGGATTGACCTGATATTTATTTTTTTCTTAACGAGAGCAATGGTCCTAAAATAAACCTGTTATGTCTCGGCCCAGGCCCGGTCGATAAAAGCGGTTGGTGTTTGCCCTGGATGCGAATGGTCGCCGAATCTTATCCGTCAGTTCAGGGTGTGAACTTTCGGTGTCTATTTGGGCCTGGCACCAGAACTGCTTCAAATGAACCCGACGCAAATGGACCGTGATGGCAGTGACAGTCAATGCCTAAACTATGCTCCACTTCCTTCATTTTACGAATCAAGTGTTGAGATTACTATATGCGTGTTAAAAATTGCCAGTAGCAAAACATTTGATAGAACTCCATAGAATTTCTATAGAAAAATCTATAGAAATATGATTTTCCTTAGAACCTTTGTACATAATTCTATACAACAATTATTTTCTGTATAACGTAAGATATTTCTATAGAACAATTATTTTCTATAGAACGTAAACATATATTTCTATAGAAAACATTATTTCTATAGCAGATGTAGGGATACTTCTATAGAGCAATTGGTTTTTATATACGTATATATAGATAATATTTCGACAGAGCCATTTTTTCCTCTCGTAGCCGGTTATGATCAGGCACGTATGCAGGTTAGTAGAGGTACTCTTTATGTGAAAGATACATGAAGATAATCCTCTCTTCCTAGATTTATTACGCAAATCATGGCATTAAGTTTATAAGGCATCATTACACCCCGTAGGCAAATATCTTACAGAATTTCAATAAAAACAATTCTAAAGGTGTCTATCGATTTTTCTATGGACATTCTAAACGTTTTCCTATAGAGTATTTATAGAATTTCCATATAATTTTCATAGAATTTCTATGGAGTTTCCATAGTTTCCATCGAGTTTGAATAGTTTCCATACCGGCCTTACAACTGACTGCAGGCACAACAAAGAGATCTGGATTTAACACACGTAGGCTATGTTCTCTGCGACAAGCGAACGAGTGGTCTGACGAATTCTGGAATATATTGTGTAAGAAAACTCCTGCAAACGATATATGAAGGGATACCGACGGCACGGCAATATATAAGGTGATATTCGAAGATTTAAAACTTCACACTTAAGGAACTTTGGAAGCTATGCCGGCATATCGACTTTTCGCACCGGTTGCCTGCTGCGAAGTGAGAGTAGCTGCGGAGCCAATCCTTTGGACAATAACATTAGCAGCATGAGATGTGAAGGTCTGCCCCACGGCCGTGCCAGTTCAGCCGAGACGGAACTGATTTTGGACTCACCCAGGGCGACCTTGAACTCTGTACCATGCACTGCCGCGACGTGCGCTTTCTTTGGAAACTCTATGGAAATTCTATGAAATGTTGGTGGTTTAGGTCACTTTTGTGTACATGAAGGCTAAATCGGGCCAAGGAACCTTCGGGACGATAAAGGATGAAAGGATAAAACATGCTCCAGATTATGTGCCCGAGCCCGGATTCGAACCCAGGACCTATTGATCTGCGGTCGAGTGTGATAATCACTACAATAGGGAGGCCCCCAGGAAGCTCTATGGAAACTGTATGGAAACTCCATGGAAACTCCATGGAAACTCTATGGAAACTCAATGGAAATGTTATGGAAATTCTATGGAAACTCTATGGACATTCTATGGAAATGCTCTGGAAAGTCAATGGAAAAACGTTTAAAGTCTTCAAAGAAAAATCGATAGAAAGCTTTAGAATTTTTTTTATAGAATTTCTATATGATATTTTTCCACGGGTGAATGCGATGGATATGGCATCCACCTTCGTAAACGATTAAAAAAGAGGCGGTTGCCACATAGCTGCATATATATACTTGCAGTTAACTATACGCTGTCTGTGGATTGGTCGTTCAAGTGCTACAGCAATTATGAGAGACCCTTTATTGAAATGACTAGGCTTGTGTAGAGACAGCAGGAACAGGGCATGAAAAATATACATAAGTTGCAACCGCGAAAGTTCGCTTACCGCGTTAACAAGTGATGTCTAGGCCTTCAAAAATTACACAATATTTTAATTGATTGATCGTCATTAATTAATGACCATTTACGCCATACGAGTGCTTTTCTTTCTGTGTTTCTGTTTAGCAACGAGCTACGGTTAGTTACAATCTTTAATCCCTAGGCGAACGGCAAGCATAAATAAACTGTAAATATATAAAGACAAATATTTATACTAATGGGTCTCGCTCTTGGAGGGACGACCTGAAAATGCCTGGCTACAAGTTACAAGTTACAAGCATCGCATAATAATTAGATTTGAAAGACCCATCGATTGCATAATTTCATTTGAAATATGTTAATAGTTAAGTGTAGCTTCAACTTATTCAAACGGAACAAACGGCAAGATTTTCAGTGTACCACGTACAAAGTGCCTCATACGGTAAGACATCATTTTCGAGCGTAATTTGGCTCTGTGAACTATATTGGGCCATCACGGAAATATCGGTAGTATCGAACAGAAGTATATAGTTTGCTCAGAACAAGCAAGTCATTAATTTCATTTTTAATTTCACTTTTGTTATATTGTATTTGTTCGAAACAGACTAATTAAAACAGCATTGCTAAAGTTATTATATACTATCAACAGTGAAAGAAAATGAACACATATCAGGGGAGGATCCAGACATTAGGGGGGTGGGGCGGCGTAGCTTGACTTTCGTGATTATAGCGGTCGATCCCATGACAACAAAGTAATTATCGATGACGATAATCATGATGATAATTATAATAGGGTCTTACAAATTTTAAATATGGCATAAATATAATAATACTATATATGCCAATTCCCCTGTCCATCATTAAAACCACGCATTCACACCATCTGCCAACTCTAAGCCTTCGCATCGTCTGCCAAGCTATCCCACGGTCATGATAAACCAAGCACTCCCACCATCTGCCAAGTCAAAGCCTTCACATCGTCTGCCAAGTCAAGGCCATCACATCATTTGCCAAGTCAAGGCCTTCACATCGTCTGCCAAGTCAAGGCCTTCCCATCATCTGCTAAGTCTAGGCCTTCACATCGTCTGCTAAGCCTAGGCCTTCAAATCGTCTACCAAGTCAAGGCTTTCACATCATCTACTAAGTCTTGGCCTTCACCTCGTCTGCCAAGTCAAGGCCTTCACCTCGTCTGCCAAGTCAAGGCCTTCACATCGTCTGCTAAGCCTAGGCCTTCACATCGTCTGTCAAGTCAAGGCCTTCACATCATCTGCTAAGTCTAGGCCTTTACATCATCTGCCAATTCCAGGCCTTCACACTATCTGCAAAGTCCAGGCCTTCACATCGTCTGCTAAGTCTAGTCCTTACACCATCTGCCAAGTCTAGGCCTTTATATCGTCTACCAAATCCTCTCACGCACATGACAAACCAAGCATTCATACCATCTGCCACGTCTATTCTTTCACAAATATTGTGCATCTAGGCGTAAGTGAACGATTAGTTCAGGCGGCGCCGTACGTTGGTCCGCCTGTTCACCTTTTGTTGTAGGCCTAATGGCAGAGAATGTCCGGGTCATAAAACGCATAATACTAAAAATATTCTCAACACTCAATACCTAATAAAGAAAAGAATAATGGGTCTATAGATGGATATGTTAAAGCACGAGTCATAGCTAACGTGGAAAGCACGTTAAAATTTGGGGGGAGCTGACTTGTGAATGTGAATTGATCCTCGTTGCATGTCGGTGGAAATACCGCCCTTTCTCCTATATACTCGGGACAAAAGACCCTCGATTGTCCCATGTACTTGCTCCAGGACACACACACCCTTATCGTCTGACTGAAATTGCTGAAAATATCCGTGAGCTGCTTCGCAGCGAATCTGCCGCAGTGTCTCCTGTTAGGGCTCACGAGTCACGCAGTTTGTGCTTGCAGGCATAGCCTCGTTTTAGCGTCAATATGGTGATATGGCTGTACAGTTCTCGCAGGTTCTATTTCCAGGTTAGGTCCTTTGAGGACCAACAAAAAAACACGTGCTCTGCGTACGCCTCGCGCTGGTTGCTTGCTACAGCTGCGTGACGCGCACTCATAGTAGTTAACGTTTGATTGTTGGGAACCGGCGTGAAGAATCGAGTGGGTGTGAAACCAATTTGTGTGTGCTTTGGTCCAGGCTTCATTAACTATAAAATCATCATATAGTACAAGATAAGACATTAATCTCTCCATAATGCATGTGGTTCATTCGACGAGACTGTTGAAAGCGTTGTATTTTGAGGCAAATCATCGATGTTTACATTTCTGTAACAAACCGAACACCATTGTCCGCACCTGGTCAGTCCATATAAGGAGCGTTGTCACGTAACCATAGATACCGCGCACAAACATCCGAGACAACTGTCAGGTCTCCATCAGATCCTATAGTGACTGTACCGCCCTATGCCGTGAATAAGGCGAATAGTGTGTATGGTCACATACACACATCAACAATATATGGAAAGTGGATCATGAGCTGCCTAGGCATAAGAAATTTGTTAGAGACCTTGCCAAACCTAACGGTGTGTTAGTAAGCCAGGGACCCTCTTTGCAAACGTGTCCACACTGCAAAGCATTGATATGCCAGGGGCGGATCCACACTTTCAGGGGTGGGGGGGGGGGGGCTTACATTTCTCGAAGACAGTGGTTGATCCAATGATAACATGATGATGATGTGATCAGCAATGACGATCATAAGGATGATGTTAACGAAAAATGATAATGATAGTTATAATGACACATTATAATCACAAATTATAATGATAAATGATCATGCTAATTATAATTACAAATTATCCTGGTAATTATAATTACAAATTATCCTGGTAATTATAATTACAAATTATTATAGTAATTACTATGACATTATTATGGTAATTACTATGACAAATTATAATAATAAATATAAGACCACACATAATAATAATAAACAATCATAGTATAATATATGACTTATTGTTATCAATGCATTATGCAACAAATGGCTACTGTATGTTGACCCAGATTCACATCTTCACATTCAGATTCACATTCACATCGTCTGCCAAGCCCTCTCCCTCTCATAGCAAGCATTCACATCGTCTGCCAAGCCCTCTCCCTCTCATACCAAGCATTCACATCGTCTGCCAAACTATCCCACGATCATACCAAACCAAGCATTCTGGCCGTCTGCCAAGCTCTTTGACGCTTGTGACAAATCAAACATTCATATCATCTAACAAGTCCTCTCACGGCACGAACAACCAATCAATCACACCGGCTACCAAGCCGTCCCATGATAAAGTCAAGCCAAGCATTCACATCCCAGTGTGATATTTTCCGAACTGATGAGAGTCTTTTTACGGTCTTAATTTACTTTTCGTTGTGTTGTTCTAATTCGTTTCTAAAGCTTAATTTTGACAACCCCGACTGGGTGTTCGTTCCGAGATCGGTCTCAACACGTGGTGGCGAAGGCACTGAGGCGAAACGCAGTGGCTAAGTTTCAATGATTTATTAAATCCTTAAACTCAATAAGACACAAGTCACGAACTCCGATAACGGTGTGTAACTTACCTGGCAGCAGTTTGTTAACCGTCTGCCAGCCTCTTGCTCCGCGAGGCGGTGAATCCGAACTAAATAAAATGCCTACTTCCCTCCTAGCTAGCTAGCTAAATCCCGTCCTCCCGCAACGCCGCTGACTGACTAACTGACTTAAAACCCAACCCAAGCGGTGACATCACCGCCGTGGTTGCTATAGTAACCCACGCGCGCAAACTGCAGTATGGCGCAAAAGTATTGGACCTAAAATACCGCACAAGCAATCACATCGGCTACCAAACCGTCCTATGATGAAGACAAGCCAAGCTTTCACGTCGTCATGCCCTATCATTTTCATCAACATATTTTCTAAGGCTGCTACAGATCAAACTTAATTCTCGGGGGCTAAAACTGTCCGGGGGGGGGGGGTGCTTCTGCGGCTTGACCAGGGGGTCGGGGGGGGGGCTTCTGCGGCTTGACCAGGGGGTGGGGATGGGGGCTATAGCCGCAGTAGCCCCCCGCTGGATCCGCCACTGGCATGCTACCACATTTCTTTCGTCACTGCGAGAAGTACCGCGAGGCAGGAGACTACTCTGGAACCTGATCGTGAAAAAACATGCAGTGTACGCCTCAGCTCCTATTCCTATAATTCGAAAGAAGCGACACCGACACCGACCAATGTTAATCTTCCATGTTCCTGATTCTTTAGCTCATAAAGGAAAAAACACATTCATTCGTTTATTATATTCGTTATATGAAAATTTTAAATAAAAAAAAGACAAGAAATTGAATAATTTATATTGATATTTAGTTGTTATTATTAATACTTTAATGTCAAAATATATTTGTCAACATTTAAAAAAGAATTCTTGCATTTGGGCCCTTGGTCCCAGGTATGATGCTTTGCACTGGTTGGAAGTGCAAAAGTGGATCAATAACTAGGACCAGATGCAGATTCTGCTCCCGTTTACCTATTTCCCTACCATTTTCCTTGGGGTTGCAACAAGACACGCTTGGTACAATCTCCCGCACACCCTCGTGTAGCCATTTTTCTTGCATCCAGTACATGACGCTATATTTGAATAGTCATGAGTTCTGGAATCCTCAAATATCGTGTGATGGCCTGTCGCGCATATTTAAAGTTTACAAGGAGGACAGGTCATATTTGTTCTTATCTAAATCTTTATCTTCGTTCTTAGGAGATTCTTTGAGGCCTCGGAACGCCTATTTGTTCGTGCTTTTTTTAGTCAGCACTTTTCAACTGCTCAACCCGATGATATGTCGTTTTGCTATCATTCCAATTCCACGTTCATTGGCAGGGCTGTGTGTAAACAGCTTGAAGAATGAGCTTCTGCTTGGGCGCGCAAGGCATGACGGGACATAAGCTATATAAGAGAGACTGTAGTCTGTTGCTGTTAACACTCCGAGAACCAAGGTGCCAATTACGCGAAGCAGATGCAAAAGTATGTTTGATTTTGGAATGTTGAACATTCTATAGTTCGCCATATTCTGTTTCTGTCATAACTACATATTGCTGTGACAATTTCCGTCGTTTTAATCATGTACCGTCATTGCGGTATGATCAAATTATAGGGCGAGCTTAAGACGTAAATACAACGCGTCCTTTAATTATTGGTATTAGGTAAAGCGCAAAGTGGACATTATAGCGTATTAAGACGATTGTGACCTTTATGGCATAAATGTGGAATATTTGAATGAATTTCCCAGAATAAATAAAAAAATTGCTCCCAAAGAGAACGGTAAAAAAGTAACGGTGACTTGACTCTGAAGCTATTCCATTTCCCCTAGATGGAAGCTGTCATCCTGTTGATGTGTGTGTTGCCATGGACACATGGGCTGAAGTGTTATCAGTGTGGGGGATACAGCACGATCGATTGTATTGTTCGATACGGCCTCACTAACGGCAACCGAGTGCGGGGACGAGGCTGATATTTGTAGGAAAAGCAAGGTGATCACTTCAGACGGTAAGTTAATGCATTATTGAAGCGGCTAACGTAGGCAACCGAGGGCGGGGTGATTATACTATAGGATGGAAAGTGGTCAAATCAGCATATCAAATCAGCAAAACGTCCCAAAGTGGAACTTACACTATTGTGTCTCATTTACTCATTCCAGTTACTTTAATACTTACGGACAGAGCTATGTGTCATTTAATAAGTAGAACTGTACGTCATGATGGTCTATGGCCCAGTTGCAACTGTTGTAACAAAACATGACATATGTCAATCTTACTTGTGGAAGGCGCCATGCATGCCCCACTCTACTTGTACTCTACTTGTAAGACACTATTATAATTATGTCCCTGCTCCACTCAATCCCGTACTTAACCGGGACTCTTTCATTGCTGCCCCCATTTCAGGTTAAGACATAGAAGAGGATGTGGCACAAGTCTTCATTTTGATGACAACGACTGCAAACGCGAAGAAGGGCTCGGCGGAACCAGCGCAGAGAACTGCTACTGCACAGGCGACTCCTGCAATGGCGGTCACGTGACTTCCGCCTCCACTGCCGCTGTGACACTACACGCCGTCAGCACCATTCTCCTGCTAGGCGGCGCTGGCTGCGTTTAAACAGCATAAACCACCCAGAGATGTGACTGACACATTACACTTACCAAACACCTGGCTTTCTGTGTGTGTGATTGTTCGAATTACTTCTTCTATGAGGTTATACCGTTAGTAGTCATTGCCAATAAATACTTTAAATAGTATAGTGGCTATATTTTCCAGTTTTATTCAATAAAGACAGACCAGACCATCTTAAAATGAAATAAATATGACAGGAAAAGTAGCTTAATAATTTAGTTTTCTTTCGAAGCTGATCATTGGTTGGAATCTATATGTATACTACGTCACAGATTTGAGTGTAGTCCATGATTTTATTGCACAGTTTTAGGGGTGTGGCACATGTAGGCTCTAGGCAAGGAAATGTTAGTAATAATAATATATAATTCTTGCACACATTTCATTTTAGATCCCAACATGATTTTAACGGAATACAACTGTTTGAATAGCTTTAAAGAAATACAGTTACCTTTGGATTGGAGCAATAGGGGATAGGACAATTCATCTCATGACATTGTCGAATTTTGTATACCGTAAAGTAGGATGCTGCACTGTACTGTAGCCTATTTCACGCAATAGTTTACCCGGCTTAGTCGTCTAAAGTTACCATGTTTAGCTGATCGACTAAGCCCGGTAGCCGGCTAAACTATGTGCGTGAATAAGGCTACTGGCCGATGCTTTCACAGTCCTCCATGAGCCAAGGACACATTGACTAATTACCAATCGGCGATGCCTTCACCAGATGGCGTCACTGTTTCGCGTGCTTTGCACACCATTCAGTACAGACACGAAATTCCTGCTCATTCCCCATTTGTCGTCTTAGTGAATAAATAATTAACTTTATTGTATGCTGATGTCGATGCAATTAAATCAATAACCTAGGCTTGGCGAACACCAGATAATTCTCTGTAGCTACTCGCAATAGAGCTTATAAGAGACCTAAAACATACATTTTTGGATGCTCATTTATGTGCACTTAATTTGCAGTTTTGTCTAGTAATTCCGGACGTGATGACTATAATGACAGTTACATACCCGAGTACATGTACCGCCGGAGGGGGGGTACCTCTCATGGTTCATCATGGCAATGTGTTAGCTTGAAATAAAATATTCTACTCCTTTGAAACAATTCTGTGTCGCTTTTTATTACTTGATGAAATATTCTTGCATAACATGACCTTTTATTATTAGATCTTGTATAGCTATTTGGAATATGTTACATTGATTAGTTATGAACAAGAAACCTAAATACGTATACGTTATATTTGTCGACCATCCACTCCTAGCGCCTTCCATCACAACGTAGGAATTCGTGTAGACAGTCAGTACGTTTCAAGTGCTCAACCTCAAGTTAAAGGAATGGCGTTGTGCTATCATTCCACCCCCACTGGCAATGCATGATGTGCAAAGTCCATAAGTTTAGCTTTTTACGCCACGAAATATCGTACTTGAACAAGTTCGTGCTTGGCGCGCAAGGCATGCCGGGACAAAAGCTATATAAGAGAGGCTGTAGTCTCTTGCTACCAACACTCCAAGAACCAAGGTGCCAGTTACGTCGAGCAGTTGTAGAGGTATGTTTGATTTTGAGTGTTTGAAAATTATCGATAGTTCGCCAAGTTCTGTTATTGGAACATGGAATCTTTCGATAAATATCCTAGAATAACATCGTTGCTACCAAATAAGAACGGTAAGAATATAACTGTGTCTTGACTCCGTGACAATTTCATTTCCACTCAGCACTTTGAGAATGGGTGGAAGGCTGCCAGCTGTCATCCTGTTGATGTGCGTGTTGCCATGGACACATGGGCTGAAGTGTTATCAGTGTGGGAATAGATACGAGGAAAGTTGTGAAGATGACCCTTTTGATGTGGCATCACTGACAGCAACCGAGTGCGGGGATAACGCTGATATTATTTGTACTAAATACAAGGAAATCACCTCAGCCGGTAAGTTCATTTGCTATTAATACGGCGAACGTAAACAGAGTGCTACTTGAGTGCGATATTAAAAGTACGTAAACGTGGTCAAATCAGCCGGTAAGCTTATTTTATTATATTGGCATCACACGGCGGACGTAAAAGATACATTTGATAGTTCTGTTGTGCCGCGGTGGGGGGGGGGAGGGGGGGCTTATTGCTGATAAAGTAACTTATAAGCAAAGCGATAAGTGTATTTATGCTGCGGTTGATTGTCCTTGGTTACAGCTAGACTACTGTTATTTGCTTCAGGATTTTTTCATGTGCTAGAACACTTGTATTTTAGGCGAGGCATCTGCTATTCAAATGTTTACGGTAATATATGCACCATAACACGTGCGTATGTTTACATCCGGTGCACTGGTTAAAGCGATTTCGAGGCTGCATCCCGGTTGCTCATTTCCGGTCATCTCGAGGGTCAACCCGTGATCCAGATAGAATCCCTCTCTCTGACCAGTGGCAGCAACCCAGCAGCATCGCCAATCGAATTCCCACCCACCGTCCCCTTCCTATCACCTTACGTACGATCACTTCCATGTTTCTCGTGGGCCTGTTTGTCCGCTACCTTCCTGGTTACTTATCTGTATATGCAGTTACACAGTATGGCGTAATATTACGTAAGGGTACGTAATGTGACGTTGAACTGTGGACCCCTTAAGTGTCTGGATAACAATTATGTAAGGTTACACTTAGGGCAATATCTTATGTCACTGTAGCCCGTAAGGGTCTGTTTAGCCATTATGTAAGGTTATACTTATTCCATTATTTTTGTCATCTTGCGAAACAATACGCAAGATCAGCTATACACAGTCTGGCATAATCTTACGTATGGGTACGTAATGGGACGTTAGACTGTGTAGCCCTTAAGGGTCTTTTAACCATTTAAGGTTATACTTATTTTATGTCATCTTGCTGGCTATAGCTGTTCCGACATGGATGTGTGTACATGTTTCGTGATTTAGAAATAAATGGCCTTTCACCGGAAAGGTAACCTTACGTAATGTTCATACCGACCCCCAAGGGGTGCACAGTCGAACGTCACATTACGTACCCTTACGTAACATTACGCCCTACTGTGTAAGTAAATATATGGGTACGGGTCCAGGAAGGTGGGGGACAACAGGCCCACAGGAAAAGGGTAGTGACCGTAGCAGGTGACAGGAAGGGGACGGTGGGCGGGAAAATTCGATTGCTGATGCTGCTGGGTTGCTGCCACTGGTCAGAGAGAGGGATTCTCTCGGGATCACGGCTTGACCCCCGAAATGACCGGAAATGAGCAACCGGGACGCAGCCTCGCATCGACTTAAACAGTGTAAACAAACACACGTGCAGGGTGCATATAATACTGTAAATATCTGAATTGCAGCTGCTTCCCCTGAATTTCAACAGTGTTCAGGTATATATAATTACTAAAAGAAATAACAAATGGCTGTAACCTAAGATTATTCGACGGCAGCATTAATTTACTTATCGCGTTGCTGGTAAGTTGCAAATATGCACTCGGTCATACATGACACATTGCTGTTGAAAATCTCCGGTTGACGTTTACGTGCAGAATACACAAGTAGGTAGCCAAATAGTCAAATTTCTATATTCCGAACTAGACATAATGAGAACCAAAATAGACCAAGATACTCGAATATCTTTATAGAGTGGACAAGGCATAAGGAAATGCAATTCATCTTCGATTATGACTTTTCATTGGATACTTCCTCTCATTTACACAATGGCTAACCTATGTAGAAAACACGAAGTAGATTGTTTAAGGCTACTCGAGGTTTGACCATTCTTACAGACGAAAGGTAGATTTGAGGCTCTAAGAGAGCACTGAGTGGTTTTCGCTCACATTCACCGAGTACGGCACAGTTTGGAGTTTCAGGTGGCATATGCAAAACTGTTTTACAAAACGTAATCTGAAGGCTTAAAGCCCAACTTTCTGCACTCATAGTCCCCACTTCGAAACATTTATCTGATTTATCCCTAAGCCCCTTCATAGCCTGTTGATCTAAAAAAAATTAGGTGCAATGTCCCTAAACATTTATAGAGATAAACAGTTTCTACACATTGTCCATCAATGTACCATTTTTCATATTTCCAAAGTTGACTCTCATTACAAAAGACGATGACTAATTTTAGAGAGATTTATCCCCAATGATTAATCATTGCAGAACTTACTAAGTTAAAAAACGCCCCAAATAGTAGAAGGGAATAGTTTTTCCACATGTTTTCGCACCTGCCAATTTATTTATTTATTTAACATACATTCAATAACCATAATTAATGTTCAGAAGTGTATAGGGACGAAATATTAAAGATGTGGTGCAAAACGCTCAAACGTGGCAATTTTAGTCAAGTGACTTCCGCTTCCATGGCTGCTTTGGCAATACGCGCCCGTCAGCACCATTCTCCTGCTAGGAGGTCATACCACTAGTTATTTGCAAGAAATGCATAACTATTATTGTAGATTTCCGTTTTATCCAATATATCCAGACCAGGTGACAATAATGACGGTTGCATACCCGAGAACATACCGCTGCACGAGGGTGCCTCTTACAGAACACCATGTCAATGGTCTACACAATCAAAACTTTGATGCTGTCTGAATATGATGAATATTTAAGGTGTGGGATAAAATGCCCTGACGTGAAACTTACATGTTTATCATTCATATCTCTACTGTACCGTGCGTCATGATAACGATTTCCGTCCCAGTTGCCATCATTTTAATAAAACATGAAATGTGGCTGGTCATACTTGATGTAGGCGCATTACCCAACTCTGCTGCAAAGGTACTATTAAAATTTCAGCACAATAGAATAACTATTTTGTTTTGATTACAACAGTAACGCGTCGGCCTCCTGCTCTAGCCCACCCCTGAATCAGCCACCGATCGCCTTACTTTGCTGCCTCTATTGCAGGTCAATACATACAGAGAGGATGCGTCTCTCGCTTTAGCTTTTCGGATCAGACAAGTTGCGAACGCAAAGAACTACAAGACGGAACCATAGTAGAACGATGCTACTGCGAGAGCGACTCCTGCAATGGCGGTCACCTGACTTCCGCTTCCATGGCCGCTCTGACAATACTCGCCGCCAGCACCATTCTCCTGCTAGGCGGCGCTGGCTGCGTCTCATCATAGAAGTATAAGCGACCGGAAGATGTGACTGACGGGTCACACTGACCAAATACTGCAAATGCTTTTTTCCTGTGAGATTGTTCGCATTACTGCTGCTATGAGGTTATGATGTTAATAGTTATTGCCAAGAAATAATCAAGCAGTGACGGTTACATACGGAATAACAGGTGCCGCTGTATGAGGATACCTCTGATGCAACATCGTGTCAATATTTTAAGTGATTTATTTTTACAGATCTTCCTGCCAGTTAAAAAAGGCTTGGCATATCTTGCTTTTACCAGATTAAATCCTATTTACCAGAACTGCAATGTTTTTTCATCAAACAAAGCAATAAATACAACAGAAAAATAATGTTTGCTTTACAGCTGATCTTCGGTAGCCATGTGTGTTCTACGTGCTCTAAGTCTCGTCCATTGTATGCAATCAATGTGCACGGGTTATTTCAGTTTTAGGGATGCGGTGTGTGGAAATTATAATGATAAAAACACATACTTCTTGCACTAGCACCAGGCTCTAAAATATAACGGTCTTAGATCCTAGCCTTTGGCGTTTGAATAAATACCGTTACGTACCCTTAGATTCGAGCCATGGGTAATCTTCGCTTCCTTTTATAACATTGCCAAATTCTCTATTCCGTAAAGTACCATGGTGACATTTATTGGCAGAGCCATTAAAAGTCACCTATGATCAGGGGATGGTTTGACTTGTTACACATGGACGGTTTGGCACCGATATGCAAATTTTCATTATCCCTCAGTCTTCGTCTTACTTATGTTGACGGGTAGATTCAGCTTTAAAAGATTAGATTAATGTCTGCTGGTGTCGATACAAGTAACTCAATGTCCTAGACTTGGCAAAGGCGTAGTAATTATCTGTGGCTCCTTGCGATCGAGTTTGTAGGAAGCTTAAAGCCTCCATCATTCGATGCTGATTGACATTATTGACTTTACAGTAGAGATCTTTATTACATACTTTCTGAGATATAGTTTAATATGTGTGCCATTTTATCTAGTTTGTACATAATATTTCGGACGTGGTGACTAGAATATCGGCTACATACCCGAGTACATGCATGTGCAGATGTATGAGTGTACCCCTGATGATTCACCATGTCAGTGGCTTAGCTTAAAATAAAATACTTTAATCCTTTGAAGCAATTATTCGTCTTTTTAACATTCAGACATTCATGTAACAAATCATGAAATTAATTTTGCATATGTCGTCGCATAACAATAAGTCGAATGCCCGGGCATTTTGTACAGCTATTTGCAATAGATTTATGAATAAAAGTACCTGAAGCCTTACAGGGCGCGACTGAAGTTATCGAAGACATACATGTATATCCATAAGAAACTTTAAACTGGCCTGACCAATCACATTCGGGGACGTCACAGCTGGGACCATCCGTGTCATGCGGTGACGTCACAGCTGGAACCGTCCGATGCTGATAATAGTTAGCGATAACCTGAATCTCACAACGTTACGTCACACAATGTGAGATAACATCAGTGGTAGGTAGTTAACATATATAGCATGCCATCCTCATAATTACTGGACAGATCCATGGCAATGCCAAAGGTGAAGCTGGCAATCGCACCCTAATTGTTTCATTCAAGAGAGTGTCTGGTAAGTAGCTATGTACAATACGTTAGCTACTAACTAACGAAGCTAGCTAAACTGGCTACCGAGACATAGACCAGGAACCTCCCTGGTGTAGTGGTTAGCGTCTCAAGTAAGTCAATACGTTTTAGGTAAGCAATGTCCATTTTATACTAGAACTCAAATACAGGACAAATGCGCGGCTGATTTCTACAAATCAGTGCTATGTGTTGATGCCTATTAAGACACGGTATCAGGTAGCCAAAGGAATTTAGTTCTCAATTAGGCCTACCGCTATTTCAAAACGGTACACTAGCTGAGTACTCTGCCACATTAAGTAACGTAATATACTCGTTATTTTTACTCTCCATTCCTGCAATTCATAATTTAAAAACCCACCTCCCAACGAGACCGAACCAGAACATATCTCTTACATCTAAAACCTATGAGCTTACGAACATTAAGTCAAACTAGATCTATCATCGTCCCATAAGTTAAGTAAGTCGCGTTTAATAACGGTTGCTAACGCTACCGAATAATAAAAGAGATGACAGATGCGATGTCAACCCGACCAGGCGGCGAAACAGAAGATTAACGATCACATGTCACCGGAGAAGAACTGGCAATCCGAAAAATTTGAACGATAACAGCTGACGATTTGGAGGCAACTGATTATTGCAACTAACGCTAGTTTCTTCTAGCCATGCCAAGGAGAAGAATATTCAATTTTCGAGTAATGCCAACCAAAAAAGACAGCAGTATTTCCAGCGACAGAGAAATGGACCTACGAGGGACCAACATCGAAAGACAGCAAGCGGCCATGACAACGGATGCATGCAACTCGGCCGGGTCACCAGGTCATTGCAGCATTGTCTGCCGTTGCCGCGTGCACAGCCGTTGGCAGATATTTGGAGCCTATATACGGGCGAGAGCTGTCACATGGCAGGAGTGCCAACTCGTCGATCATCGCGAAGGTACTCGCTTTTGTTACATAGGTTTCATGTAATTGTATTCGTTGTTTCATTCATGTATTTCCCCCTTAAACCTATTTCATCACACTGAGCGAATGTTGCATATTTAGCTTCCGCCATCTTGGAATAGCCTCTACCTCTTCTCTCTTCCACCTACCTGGGCGGAAGAGCAGAAGATGTTTTCCAGGAAGAAAAGAGGCGAAACGATCGCATGGCAAGTGCTCTTCTAGAATGGGTAGAGTTTGGAAGAGGCGAATCGATCACGCTCTTAATGGAGTGGTCTTGTCCAACCGGGGTTTAGCACTAAATCAGTTTTACTTCTACGGGCATATCGCATGGCGAAATTCGGTTTAACCTAAAGGTGTCATTCTTAGTATTAACCTTAATGAACCTGGGAGCAGCTCGGTGTAGGTTGCGTTTAAGCTAGAGGGCTTGGTCAATCCGTCAGATGAGTAATTCCTGGGATTCGACAAGCTAGGCTTCCTTATCTTTGGTAGCATTTATGACATGCCATTGGGCGCTTCAGGAGATTTAGGTTATGTAAACATGCAGTCTTTTACAGGTTTTCCTACAACAGATGTAGTATTCCTGAGGTTAAACTGCAAGCAGGTTAGCATATAGTTCATAAGGGTCAGCGAGGCTGGTGTCGATATTCCTTAGTGAAAGGACACGCTGTCGCTTTTATTATACTGAGTTAAGAGTTAAGAGTGCATATGTCATTGCTTTTGACTTGCGCGCCGGAAAATACCAGTGTGTGATTGACTCAACCGGTTGTATGTCGTATGAAAAACCACGCCTCAGGGAGTAGTGTTTGGTTATTCAGGACGCATTAACCACTTTTGGTCATATCGCGTCAATGGGAGAAGGAAGGGAGAGTGGAGCCATGTCCCCGGGAGTAACCTCCTACTCTTGACGAAGAAAGACATGGGATCTTTATCCTGCGACCACACAAACATGGCCACAGCAGGGCTCGAACCACGGACCCGCCTGCCGTTAGGCTCTCAGGTGACCAGAGTATTTAATGCGAGCGCTCTAGCCCACTGAGCTGTCGCGCCGCCCCGGAAGTAGTGGTATATGTTCCGCAAAACCTGAATGCGAGACGGCTCGATACGGTCATTAACACTAGAATAAGGGACCAGGGATGTGGGAGTCCCTCCGACGGAAGTCACAGTTTAAGCGGTTCAGGTCACGTGTCTGATTGAGCGGATAAACAACAGAAACGTACATATTGGTTCCAGAGTGGTATACGTGTGAGTATACCCACAACGTTTGAACGCTAGCGGCTAATACCGTTACAATATATGTATGTATGTGCATTTAAAAACAAGGAAATAAAACATATTGTTTGGCGATAGGCATTATATAAATTTGTAATTCTAGCAGTTATAATCCTGGCAAAGTAGATATGTTAATGGTTATACTTAATTGTTAACTTTCCGGCATATTGCAATGAATTTTTACATAAGCAACATCCCAAGTTCTATCATATCCATGACCAAAGGGAGGACCCAAACAGTTTAGAGGTTGAAGGGCAATGAGATGAGGCACACGTCTTTGATTATGAACATGATCGGGACTCATTACGTCTCTTGTTCAAACATGCCACACGCTGTTCAATGCCAATCACCCGAACACAAAGAGACCAAGAGAATAACAAAGCATGTGGCTTGTGTTTGTTGGTGCAGCCTGTTAATCCGGGGATAACAACAAAGCTAGAAAGGTGTTAAGTGTTAGCTGATAGCGCACTGTCTCTACATGTCCGCTAACAACACCTGAGTTTGACCTCGAATGTTCCAATTATCCGAAGTACTCGCCATTTTCAGGTAAATTTGTGTTGCGATTAAGCGAAAGTTGCGATTAACCGAAGTGCGATTAAGTGGCGCGCACTGTAATTGCATAGTGGCAAAAGCAAAAGAATGATAACATACAAAATACTGTCATCACAATAAAGATCAGAAACATAATTATATGAATGAACGATTTAATTCAGTTCAACACTAGGCCAGAAGCCTCGTGTTGATAGATAACATCAACAACAGGTCAGCGGAATAAACATTTTATTCAGTTAAATCTCTTTATAGTTCAAGCGCCTTGTATATATCAATTCTGCTACCTTATTTAATACTGTCTGTTGCATTTGTCGTCGCCATAAGGGCTATATATCTTGCATGGCCAGGTCTTTGCCAATAACATCTTTGTAAGAAGGGAATTCTTAATTAGCTATGCAGCGAACATTCTAACAAAAAGTGATTCTCGTTCTCGAGGACATTACACGTGGAACGCGTTCTCTCCTCGACAGGGGTCACCCTGGGCTTATATGCCACCTTCCCGTCTCTATTTTCAGTCTACTACTGAAAGTGCGCAGCTTTGTTAGTGCATACATACAGCGATCTGCATGAACTTCATCAAAATGGCCGGATAACCTGCCGTATTCAATATATTTATACCCACGAGAAAACAATGCTATTCCTGATAACTTATATTTGAAGAAACAATCATAGAGGCCTTGCTGAGCAATCTAAATCAAGAAAATCAGATCAGCTACGCTCTGCCACAGTCATACGTGCGCGTCATCTATTTAATCCCATGATACTAACGTCTGCGATGACATGGCGACCACCAGCAAGCGATCATTGGTTAATCACCAGGCCTAATTACGTCACGGCAGCTGCTGATAGCTACACGATATATAGATATATTATGTAATGCTCGCAGTTGGATCGATGTGCTGGTCTTCCTGCCTCACAGGGCGAGCCTGCCAGCAGATGCTGAAGCCGCCCGCCTTCTTCCCTCGCTGGCCGCGGCAACGAGGGGTAATTGCGGGTAATTTCTGACTTCCGGTGGGCTGTCAGCTTGTTGTCGCCATCGCCTCGTCCGCGTAGTGAAGGAGGAACCTCACCAGTCATTCGCCGCGCCCGTTGATGAGTCATGCTGTCCCCATGACCCTCCCCTCTTCTGAAGCCCCACACCGCGGCTCCGCAAGAAGTGCACAAAGACGCATCAAGGCCAACTCACTCCGATTCAAGCGCGGAGGTAGATGTCAAGAAGCCCAGATGAAAACAAATCGCACCTGGGCGAAAACAAGTAGAATCGCGCCCACCTGTTCAGTCGGTGGCAACATCTTGATATTACAGGCGGTAACAACCTGACCTGCTACATATACAAATCGCCAGGTTTCAGGACAAAGAAAGACAGGTTTAGCCGGACGTATCCATTGTTGGCGTTGTGTGATATTTATTTCAACTGGAGTATGGATCCTAATATATCGCTGGTCCAGCGGTTCGCCGCGCCGTCTTGTGAGCCAGGGAATGGCTCACAGGAGGATTACGCCACGGACAAATTTGCTTCCAAGCTACCGGTTGGCGTCGATTACGTCCTGGCAGTATATCTGATCACCATCGGTAAGTGACACACTGAAAAGGAAAATTATTTTTCTGCCAAACAATACTTCTAGCAAAACGGCATGATGCAATATACCACAGCAATGATAGCGGGCGAAATAACAATGATTAATGTGGACCGAATCCCCTTTTTTAAGGTCAGAATAGCCAGTTTGACTTAATTTTCCTATTAAAAGGTACAACAAAAACCTATTAGCCATTAGCCTAAGAGGTTTTAGCCATTAGCCTAAGAAGTTTTAGTCATTAGCCTAAGAGGTTTTAGCCATTCGATACGTCTTCATTCTAAAAAGCTAACCATGACTGCAATGTCAGAATGAGCAGTTTTAACTTTTGGCTGTAATGCAAGACTGTTTCAGTCTCCTGTGAATAACATTGTCAAAAAACATATTGCATTTAGATGGATGCCATAATCACTAAAAAGAAGCATTTGTAAAATTAGCATTTGTAAAATTAGCTTGTAATTGTTGGTGAAGCACTCTCCAGTGGGCTCATCTCTATGCCACACACAACACACATCACTTTGAGATGATTACCAATGCTGACACCTGCCTAACAGAGAAGTAATTAACATTTACAAACGAAAAAAGAATTTCTCGTGGGTTTGTTACAAGGAGCATACTATAAACTACCCTTAACAGCGTCCCAGTGTCAGTTACGCACCCAATGTACCAATGTCTCACCAGTTATTAATGCTGACCATTCAGACCCACAACTTCGGTTGGCTAGACCTCTTTGGCATCTTAATCTATCATCCAAAAAAGCTACGGCTCGAAGCATCAAAACGTGTTTCTTTTGAAGATACATATAGCTATTCATTGATAGATTGATATTGAATCTTAACTCGGTGCTCAGTGATATTTTATTTTTGTGTTTAGGGCTGGCGGCCAGCCTCCTCAACGGCCTTGTCCTGTGGGCCTGCTATGTCAACCGGAAGTCCTTGTCGCAACTGGAATTGTTCATCGTGCTGCTGGCAGCCAATGACGTCATACTGGCTGATGTATCGTTCCCGTTGTCAATTGCGGCATCTTTTAAACACGGCTGGGTGCTGGGTGATGGTGGTAAGTTATCAACGCCGCGTCCCTTCCCACACCCCTATACCCCCTTCCCTCTAGGGCTCACAAATGTGACTTAAGACTTCGCCAGACTGCAGAGGCAGCACCTTGCCATCTACCAAAGAGAGAACAACATGTTGTTGTGTTTTGGATTTATGTGTTTGCACGTCTTTGGGAATAATAATTTAGGGCTTGCTGTTTGAAGGATATACGTGTTTCTTGTGTAGATATAATGGAGCCCTAGCGCTGTGAGTCGAAGACAGAGTGGGAAAGACTGCCGTATCTGTGGGATACACAAATACACTGTATTTGTGTATAAGTTAATGTCTAAGGAATATTACCGGATAATAATGGAGCCTGAGGGCGAAGCCCGAGGACCCATTGTTATCCGGTAGTGTCGTTTTCCGAGGTGATTTAATGATGTAAAATAATCGTCCTTATGACTCAAACACCCTTCACTCTGCGCTCCAGCCGGAAGTATCATGTTCCACCCGATGCCCTAACGAGTGTCACTGCTCTGTTAGTAACAGGGATTTGGGATAAGGTGGAGTGCGGGCTATGGCTCCGGTCGCTTGATAGACTGTATTTTTGAAACGCTTGTGCCAGCTCTCTCAGCAGCAAACGTGTCGCGCGCGTGGGGTTTTAGTAAATAATGTAGGTGTTCTCAGCAAGTAGCAAATGTTAAGGTCTCTCGACCAGTACCGTTTTGAATGCAGCATTCTGTCCGAAGTATGCACGTTTTAATAATGTGTATGGTCGCATACCACATACCCACAGTATATGGAAATTGGAACACGGGCTGCCTGGATATAAGAAACATGTTAGAGACTTTGCCAAACTTATTTGTGTCGTAAGTCAGGGACCCTCCATGCAATCGTGCCCGCACTGCACAATGACTTGTATTGACATGCTACCACATTTCCTTCATCACTGCAAAAAGTACCGTGAAGCAAGAGAGACGTTTTGGAAATTTGATTGTCAATACATGCAGTATCAATATTGAGATCGACGAAAACGAATTTGATAACATGTTAAGAATTAGGGCATCTTGCTGGCATAGAGCATCGTATGATCATGCACTGAAATACTTGTGACCAATCCGTATTATTATTTTCAAATGTCTATTATCGATCATTCTTTTGGTTTTGTACTTTGTAAATATGTTAATGTTCCATGTTGCTGACTCTCCAGCAAATTGAGACATAAGCAGATAAAGCACATTCATATATTTATTCATATGTCGTGTCTTGCAGGCTGCAGCGTGTACGCTTTCCTCGGCTTCTTGACTGGTCTTGGGAAGATATACACATTGAGCGCTATGGCATTAGCTCGGTACCTGAAGACCTGTCGCACAGAAGGTGAGCAACCTGGCCTGCCAATTATAACTACGGCGTCTCCTTTCTCCATACTGTCTGGCACGTCTGTAATGATCAGATGGCGACGACGTGCGTGCCTCATTCGAATAAGAGACAGCACTCAATATTAAGCTCGGTGCCGCCCTCAAGTCTGCCAGTCAGTAGTTAACTGATGTCTGTGTCTATTCCGGGCATGCGACATTTGAAATGAGAATCGTACACCTGAAACCTGATAACGTCATTCACATGTGAATTCCTAATTGATCAGTTGACCAACTCTCGAAATAATAATGTTTACAAAAAATAGTAAATACCCGAAAACAAGATGGCTGACGTACACTTTTTGAGAGACAATTACTGAGCCAGTTTCCCATTAGAGTTCCTATAACATAAATAGCTCTTCATGTACATCGCCATTTTGGTGTGTGAGTAAATATTTATGTTGATTGCAATGCTACTCATATGATAGAATTACACAACCTTTCACCCGCCTCAGTGCGCTGATGGTGACTTCACCAGTAGCTTTAGACGACTACTACTACCGGTAGCTATAATATCGGAACGGTTTAATTACCTAATTACGTCGCGTTAGAATTTTTCCTCGGATGATACTTCCGGATGTTTACAATAAAGCGGTGCCAGAACAAACTTCTAGCGAGACGGAAGAAGAAGGGTGGGGGGGGGGTGTAAATCGTCATCGTTGGCAATGTGCCCAATTTTGATTTGTCTCGCAGAGTGGCGAGTCATGGTTGGGGAAGCGGCAGTCGATGGTGTAACTTGATACAGCTGCTGTCTAAACTACCAGAACGGCCATATGGGTTAGGGTGGTTGGTTGGTTGATTGGTTATTCAGGACGCTTTAACAACTTTTGGTCATGTCGCGTCAATGGGAAAAGGAAGGGTAACCCCCTGCTCTTTACGAAGAAGGACATGGGATCCTGCGACCACACAGATATGGGCACAGCAGGGCTCGAACCAGCGATCGACTTGCCGTTAGGCGGTCTATGGGAGGGATGGTGGGGAGGGGTAGAGGGAGGAAATGTGCCTAAAGCTAGCAGCCGGGTCGATTGGCGAGCCTTGTGCATACGGTGCTGCAGGCGGTGACGATGGAAAAAATGGTTGGAACAGCTTCAGACTTCAGCCCCAGCTTAAAAGGTTCGTTTGGTCCGCTGCCTACGTACTTAGCATACAGATCTTCCTCAAAGCAATTGTTCTCGAAGTGGCCGGGACATATTCTTGAATGTTTAGTGGGTTTAAAATTCACACGAGCAATCTTGTGTAGACATTGCCGCAAAAGCTTCTGGTCGCTAAGTGGATAGCGGTAGAAAGAAATATTCTATGTTTGGTGTCCTTTTTGCACTTGAATTGTTACAGCCAATTAACAGCTGAACAGTAGACCATTTTGTACTACATGCATCGATGTTTCAACTTTATGTCGAATTCGCTTGTCGCTATTCATGAGAGGTGTTAAGCTGGCAGCTTGTTCCAAAGACGCACCGCTTCTCGCATGTAAACACATTTTTTGGTTTAGAGGAGGGCGGCGTCGGTGACGTCAACGACTTGCGTGTGATTGGCTAGCTCTGGTCACGTGTTCAGAACATAGCGACACCCGCCTGACGGGCGGAAATCAGTATTTTATACTGTTGATGTGTTATTTTCTCGATGATAGTTTCTTTTTAAACAGAACGATTACCGGCAAATATATTTTATACCAACAGAGTTTACTTTTATATCACATTGCAGCCGCCCAGTATTTTCTTTTAAGACACGTTTTCATTTGTTTATCTTTCATAAACATAATAGTTTACTTTAAGCTAAAAACATTTGTAGAACCAACAATTTAAATACTAACGATCATGCATTCGCAATATCTTCTGCTGTTTCTTTAAGATTATATATCAGGTAATTTAATTTCTGGTAAGGTCGTTTGAATGCATAATCCAGCAATCTTATCCTTCGTTGGTATTGTTGGCGCTTCAATGTACAGAGCCACAGACACAGATTTGAAAATAACCCGTGAGCTATACATATTTATTTATTAAGAACTTATATACCTACCTTTGGTCATATCGCGTCAATGGAAGAAGGTAGAGCAGAGTAGAGCCATGTCCCCGTGGGTAACCCCCTACTTTTTGCAAAGAAGGACGTGGGATCTTTATCCTGCGATCACACAGACATGGCCACAGCGGGGCGCGGACCACCGATCCATCTGCCGTTAGGCTCTCAGGTGGCCAGAGCACTCAAGGCTAGCGCTCCAACCCACTGAGCTACCGGGCCGGCCCCCTGCCAGATTTGGTGACGGCGTCTGTGTGTAGACCTATAACGGACAACCTTGACTGGTACGCACTAAGACTAAATAAATATTGTAAACAAAACAGAGGCAGCAACCAGTCGACAGGGATTTCCCACTGCATATGTCATTTCCGTTTTTTTTGGCGCACATGTCAAAAAATCTATAAAAAAAATCTTTATTTTAACAGGGAGGAGATTTTTTTTAGTCTTAATTTGACAACCCCCAACCATTGAAATATAAACTTTTAAAACCCGTTTACACTAAAGTTTAATGCAGATGGCCTTTAAGCAGATCTAACCTGAGAATATCGCCACTGGTTATAACCTTTGCACACTTACTTATAGAAGTTGTATGGAGATGCTATCATGATTGGTGAATACATCTTCGTCCTAATAGTACGATCCCATTGGTCCTCTTTAGTTCTGGAATGTAACAGATTACATAACAGATTACATAAACAGATTACATAAACAGATTACATAAACAGATTACATAAACAGATTACATAAACAGGTTACATAAACAGATTACATCAACGGATTACATAAACAGATTACATAAACAGATTACATAAACAGGTTACATAAACAGATTACATCAACGGATTACATAAACAGATTGCACAACAGATTATATAAACAGATTACATGAACAGATTGCATTGCAGATTACATAAACCGATTACATAAACCGATTACATAAGTAGATTACATAAACGTATTATATAAATAGATTACCTAAACAGATTGCATGGCATGTGTAAAAAAAACAGATATGTAAATAAACAGATATGTAAATAAACAGATATGTAAATAAACAGATATGTCAATAAACAGATATGTAAATAAACAGATGTGTTAATAAATAGATATGTAAATAAACAGATTTGTAAATAAACGGATATGTAAATAAACAGATGTGTAAATAAACATATGTGTACATAAAGAGCTGAAACATAAAAATGCCTGCATTAACATATGTGCCCATAAACAGATGTGTTTATAAACAGGTGTAAACATAAACCGATGTCAACGTAAAAAGATATGTATATATACAGGTGTACATAAACAGATGTTATATGAACATAACATTAGCGGTTTAATGTGCTTGCCAAATCGATATCGTACAGTGACGCTGGAAAACCTACCAGTGCGTCTAACTGCAAATCACAATCCAACTGTGATGTGAGTGGTAATCACTGAGCTTGTTATGACGAAAATTGAAATTTTCAATGTTCGGCATATGTCGGTGGGTCGTGTTTGTTTGTTAGTTTGTAACATGTCTGTTTCACTCAAAAATTACAAGTCTCATTGCGTCCTTACGGATGTACATATCGGTTTGCAATTGTTATTGCCTAATAACAACGCAATAGGGCTACAACATATTCGTCACGCAGGTCAAAAGGTTAAAGGTAAAGGTCACAGTTTAAAAAAAAATAAAATAAAAACACTTATATCTCCGTTAATACTAAAGCTAGAGATCTCTGGTTTGTTTCAAAGTGTGCTACCCTTCAAGGCGCAGCTATCTTGTATTGTTCACTTTTTGATGCGTGATACTCATTTTCGAGGAAAACGAGGTCATAAGTTTTGCGGAAGACGCTCTAAATGATCTTTGTCAGTTTTTTCGCTTTTTGGCACATTTGCCATCAAGCTATCGCTATAATGTTCAAATATGTCATAGAAATGTGAATTGAAATGACTTGTGTCGAATCTTAGAGTTTTCTGATATGTCACGTGACGTCAGGATGACGTCACTTTCGGTAATTACAAAAAATCATCAAAAATCAGACAAAAATTTCAAAAATGCGAGAGTAGCATTATATTGTAGGAAAAGTAGTTCCTCGTATAGCTACAAACTAAAAACAATACGTTCCTATCTTACTTCCGGTTCCAGGGTCGACGACATTTCTCTATGGGACTTCCCATGTTAAAGCGCTGTATCTTTAGGCTGGGAAAAATGTTTTGTCGCGTATTTCACAAGTGCCTATAGCAAACAACACCGAAATTTTTTCGTTAGTTGAACATGACGTCTAGTAGCCACAGTGCTTACCATATGCAAATAGAGCAAATAGTGACGTCACAGGATTTTTTTGAAATTTGGCCAATGGTGAAAGATACGGCTTTTTGATGTTAGCAGAGGCTCCCACGGGTGTCCTATTCAAGCCATCACTCAATGCTTGCAGCTGTGGATGGATAATACTAAGCTGAGTCATAATCTGTCAACATGGTTCCATAGCCACATTACTTTTCGGTATATAGTCCAAATCGTAAAACATGGGATCCTATGGGGAAAAATGAACTTGATCGAATATGACCTACTTCCGCTCAAGCTATTTCAGTCTCCTTCGCCACACAGTGAGGTAATATCACCTTAAAGCAAGTTATAAGAAAAACACAGCGATCTCTGTATTAATTTTTGTTTCCATGGCAGCGAAGCCACTGGCCTAATGATAAACATACAGATTCTTGCCATTGAAATAAAAATCGTCAAAAATCAGATAAAAATGCTAAAATTGCATTCTTTTTGCCAACTAGTTGCCAATAAGCATCTTCAGATCACTTAGTGCTTTAATTAGGCGGAAGTTGTCTAGTAATGGCGCTAGAGCGCTCCGAAGTGGGACGACACCTTCGCGGGGTCGCCAATGATGAGTGAATGGAGATTGTGTCCATCTTGAAAAAATCGTCAAAAAATCGTCAAAAAATCTTCATATAGCTGCAAAGTAAAAACCATACGTTCCTATCTTACTTCCGGTTCCAGGGCCGACGGCATTTCTCTATGGGACTTTTGTGGCGTTTCGACGTTCAAAGGGCCATAACTCGGTTAATAATTGAGCTAGGAAACCCAGATTTGACATGAAGCGAGAGAGAGATGTCGGCTTATCTATGGTAAATCTCACCAGATTTGTCATAGGACGCTTAGTTTGGCCGCTAGAGCGCTCGCAAGAGTTGCACCCCCCTTTGCTGAGGCTCCCATTATGAGTGAATGGCGATATCGACCGGCACTCCTTACACGTCGATTGCCGCCGTTCGCTTAATAGCGACGCTAGAGAGTCGGGACTGGTTGCAAAAGACACGCTCTTTGATCCAAAGTCGATCTTCGTCATCATCAGTGTCCTCACTGACTTCTTGTTTGAATGTCCATGAACCATCACAGTCATAAGATAACTTTACACGATACTGTAACGCAGACACCTACAGGGGGGTAGCCAGCCGTGCGCACACACGCACGTGCGTACACATTGGGGTGTGCCTGTACGTGAAACCCTGCTGTTCGGAAGTAGATTGCTTCATTTCATGTGCAGCAGGTGCGAACACTTGCTCAAGTCCCTGGCTACGCCCCTGATCTATGTGAACATGTACATATATATTACTATATGCGTTTGTTGGAAACAAAAACACACACACACAGGAAAACCTTTAATATATATTCAAAATTATATTATTTTCACGTTGCAGTTCACATCACGCGTAAGAAAATGGTGTTTTCGCTGACCATGGTAGCAAGCGCCACGCTGTTTTGGAGCATCATGCCATTGGTTGGCTGGGGCGAGTACGGGGTGGAACCCTGTGGAACCATATGCAGCGTCAACTGGACGAGTCTGACGCCCTCAGGCCGCTCCTATGTCGTTGCAATCACGATATTTTGCCTGGCTTTGCCGTTTACTGGGATTTGTGGGAGCTACGCGCGAATACTTATGGAGTTGAGGACCACCGCCCACCTCCAGCAATCCACCCGATTCAACAAGACCAAGCACATGAATATGGTGAGTGGCAATAGACCGATCCCTACTCCGATACTAAGCCCCGCCCACTAGTCGCTTTTCCTTGATCATGAGTATGAAATTGACAATCATAGCTGATGGTTGGTACAAGTGAGAAAAGTATTCATCTCTGAAACTGACAACAAAGTGACATGCTACTTTGTTTGTCTGACTTGTTTGTCCGACATAACGCACATGAAAGGTATTTTTTTCACCATACGATTGGATAAACGCAATAGTGACGTCAGTGAATGATTGACAGCCTGGATCGGTCTATGGGGCTTTTGTTGACTGGGGTTACAAATCTGACATACGCATGAGCTTTTGTCTTCTATTACACAAGAGAATAAATGGTGGAAAATGAAAACGTAGTCTCGTAAGTCTTATCGTTAATGTGATGTCGAATAAAGATTGGGTCTTGCATTGTTGTTCAAATGATGACAAGTATAAACTTGTGTCTAGTCGTCTTGTTAAAGGCACAAAATACCTCTATAAATGTATGGGGTATTGTGTTGTTATTCAAGGTATGGCAAACCTAGTTATGGCTCGGTCTAGGCTAAAGGGATCACACATCGAAATGGAATTCGATTGTTGGTAAAAGCAGGTACATTTCGTCTCACTAACCATCTGTTTCTTTTTGTTCCTGGTTCTGTTTCTGTCAAGACAATATAAGCTGCAAGATATAGAACTGTTCTTCTTTGATAGTCACCGCTTCTGGGTTTGTTTCTGTCAGGCAATATAACCTAGCAGGCCATAGGACCTAGGACATGGTAATCCACAGGTTGTAGATTAGGCACCGATTGTTCTTATGGATAATGCATGGTTGTCGTGATTTGCCTCAACAATTAATATACCTGTGTCGTGCTATTATTGCAGGTGACCGGCATGATAACCGCCGGCTTCTTCATAGCATGGATGCCGTACGGCGTGGTGGCTATGTGGGCGGCCTTCGGGGACGCGTCCTCCATGCCGCTGTGGCTGAGCACCCTCCCGCCTTACGCCGCCAAGGCCTCAACATGCTACGACTCCCTCATCTACTTTTTCGCCAACCCTCGCTTCCGGCGCCAGCCGGCTGCGCTGAGGCGCCCGCCGCGTCCACCCGGCGTGGCCGCCGAGAACCCTCGAGCACCTGGGACGGGACAGGAGCGGTTAATAATGAGCGATACTACCGGACAGACCCTGGATCATCTACGGTCGGAGATTGACTTCTTACCCGACCAGGTCGGCTCGCCGGATGACAGATCCACGCAACCCATATGAAGGTGTCTTCACAAAACTCCGTCCAGGTAGCCCTCATAGGAGACCCCCACTCCACCAGCACGTGGCGCCACCCAGTGGACCCCAAGCAAAACTTGGGGTTGACATGCTCAGTTATATGACCAAACATCTGTCAAATATAGCTTATATAACAAATGGTGCGTTTCTTCATTTCTGTGGGTATAGAATCTATGGGAATGAGACAATCTCGAGTAAGACAATTACGATATCGCTGCATTATCTAGTCGGTATTTTGGTGCAAATATAAATTAGAAACACTGTGTGTGACAAGCCCTTTGAGCAATAGGTCACCACTGTTTGTTGTAACAGAATGTTTAACGACAAACGCAAGCTCATTGTTACCAGGCGACATCATTATCAAAGTTATCATGCCCTGTTTACACATGCACTGTTTTTTTTGTCAGTTTTTTTTTCTTGCCATAAGCGGTCATCTTCATATTAGCCTATAGCGCATGACATATTTGTCTGTATCACTCATCGATGTCAATCTAACAGTAATTAAACTATAAGGCATGAAATGTCTCCAAATGTTCTAGTATTTATTCCAGTGTTTACATGAAAGATAGATCGCATATGATAATATACTTTGTTCGCATATATCTCCTATCAGATATGTACTCCCATGTTTCACATAAACTATGGGCGTCCTTACAAATAAATAAACGGCTTTGCCTTTGAACATTGAGGGTTGTCAGAATGTGACAAAAACATCGCATCTTCATATAATACCCGTATGTTCATAAACACTACGACAAATATTAAATAATATAAAAAAATCTGGCGAAATAGCAATTTCAGCATTATATATACATTGCTTAGCGTTTATGTATAAAGCAATTTCTTTGAAAAGAGCAAAGATTCTAACGTGAAGTGACGTGCTGCTACAGTGTCATTGTGACGTCATAATGACGTCACAATTACGAAATGATCCCTACGCGATTCCCCACCGCGCAGACGGCAGGCTCTGCGTTATTCTATATTAATGTCTCCCTGTATGTTGATAAGTAACAGGAACTCTCACAATGCTAAAATAAAGTTATGACCCAGACCGGTTACTGTAAATACTGTCATTATTACTACAGCTGTTCAGACAATTTAACCAACTTCGGCGTCATGACGTCTGATGCTTAATGGAAAAAGTAAAGCTCCCTGACGACGTGCACGTAAGCTAGACAGAATAGACTCCGAATACCATAGAATATTTTGACTGTGGACAGTGGTGATAGTTCGGTCGCTTAGGGAAAAAATCATGACTAAAGCACCAAATTTCTTACACTTACTAAGTTTCACATGTAGAATCTTTCTAGGGGAGAGTGCCCGAGCTGAGAGGTCGTTATCAAGGTCATATCAAGGTCAAAGGTCAATGAGTGCAACTGTCAATAGGTATCAGCATCTTCACATGTGGATATCTCTTATCCAAAGCACTTAAGCACCAAATTTCGTACACTTACTCATTTTCACCTGTAGAAGGGGGTGGCCCAAGCTGAGAGGTCGTTATCAAGGTCAGGTCAAGGTCGAAGGTCAATTAGTGCAAATTCCAATATACATATATCTTTATTCATACTCAAAGCACACATATAAACATGGAATGGGCAATTTTTTTATTTTTTATTATTTCATTTCATCCGCAGCAGGTATCGAGTACAAATATTTCAGGGCACAGGCATACAAATATACAATAAACTATAAAACTGATCATTCAAATATTAGTCTGAGTGGGCCCTACTTTCTATCAAATTTACACAAACTGGACCCCCCCCTTACTGTACCCAATACATCGCTCTGTGACATGGAATGAGCAAGTTTTTTTTTATTATTTCATTTCATCCGCAGCAGGTATCGAGCACAAATATTTCAGGGCACAGGCATACAAATATACAATAAACTATAAAACTGATCATTCAAATATTGGTCTGAGTAAGCCCTACTTTCTATCAAATTTACACAAACTGGATCCCCCCTTACTGTACCCAATACATCGCTCTGTGAAATAATTGGACTTTATAACCCTAAGACATACTTGGAGGTTTGGTGTCTTCACTTTCCATTTACATATGTAAATATGTCTTTTTACAATAAGTATTAAGTGATCAAGTAAACTACTACATCGTGTGTCGGAAAACCTGAAAATTAGCAATAGAGCTTATAAGAAACTTAAAACATACACATTTTGATGCTCATTTATGTGCACTTAATTTGCAGTTTTCTCTAATAATTAATAGTCCTTCTTGTTTGTAGCTCACAATAACATTTAGAAGTGACCAGACGGTCGAAACGAAAAGTTAACACTCGCCAATTTAATTTAAAAATGTAGACTTTCGGTGCAGACAGCGATTAGATTAAGTTGGACACCGGCTTTAAACAGTTCATACCCTAGACCATCTGCACCTGGAGATTTTCCGTTTGAGGGCATCCCTTGCCCTGAACGGCATCCCAAGTTCCTTTTCGTCTGCGAGCCCGCAAAAAAGAAGATTGTTTCTCCTTGCTTGGTCTGAGAGCTTCTTTTCAACTGCCTGGGTCTGTGATTTTAGTTCCCTTCCAAAGCATTCACGGTCTCATTCAGATCGCGATTGTCGTCATTTAAAACCTTGATAGCTGTAACACATGCGTCCAAATCATCCAAGGTTTCTCAATATTCTTCAATAAAAACACGCATATGCGCCCGAAGAGTTTTATGTGCTTGTCGAATCCCAGATAGCACAGCGATGTTGGCCCAAAGCCGGCTACAGTTGGCACGGTTGCGAGTGACTTGCCGGCGGTCTACCAACATTGGCCCGCTGGACAAAACTACATTGGCTGAATGATGTTTGTCGGCACGTTGGCCCAGCGATAGTTCAATGCTGTGATGCTTCATCTGGCGAGTGAGTTAGGAAACAACGACCTTCCCCACTCTGCGGCTGTTTGAAAACTTTTAAAGTATGGCGGTGTTTCTCTGCATATCGGCATATTTTCAGTCCTTTTCCAATAAAAGTAAGTTCGTTTGAAATGTAACGGGTTCAGGCAAAAACAAAGACCAGGCAACTGTAGGTAGCAACGGTTGTGGCGTGTTTATTGAGGAGTAACTGTAAAGCAAGGATAAACCAATTTACAATTCAGGAAATTATATTTACCATGTGGAGCCCTCAAATATTGACTCCTAATTTAACATGTGGCTCACATATCACATGTCTCAGAAAACCAGGTTTACAGCAGCGAATTAGATAAAAAGACAATTATTACCAGCCTGTACTAGGCCCAGCTCATAATTAATAGCAAATATTGACAACTCAACTGTCAAACGCTAGAAGTATAAATTTAACCACAAAACGTCTACGTCACAGTCTTTAGCAATAAGTAGGGGTAAATACATGCTGATACAAGGCTATGGCTAAATAATTGGGTTACTCAGCTTGGTAAAACTATTGCAATACAACAGCAAAACATGGGTTGGCTGCATTTAAACTTGGGTTACGCCCAACACGTGTTCAGAACGTCAATACCGGCGTTACTCTCAAACCCAGTTAATTCTTATTATAAAACTGTGACGCGAAACCAGTAAGCTACAACTTAATTATGCTAACATGTCAGCGACATACCTGTAAAGCAAGGCCTTAAGACCCTCAGTCTAAATTCCGGAGGTGTTAGGGGAAATTGTGAGATTTCCCCACCCCCTGCTTCGATCTTCTTAGTGGCAGGAAAGATGGTAACGCCGGCGAGGCGGCGGCTTTTATACGCCAGTATATGGTATGCAAATTAGTACGCATGCGCAACAGACATTTCCGACAATTATTATCCGTATGGTGGCGCTATAAACCAATAAACTACACACATCGGTGTGAGGTCACATCCCGTGGCCTTGACCTTTACTTGAGCTACACCGGGAAAACTGTTCATCTATGGATATTTTACGCAGAATTCTAAAAGATTATGGATAACCAATAAAGAAAGAGATCTACTAGGTGAGCGAATATTTAGGTGGTTTTCCTCATGCGAGTTAACACATCGAAACCAAGTCCAGTCAAAATATTGATTTACAAACTTTGTGATCAACTTCCTAAAATTGTTGTCACAGGCAGCCACTGGCCAAAACACTCACTCACAGGTTCAGGTGACATGTCAGTCCTGTTAAGAATACACATAAAAATCGATTCCGTGACAGAAACAATAAATCATGTCAGACGTAACATAATGATCGACTGCAACGGAAAACATATCGTCTGAAGCTTACTTAATCAGCCTAACTCAAAGGATAACAGCTCCATTTATGCTTTTGATCTCCCCTTCACAGCCACGGCTTACTGCTCGGGCATAACCAGGCCTGGCCTACTTTCATTGGAATAAACTCATGCTCCTTCGAGTGAGCCAGGCCAGGCCCAGCCGACACGGCCACACTACTTACACAGGCCACGATGAACTCCCCCTTCCCCCAAAGAATGGGCGGGAAGGAGAGGGTGCTGCACTGCCTACTAATTAATTCTGTTGATGTGAGAGGTATGTCTGAATGATTTTGGAAATCGTATTATTTTAAAACAGCCCAACAGCTGCAAGAATCTTACTGGTCTGGTGCGTTAAGAGATCTATGCGTCAATACATACGCCCTCTGTATTTTGTTCAATAAATGTTATGTTAAGACTGAAATGTGTATTAATTTATTATTTGCATGCGGTGGTCGTTTAATGCATCGGTCGATTGGCGGCCTCATGTTGCTGGGCCGGCGGTATACCAATGTTGGCCCGCTGGACAAACTACGGTGGTCCAACGATGTTTGCCGACAATGGGTCAATGGGTTTGCCATCGCTGGGCCGATGTTGGTCCACTGCTGGTCCAATATATTTTCATGCCGACGGTGGGCCAACATTGGCCCGCTGGACAAAAACTATGCTGGCCCAACAATGTCTGCCGACGGTGGGCCAATGTATCGCACAACGTTGGCCCGACGATGGCCCAATGCCGTTGTGCTATCTGGGATGTGATTTACGTCACCACGGATATCCTTCATGAGACCCATGAGTGCCTTCAGAATGTCCCCAGTTCAGGGTCTTCATTTATGGCTTCCTCATGTTCCCGCAGCACACCGTACCTATAGCCACCATGTACACTCGGCGTGCCCTGGCATAACACCATAACGTCTCCAAAACGCAAGGCAGAACACTTGGGGGTCAACACTTCGGTGAAGTCTCAATTTACTCCGGGTGCCATCTCTCTACCCAAAGTATGGTGCATGTTTGCTACTTGTTATGATTATAATAAAACTACTACTTGGTATCTATCTCACACATATTCAACAACCGTAATTAATGTTCGGAAGTGCATAGGGAAGAAATATTAAAGATGTGGGGCAAAATGCCCAAACGTAGCCATTGTAGTCACGTGACTTTCGCTTCCATGGCTGCTTTGACAATACTCGCCGCCAGCACCATTTTCCTGCTAGGAGGTCATACCGCTAGTTAGAAATGCATAACTATTGCTGTAGATTTCCGTTTTATCCAATAAATCCAGACCAGATGACAATAATGACGGGTACATACCCGAGCACATATACCGCTGTATGATGGTGCCTCTTACAGAACATCATGTCAATGGTCTACATAATCAAAACTTTGATGCTGTCTGAATATGACTCTGTATACCTGTGTATCTACAACGCATTTACGGTGTGGAGTAAAATGCCCCAAAGTGAAACTTACATGTTTATCATTCATAATTCTCTGGTGTACCTTGCGTTAAGATAAAGATTTCTGTCCCAGTTGCTGTCATTTTATTCAGACATTAAATGTGGCTGGTCGTACTTGATATAGGCGCCTTAACCAAGTCTACTTCAAAGACACTGGTATAATTTCAGCACAATATAATAACTATTTTGTTTTGACGACAACAATAACGCGTCCGCCTCCTGCACTAGCCCACGTCTAAATCGGCCACTGATCGCATTACTCTATTGCAGGTCAATACACAGAGAGAGAATGTGTCTCTCGATTTAGCTTTTCGGATCAGACAAGTTGCGAACGCAAAGAACTATACAGGACGGAACCATAACAGAACGATGCTACTGCCAGGACGTCTCCTGCAATGGTGGTCACGTGACTTCCGCTCCCATGGCCGCGCTGATATATACTCGCAGCTGGCACTATTCTTCTGCTAGGCGGCGCTTATTGAAATCTTGCGACCGGGGGTGTGGGGTGGGGGAGGGGGGGGCACATAATCTGAAAAGTGGGGTAACAGATATACTGTTTTCTTTAAATGGTAGGATAAATACAACAAAATAGGTTTTGCTTCACAGCTTATCTTTGTTGGCTATGTGTGTTGTACGTGCTCTACGCCACAGATCTAAGTCTGGTCCATTGTGTGAAATCTATTTGCACAGTTTATTTTAGTTTTTGGGATGCGGTGTATGACTTATAGTGATAAAAACATCTAACTCTTGCACTAATCAGGCTCTAAAATGTAACAATTTTAGATCCTAGGCTTTGGCGTCTATACCATATACGTTTATACCGTTACGTTTGGATTCGAGCAATGGGAAATGTTCGCTTTCTCCAATGGCATTGCCTAATTCCATATTCCGTAAAGTACCATGCCGCCACCTATTGACCAAGCCAGTCAAAACACTTATGACCTGGGGATGGTTTGACTCGTTACGCATGGACGGTTTGGCACAGATATGCAAATTCTCGTCATCCCTCATTCTCCGTCTTACTTATGTTCACGGGTATAATTCAGCTTTGAAGGAATATAGTGTCTGCCGACGTCGATACAGGTAACTCAATATCCTAGGCTTGGCAAAGGCTTGGTAATTCTCTGTGGCTCCTTGCGATCGAGTTTGTAAGAAACTTAAAGCCTCAACATTTCGATGGTGATTCATCTGCATTGAATTTATTGACATTATTGCCTTTACAGTAGAGATATTTATTATATATTTTCCGCGATATAATTTATGTAATTTCGGACATGGTGACTAGAATTTCGGCTACATACCCGAGTACATGCATGTGCAGATGTATGGGGTGTGGGGGTGGGGTACTTCTGATGATTCACCATGTCAATGGCTTAGCTTAACATAAAATACTTAAATTTTTCAAGGCAACTCCTCGTGTTCTAAACTTAATACAAGCAACCAGAAATTTACGTATGTCTGCGTATCACACTGAGGTCATAGACTAGTCGAATGCCCGGGCATTTTATACAGTTTATGAATAAATAAACCTAAAGCCTTGCAGGGCGCGATAGAGGGCATCGGGCGATATAAAAAAACTTTAAACGGGCCTGACCAATCACATGCGGTGCAACGCCCCTTCTTGGTGCAATCTCAGTCATCTGTGTCATGCGGTGACATCACAGCTGGAACCGCCCGCGTCATGCGGGGACGTCACAGCTGGAACCGTCCGCTGCGGATAATAATTAACGATAACCTGAGCCTCACAACGTTACCTCACACAATAAGAGATAACATCTGATTCAGTGGTTGGTGGTTATCATATATAGCATGCCATCATCATAATTATAAAAACATCGACGATACTGGACAGACCGATGGCAATGCCAAAGGTGAGGCTGGCAATCGCACCCTAATTGTTTCATTCAAGAAAGTGTCTGGTAAGTAGCTATGTACAATATGTTAGCTACTAACTAACGAAGCTAGCTAAACTGACTACCGAAACATGAACCAGGAACCTCCCTGGTGTAGTGGTTAGCGTCTCAAGCAAGTCAATACGTTTCAGGCAAGCAATGCCCATCTTTATACTACAGCTCAAATACAGGACAAATGCGCGGCTGATTTCTACAAATTAGTGCTATATGTTGATACTCATTAGGACACGGTATCAGGTAGCCAAAGGAAACAGTTCTCAGTTAGGCCCTTCAAAATGGTACACTAGCTGAGTACTCTGCCGCATTAAGTAACGTAATACTCATTATTTTTACTCGCACATCCACAGATTCAGAACACATAGGCAACACGCTTCAGACCCACGACACAAATGACTTCACTAAATCTTAGTAAATGATCAGCTGATCACATGATGAGCATTGGCCATTGCTGGCCCATCTCCCAACGAGAAACAACCAGAACTTATCTTTTACATATCTAAAACCTATGAGCCTACGAACATTAGGTCAAATCCTCGTCCCATAACTAAGTAGTTCGCATTTAATAATGAACAGACTGTGCTCCAACATGTCTTCGCGAAAATATAACCGAAACAACTAGTGTTGACACACTTTCTTGATGTCAGAAGATAGAACAAGGTATATAGAATACTGAAACACTATGTATGATTGTACGCGCACACATTATGATAAAAGCTGCGGTCGATTCCCGACTGGCGTCTAAAGAACTTTGCATGGACACCGTTGTGCCCCTAGAGAAGCGGGCTTGCCTGGGGGCACTTGCGCCAATTGTCACCGGAGAAAAACTGACAAGCCGAAACTTTGTACGATAACAGCTGACGAGTTGGAGGCTATCGACTATTGCAACTAATGCTAGCAAAGGAGACAAATATCCAATTTTCAATTGATGCCCACCACAAGACAGCAGTATTTCCAGAGACAGAGAATTTAACCCTCGAGGGACCAACATCAGACAGCAAGCGCCCATGACAACGGATGTGACGCGCGAGCTCATTAGTATGCCACTACTCCGGGTCACCAGGTCATTGCAGAATTCTGCCGTTGCCGCGTGCACAGCCGTTGGCAGATTATTTGGAGCCTATATAAGGGCGAGAGCTGTCACAGGGCAGGAGTGGGAACTCGTCGATCATCACGAAGGTACTTGCTTTTGTTAACACTGGCGGACGGTGTATTTCCCTGGGCCAGACCTAGTTGGGGCATAGAGCGTAGCGTATTTTAATGGAGTAGTCTAGTCTAATCGGGGGTTAATTAGCAGTAAATCAGCTTTAATTTCACGGGCATATCGCATGGCGAAATTCGGTTTAACCTAAAGGTGTCATTCTTAGTGTTAACCTTATTGAACCTGGGAGCTGCTCGGTGCAGGTTGCGTTTAAGCTAGAGAGTTGGTCAATCCGTCAGATGGGTAATTCCTGGGATTCGACAAGCTAGGCTTCCTTATCTTTGGTAGCATTTATAACATGCCATTGGGCGCTTAAGGGAATTTAGGTTATGTACACAGTCTTTTACAGGTTTGCCTGCAACAGATGTAGTATTCCTGGGGTTAAAACTGCAAGCTGGTTAGCATATACATGTAGTTCATAGGAGACAGTGAGGCTGGGGTCGAGATTCCTTAGCGAAGGGACACGCTGCAGATTTTATTATAGTGAGTTAAGATGAAGTGCATATGTTATTGCTTTTGATTTGCGCTCCAGAATATATCAGTGTGTGATTGACTTAACCGGTTGTGTGTCGTATGAAGAACCAACCCATTAGATTATAGTGCTTAATGTTCCGCAAACTTGAATGCGAGACGGCTCGATACTGACATTAACACTACAATAAGAGGCCAGGGATGTAGAAGTCCCTCCGACGGAAGTCATAAGGGTGTACGGTCTGGTGTCTCATTGAGCGAATAAATAACAGAAAATAAATATTGGTTCCAGAGTTATATGTGGTCGCCCATCACTTTTGTGCGCTAGCGGCTAATACCTTTACAATATATGTATGTACACTTACCGCATTGATCTACGTTTATGTAACTCGTTTTTGTCTGGGTTCTTGGGATGTGCCACTTTTTCAATGAGCCGTTAATCTTGACGGTTTCAATCAAGCAAACATGATAACTGTCCCTCAGTCGGACCATGCAGATATGGGTTACGCGTTTCTTTGTGACATCAACCAACCATGTCTTGACCAAAATGTTGTTGTATAACACACCTTGTATTTACATAATAGATGCGAATTATCAAGCAGTCGTGAGTGACAAAGACAGTGTGATTAACAACATGGCCTGTCTTTCAGTGGCCCATACCTGTCGTGGTATCGCGTTTGGACAACCATTTGACGCGCTGCAAGTCGAATAAAGGACGTGACATAGAACCGCCATCTTGTCTTGTTGTTGACTCGAAGCCGGCCACATGGTGTCAGAATTTTGGTTTTTATCCAAGTAAGAGGTAGAGTCAGACCCTGAAAGGACAAGATAGCGGTTCTACGTCACGTCCTTTATTCGACTTACCGCGCGTCACATGTTTGTCCAAACGCGATACCACGACAATACCGAGCCACCCCGAGAATTCTGGTTATTCCTATTATAACAACCTATCAGTAACTTGCATTATTAGCTTGCATCGAAATACCAGGAAATGAAACATATTGTTTGGCGATAGGCATTATATTAAGCTTGTAATTCTAGCAGTTATATATAAGTTATGTTATAGGAAGATGCCATGTTAATGGTTATAGTTGCATAGTGGTAATAGCACAAGAATGATAACATACAAAACACTGTCATGACAATAAAGATCACGGACATAATTACATGAATGAATGATTTATTTCAGTTCAACATTAGTCTAAAGACCTCGTGTTGTCGGACAGACAACATGGCACACAATACAATTTTATTCAGTTAAATATCTTCATAGTTCAAACGCCTTGTATATATCAATTCTGCTACCTTATTTAATACTGTCTGTGAAATTTGTCGTCGTCATAGGGGCAATATATGTTTGCATGGTCAGGTCTTTGCCAATAACATCTTTGTAAGATGGTGCTTCCTAAGTAGCTATACAGCGGACATTCTAACACAAAGTGATTCTCGTTCTCGAGGACATTACACGTGGATCACGTTGTCTGCTCGACAGAGGTTGCCCTGGGCTTATATGCCACCTCCCCGTCTCTATTTGCGTTCGATTACTGAAAGTGCGCAGCTTTGTTAGTGCATACATAAAGCGATGTGCATGAACTTCTTTAAGGTGGCACGATAAACTGCCGTATTCAATATATTTAGACCCACGAGAAAACAATGCTATTCCTGATAACTTATATTTGAAGAAACAATCATAAAGGCGTTGCTGGGCAATCGAAATCAAGAAAATCGGATCAGCTACGCTCTGCCACAGTTATACGTGCGCGTCATCTATTTAATCCCATGATACTAACGTCTGCGATGTCATGGCGACCACCAGCAAGCGATCATTGGTTAATCACCAGGCCTAATTACGTCACGGCAGCTGCTGATAGATACACGATATATATATATATTATGTATTGCTCGCAGTTTTGATCGATGTGTTGGTCTTTCTTCCTCACATGGCGAGCCTGCCAGCAGATGCTGAAGCCGCCCGCCTTATTCCTGCGCTGGCCGCGGCAGCGAGGGGTAATTGCGCCCGCTGATGACTCATGCTGTCCCCATGACCCTCTCCTCTTCTGAAGCCCCACACCGCGGCTCCGCAAGAAGTGCACAAAGACACATCAAGGCCAACTCACTCCGATTCAAGCGCGGAGGTAGATGTCAAGAAGCCCAGATGAAAAAAAAATCGCACCTGGGCGAAAACAAATAGAATCGCGACCACCTGTTCAGTCGGTGGCAACATCTTGATATTACAGGCGGTAACAACCTGACCTGCTACATATACGAATCGCCAGGTTTCAGGACAAAGAAAGACAGGTTTAGCCGGACGTACCCATTGTTGGCGTTGTGTGATATCTATTTCAACTGGAGTATGGATCCCAATATATCGCTGGTCCAGGGGTTCGCCGCGCCGTCTTGCGAGCCAGGGAATGGCTCACAGGAGGATTACGCCACGGACAAATTTGCTTCCAAGCTACCGGTTAGCGTCGATTACGTCCTGGCAGTATATCTGATCACCATCGGTAAGTGACACACTGAGCTCATTGGGGGAGGGCAAGGGGTATTTCCATTCGTCGGGAACGGGTTTTTCATTTCACAGTGAACTGGGTATGAGGAAAATTATTTTTCTGCCAAACAATACTTCTAGCAAAACGGCAACGATAGCGGGCGAAAGATTAATGTGGACCGAATCTCCTTTTTTAAGGTCAGAATAGCCAGTTTGACCTAATTTTCCTATTAAAAGGTACAACAAAAACCTATTAACCATTAGCCTAAGAGGTTTTAGCCATTCGATACGTCTTTATTCTAAAAGGCTAACCATGGCTGCAATGTCAGAATTATGATGCGTCAGTACCACTACGCTAGAAACAAAGGCGCACTTCCTCCGCACGAGATGCACCAATGCGACAAATTACCTCTCCAACAACATGTCCACTTATTTATTCGAGATTTTTTATGTTTCTTATGTGAAAATTAGCTGTATGAGCAGTTTTAACTTTTGGCTGTAATGCAAGACTGTTTCAGTCTCCTGTGAATAACATTGCCAAGAAACATATTGCATTTAGATGGATGCCATAATCATTAAAAAGAAGCATTTGTAAAATTGGCATTTGTAAAATTAGCTTGTAATTGTTGGCGAAGCACTCTCCAGTGGGCTCATCTCTATGCCACACACAACACACATCACTTTGAGATGATTACCAATGCTGACACCTGCCTAACAGAGAAGTAATTAACATTTACAAACGAAAAAAGAATTTCTCATGGGTTTGTTACGAGGAGCATACTATAAACTACCCTTAACAGCGTCCCAGTGTCAGTTACGCACCCAATGTACCAATGTCTCACCAGTTATTAATGCTGACCATTCAGACCCACAACTTCGGTTCGCTATATCTCTTTGGCATCTTAATCTATCATCCAAAAAAGCTACGGCTCGAAGCATCAAAACGTGTTTCTTTTGAAGATACATATAGTTTTTCATTAATTGATTGAATGATATTGAAGCTTAACTCGGTGTTCACTGATATATTATATCTTTGTTTAGGGCTGGCGGCCAGCCTCCTCAACGGCCTTGTCCTGTGGACCTGCTATGTCAACCGGAAGTCCTTGTCGCAACTGGAATTGTTCATCGTGCTGCTGGCAGCTAATGACGTCATACTGGCCAATGTATCGTTCCCGTTGTCAATTGCGGCATCTTTCAAACACGGCTGGGTGCTGGGTGATGGTGGTAAGTTATCAACACCGCGTCCCTTCCCACACCTCTATACCCCCTTCTCTCTAGAGCTCAAAATGTGACTTAGACTTCGCCAGACTGCAGAGGCAGCACCTTGCTATCTGCCAAAGAGAGAACAACATGTTGTGTTTTGGATTTATGTGTTTGTACGTCTTTGGGAATAATAATTTAGGGCTTGCCATTTGAAGGATATACGTGCTTCTTGTGTAGTGAACGGATTGATACTACAGGCTACCCTTGTGTACATATGTATACATATTGTGTAGGGAACCTTTGTAGATGGATTGTAATATTACACGCTACCATGGTGCAAACATGGGTTAATTAGCCCACGGAACCTTAGAGCCGTTCGTGAGAATTTGAATGATCCATATGACTGCCACTGAGTATTCACCATTCCTGTAACCGAGCCATGGTGCGGGACTGCTATACCCTGATATATAATGGAGCCCTAGCACTGTGAGTCGAAAACAGAGTGGGAAAGACACTGTATTTATGCATAAGTTAATGTCTAAGGAATGTTACCTGATAATAATGGAGCCTGACGGCGACGCCCCAGGACCCATTGTTATCCGGTAATGTCGTTTTTCGAGGTGATTCAATTATGTAAAATCCTCGTCCTTATGACTCAAACACCCTTCACTCTGCGCTCCAGCCGGAAGTATCATGTTCCACCCGATGCCCTAAGGAGTGTCACTGCTCTGTTAGTAACAGGGATTTGGTATAAGGTGGAGTGCGGGTTATGATTCCGGTCGCGGACTAGACTGTCTACATATGCTGGACTAGTGCTCAAAGCTCCGAGGTATGGACCCGGGCGCGGGCTATGGCCAGGTGCAATCGAAGCTGTAGCTCTAAGCCAGTGCAAACCCAAGCTCTATACGTCATCAAATTATTTGTCTTCGACAACTTGTCATTGCCTCAATATGGCTAAATAAACTCTTCCTCTCGACTACATACATAATAGTCGCCTGAAATGTATGTGGGATTAGGCGCTGCAAGTGCAGATAACGGCCATGCCACAGCCATGCACTCACAGGAACATATTGGCTTAGTATGCAATCTCAATGTGCAAGTAATGGCTTAATGTGCAATTAATATTTAAATGTACAATTATTGGTTTAATGTGCAATCACTGGTTTAATGTACAATTATTGGTTCAATGTGCAATCAATGGTTTAATGTGGAATCACTTATTTAATGCTCAATTAAGGGTTTAATTGCAATTAATAATTCGTGTGCAATCATGGGTTTAATGTGCAACCATTGGTATCATTGGCAGGCGTGGAATGATCTACAATCACATCCCCCCTCAATCACTGCTTACATACATAATTACTGCTTACATACCCTGATAGCGCTTACTTAACTAGATACTACTCAGATACCCAGACACTGCTTTTATGCTCAGACACTGCTTACATAGTTACATGTGCAGAACTATGGTATGGCTTTTAAAAGTTGAAACTCGAACGTGCCTATACTTTCTGCATACGTTCTATTCAGGGATTGCCAAAACACTGCAGCGCCACTATGTCACTGAACATGTTGGATCAAGCAAGTTTGGAATGTGAAATCGATGTCAAGCAGTTACTATTCCTCGGGAGGCTCTGCCGATTGCACCACTCGACACTGGGGAAAGCTGTCTTTTTAGCACGGTTGTACCAGCTCTTTCAGCAGCAAATGTGTCGCGCGCGTGGGTTTTTAGTAAATATTGTGGGTGTTCTCAGCAAGTACGAATTGTTAGCGTTTCTCGACCAGTACCGTTTTGAATGCAGCATTGCGTCTAAACAAGTGTGGACGAAAGTTGTGACCGTTAGAAGGTGGCGGGAGAATCAGCTCTTTACAAAACTGCAGCGTCCTAAGTATGCACGTTTTAATAATGTGTATGGTCGCATACCACATATCCACAGTATATGAAAATTGGAACACAGGCTGCCTGGATATAAGAAACATGTTAGAGACCTTCAGTTGCCAAACTTACCTGTGTCGTAAGTCAGGGACTCTCCATGCAATTGTACCCGCACTGCACAATGACTTGCATTGACATGCTACAACATTTCCTTCATCACTGCGAAAAGTACCGTGAGGCCAGAGAACTATTTTGAGAATTTGATTGTCAATACATGCAGTATCAATATTGAGATCGACGAGAACGAATTTGATAACATGTTAAGAATTAGGGCATCTTGCTGGCATAGAGCATCGTATGACCATGCGCTGAAATACTTTTGGCCAATCTGTATTAATATTGTTATTTTCAAATGTCTAACATCGATCATTCTTTTGGTTTTGTACTTTGTAAATATGTTAATGTTCCATGTTGCTGACTCTCCAGCAAATGGAAGCATAAGCAGATAAAGCACATTCATATATTTATTCATATGTCATGTCTTGCAGGCTGCAGCGTGTACGCTTTCCTTGGCTTCTTGACTGGTCTGGGGAAGATATACACATTGAGCGCTATGGCCTTAGCCCGGTACCTGAAGACCTGTCGCACAGAAGGTGAGCGACCTGGTCTGCCAATTAACGACGGCGTCTCCATTCTCCATACTGTCTGGCACGTCTGTACTGATCTGATCGCGACGACGTGCGTGCCTCATTCGAATAAGAGACAGCACTCAATACTAAGCTCGGTGCCGCCCTCAAGTCTGCCAGTCAGTAGTTAACTGATGTCTGTGTCTATTCCGGGCATGCGACATTTTAAATGAGAATCGTACACCTGAAACCTGATAACGTCATTCACATGTGAATTTCTTATTGATTAGTTGATCAACTCTCGAAATAATAATGTTTACAAAAAACTGTAAATACCCGAAACCAATATGGCTGACGTACACTTTTCGAGAGACAATTACTGTGCCAGTTTCCCATCAGAATACCTATAACATAAATAGCTGCTCACGTACATCGCCATTTTGGGGTGTGAGTAAATATTTATGTTGATTGCAATGCTACCCATATGATAGAGTTACACAACCATTCACCCGCCTCAGTGCGCTGATAATGACTTCACCAGCGCTGAAGCGACCAGTAGGTTTAAACGACTACTACTACCGGTAGCTATAATATGAGAACGGTTTACTTACCTAATTACGTCGCGTTAAAAAATTTCCTCGGATGGTACTTCCGGATGTTTACAATAAGGCGGAGCCAGAACAAACTTCTAGCGAGACGGAAGAAGAAGTGGGGGGGCTTGGGGGATAGCGGGTCTATCGTCGTCGTTGGCAATGTGCCCAATTTTGATTTGACTCGCAGAGTGGCGGGTCATGGTTCGGGAAGCGGCAGTCACTGGTGTAACTTGATACAGCTGCTGTGCTAGAAACTCACTCTCACTAAAGGGTGTATGAACACGACGGCCGTACTACCAGAACGGCCGTATCAGTTGTGGGTATCAGGGTGGTTGGTTGGTTGGTTGTTTATTCAGGACGCTTTAACCACTTTTGGTCATGTAGCGTCAATGGGAAAAGGAAGGGAGAGTAGAGCCATGTCCCCGGGGGTAACCCCCTGCTCTTTACGAAGAAATACATGGGATCGTGCCAGCACACAGACATGGCCACAGCTGGGCTCGAACCAGCGATCCAACTGCCGTTAGACTCTCAGGTGGCCAGAGCACTCAAGGCGAGCCACTGAGCTACCGGGCCGGCCCCCCGCCAGAATGGTGACGGCGTCTGTGTGTAGACCTAGAACGGACAACCTTGACTGGTACGCACTAAGACGAAATAAATATTGTAAACAAAACAGAGAAGCAGCAACCAGTCGACAGGGACTTCCCACTGGTTATAACCTTTGTACACTTACTTATAGAAGTTGTATAGAGACCCTATCATGAGTGGTGAATACATCTTCGTGCTAATAGTACGATCCCATTGGTCCTCTTTAGTTCTGGAATGGACCAGATTACATAACATATTACATAAACAGATTACATAAACAGACTACATAAACAGATTACATAAACATATTACATAAACAGATTACTTAAACAGATTACATAAACAAATTACATAAACAGATTACATAAGCAGATTGCATAAGCAGATTACATAAGCAGATTATATAAACAGATTACATAAACAAATTACATAATCATATTACATCAACAAATTGCATAACAGCTTGCATAACAAATTACACAAACAGATTACATAAACGTATGTGTAAATAAACATATGTGTAAATAAACATATGTGTAAATAAACAGATATGTAAATAAACAGATGTGTAAATAAATAGATAGGTAAATAAAAAGATTTGTAAATAAACGGATGTGTAGATAAAAGATGTGTAAATAAATAAATGTGTACATCAAGAGCTGAAACAAGAAAATGCGTGCATTAACATATGCTCCCATAAACAGATGTGTTTATAAACACGTGTACAACATAAACCGATGTCAACGTAAAAAGATATGTATATATACAGATGTACATAAATCGATGTAATATAAACATAACATTAGCGGTTTAATGTGCTTGCCAAATCGATATCGTACAGTGACGCTGGAAAACCTACCAGTGCGTCTAACTGCAAATCACAATCCAACTGTGATGTGAGTGAGAGAGTTTACCAATGGTAACGATGTCACAGTTAATGACTGGTGTCAGTTATGTCACGGATCTATATACGCGCTTAATCATTGAGCTTGTGTGAATGTCCATGAACCATCACAGTCATAAGATAACTTTACACGATACTGTAACGCAGATATCTACAGGGGCGTAGCCAGCCGTACGCACGTACGTACGTGAGTACACATTGGGCTGTGCCGGTACGTGCAATCCTGTTGTTCGGAAGTAATTTGTTTCATTTCATGTGCAGCAGGTGCGTACGCTTGCTCAAGTCTCTGGCTACGCCCCTGATCTATGTGAACATTTACATGTAAATTACTATATGCGTTTGTTGGAAACCTCATGAACTAAGTGACTGTTACAAAAACACACACACACATACAAGAAAAGCGTTAATATATATTCAGAAGTATATTATTTTCACGTTGCAGTTCACATCACGCGTAAGACGATGGTGTTTTTGCTGACCATTGTAGCAAGCGCCACGCTGTTTTGGAGCATCATGCCATTGGTTGGCTGGGGCGAGTACGGGGTGGAACCCTGTGGAACCACGTGCAGCATCAACTGGACGAGTCTGACGCCCTCGGGCCGCTCCTATGTCGTTGCCATCACGACCTTTTGCCTGGCGTTGCCGTTTACTGTGATTTGTGGGAGCTACGCGCGGATACTTATGGAGTTGAGGACCACCGCCCACCTCCAGCAATCCATCCGATTCAACAAGAACAAGAATATCAATATGGTGAGTGGCAATAGACCAATCCCTACTCCGACACTAAGCCCCACTCGCTGGTTCATTTTCCTTGATCGTGAGTATAAAATTGACAATCATAGCGGATGGTAGGTACAAGTGAAACGTACTCATCTCTGAAACTGACAACAAAGTGACATGCTGATTTGTTTGTCCGACTTGTTTGTCCGACGTAACGCACGTGGAAGACCTTTTTTCACCACACGATTGGATAAACGCAACATGAGCCTTTTGTCTATTACACAGGAGAATAAATGGGATTAATACAGTAGTCACGTGCAGTCTTATCGTCAATGTGATTTCGAATAAAGATTGCGTCTTGCATTGTTGTTCAAACGATGTAAAGATTGTGTCTAGTCGTGTTGTTAAAGACATGAGAGACCTTTATAAGTATATAGTATTTTGTTATTATTCAAGGTATGACAAGCCTAGTTCTGGCCCTGTCTAGCCTAAAGGAATCACCCATGTAAAGGGATTCGATTGACGGTAAAAACAGCTAAATTCCTTCTCACTAACCATCTCTTTCCTTTTCTTTCTGTCAGGACAATATGACCTGCAAGATATAAAACATGGCTTGTTTGATATTCGCCGCTTCTGCTTTTGTTTCTGTCAGGGCAATATAGCCTAGCAGGCCATAGGACTTAGGACATAGCCACAGCACCACATGACAGCCCGACGTTGTGGATTAGGCACCGATTGTGCAAATGGATAATGCATGGTTGTCGTGATTTGCCTCCATAATTAATATACCTGTGTCGTGCGATTTATTGCAGGTGACCGGCATGATAACCGCCGGCTTCTTCATAGCCTGGATGCCGTACGGCGTGGTGGCTATGTGGGCGGCCTTCGGGGACGCGTCCTCCATGCCGCTGTGGCTGAGCACCCTCCCGCCCTACGCCGCCAAGGCCTCAGCATGCTACGACTCCCTCATCTACTTCTTCGCCAACCCTCGTTTCCGCCGCCAGCTGGCTGCGCTGAGGCGCCCGCCGCGTCCACCCGGCGTGGCCGCCGAGACCTCGCGAGCACCCGGGGCGGGACAGGAGCGGTTAATACCGAGCGATAATACCGGCCCGCCGCGTCCGCCCGGCGCGGCCGTCGAGACCCCGCGAGAACCCGGGACGGGACAGGAGCGGTTAGCGTTTTTGTAATCCACATCCGCTTGGCGCTTCAGGTTCCTAAATTTTTGCATATTTTAATTAATCATTAAACTTCTCTCCATCGGAAACTGTCAGTGACAGTGTGTAAACTGGCCACTTCGACGGAATCTGTACCCTGTCCAGAATTATCTGACCAGCAAAAGGAATGCCGAAACGGAAAGTGATACAGACAGTGGAGCTGAAGGTGCCGATAGGGATAATGTGCTTTTAAAGAAGGCGAAGCGAAGACTGACAGTGACACTGCCAGGCGGGCAGCGGAGTTGGCTGTGAATCACGGCGAGAGCTACATGGGTAACCCTGATACATGGCTGCTCATACGCGCTGGTACCCGACGCGCGAGAGAGCCATGAAGTGCACCCCACATGAGGCCAGGAATTGGTGGGGGTGTCTGTGCATCGTGTAGGCTTTTGCCCTTATCAATAAATCGTCTACCATCCAAAGTGATAACAGGTAATTCCACAATTGTTGAACTTTTCTTTCGTTGCCTTATATTCGCTGGGTGCATTTAAAAATGTCATTACTGCAATAAACAACACATTTTTCTCGACACTCGCTCCGCCATTTTGGCTTATCTTCCGTTGCGAGATTCTCAAAGTGGCGGAGAGTTTGTGTAAACTTCGTGCTATTTAGTGCATGTATAAAAGGCCAACATTGAATATGAAGCCACAAAAGAAAAGTTTAACACTTGTGAAATTACTTTTCATCACTTCTGGTGGTAGGTTATATACTGATAAGGGCAAATAGCTACATGATGCACATGCACCCCCACCAATTCCTGGTCTCATGCGGGTTGTACTTCATGAGTCTCTCGCGCGTCGGGTACCAGCGCGTATGAGAGTCATGTATCAGGGTTACTACACCCCCACCCGCAAGCTCCCCGCACGGTGGCGCTACGCAAGCTAGCTTTTACCGCTGCTGTCGGCCGGGGGCAAATTTCAAGATTCTTGAAAAACGGTCAAATCAGCTTTAATTTCTTGCGACATTATAGTTTTTAAGAATAAAACAGAAAAATAACGAGCTTTGTGTATTTAATACAGCAAAAGATATCGTGTACCCTTTCAAAAAAGTCTTTTCATCACCTGATTTCATGTGTTATTTGGCTTAGGCTGGGTCCCAGAACTAATTTGTAGAAATGCGCGACGCATTTTTCCTTTCAATATGCGCAGAATCACATTTCACACTTCACAGCACAGGCACAGTAAATCGACTGACACGGCGGGGGGGATGGGGGTGGGGAGGGACCCCCCTCCCCCCCGCCGTGTGTCAGTCAATTTACTGTGCCTGTGCTGTGAAGTGTTCACAGTCATTGACCACACAAACTCACTTTGAAACGCTCACTCAGTTAGTGGCGTGTTGACACATATTATGACTGAAAAACAGAAGCTCATTTGCAAATACTAAGAGAAATGCTAACTTGAGACTTACCATTGGTTTCTTAGTAACGTAGTTACTTCTAGATGATTCGCAACAAATGTCCATTTAGCAGTTGAAGCAGCAAAGACCTGGTGATGCCGATTTCCGACCGATTTGTGGACCTACTTTTAGTCCTGATTCTACAATGTAAAATATCTAAGATGTCGCATGTAAATATGCTGCTTTAAAGCGACCCTAACAGTACCCATCAGATTATATCGAAGAGGATTCTCGGAACTGTGGATTTTGCCATTAAGGTATAATACCAAGCTAGGGATCACGCTTAGTGCATTCTATCGTCAAATGTTTTCTTGTGGAGTGATGGAAGTAGTTTCCGGTGGTTCCGCGGGCGCGTGTGGAAAGGGAGAGGCGGGGCGGGGGGGGGGGGGGGTAGAAGGTAACAGTGTAGACGCGTTATTTGTGATTTGTTCTATTCTGACTGCTTCTCTCCCCTCCATCGCCGCAAAAGTTAAATTTCAGGGCTACATTTTGAAAAGCTAAGGTGTAACTAACGGGAGAAAAGCACCACTTATATTTTGTCATTTCGCCCCACAAGTGCAAAGGTTGTGGATATAAATTCAAGTACGCATAGTTCTTTTTAATGTCAGTTATATGACCAGACATCTGTCGAATATAACTTATATAACAAGTGGGGCGTTTCTTCATTTCTATGGGTATATGTATATGTGAGAATCTCGAGTAAAACAATTACGATATCGCTGCATTATCTAGTCAGTATTGTGGTGCACATATAAATTAGAAACACCGTGTATGACAAGCCCTTTGACCAAAAGCTCGCCAGTGTTTGTTGTAACAGAATCTTTAACGACAAACGCGAGCTCATTGTAACCAGGCGACATCATTATCATGCCCTGTTTACACATACAACTTGTCGGGCAGTAACGGATCACAGGCAGTAACTTCCATTTCAACAGGCCATTCTTGCCAAAGTGAATACATCTGTACACAACTGAGGTCAATTGTTCATAGCTGTATATACCATGAACCTTCATAAAAATAATCAGATCCTTCTATAAAGCAGCATTGCTGTTGTCATCCAAATTGCGTTAGCTGCTTTCTAGGCAGTAGCGGATCAGTGACCCACATCTTTGCCGCCAAGCTTTACCGGCAAGCTTTACCACGCCAGGTGGCATGGCATGAATCATTGGTTCCATATCAGTAGCGGTACGGCTCCGAAAATATCAACTATGTTCCATATTAAATCGCCGACAACCTGATTTCGTATTTTTGAGACAGTCAATGCATTATGATACTTGTTTACTGTCAAAACAGGCCGCGAAATGGCGTGATCCGCTACTGCCTAAAGTGATCCGTTACTGCCTAATACAGTACCCTACAACATGGACCATTTTTAGACAGGTTGTTGCCGGATATTGATCACGTTCGCTAAACATGAAAAGAGCCTGCATTTCTGAAACGAATGAACCTAAGATGAGGCACCAGCTCATCAGAAAACATTCTCAATCACTCCTTAGACAAAAGTGATCCGCTACTGCCTGAGAAGCTGTACACTGGTATGATGTTAGTTTTTGTTCTTGCCATAAGCGGTCATCTTCTTATATCAACCTATAGCGCGTACCATATTCGTCTGTATCACTCATCGATGTCAATCTAACAGTAAAGAAACTATAAGGCATAAAATGTCTCCAAATGTTCTAGTATTTATTCCAGTGTTTACATGAAAGATAGATCGCATATGATAATACACGTTGTTCGCATATATCTCCTATCAGATATGTGCTCCCATGTTTCACATAAACAATAGGCATCCTTACAAATAAATTAACGGCTTTGCGTTTGAACATTGGGGGTTGTCAGAATGTGACAACAACATCACATCTTCATATAATACCCGTATGTTCATAGAGACTACGACAAATATTAAATAGTATAAACAAATCTGGCGAAATAACAATTTCAGCATTATACATTGCTTAGCGTTTCCGTAAAAAGTAAATTTTTAAATTAATTAAAGAGCAAAGATTCTAACGTGAAGTGACGTGCTGCTACGGTGTCATTGTGACGTCATAATGACGTCCCAATTACGAAATGATCCCTACGCGATTCCCCACCGCGCAGACGACAGGCTCTGCGTTTCATATCACATTAATGTCTCCCTGTATGTTGATAAGTAACAGGAACTCTCACAATGCTAAAATGAAGTTATGACCCAGACCGGTTACTGTAAATACTGTCATTATTACTACAGCTGTTCAGACAATTCAACCAACTTCGGCGTCATGACGTCTGATGCTTAATGGAAAAAGTAAAGCTCCCTGACGACGTGCACGTAAGCTAGACAGAATAGACTCCGAATACTATAGAATATTCTGACTGTGGACAGTGGTGAGAGGCAGCCGCGTTCCAGTTGGTGATTCAATGTCAGTGAACCATCGATCGCATTGTCGTTAACAACGTTGTGGCGAATATGATAGTAGAGGAGGCAATCGCTAGGTGACCAGCGTTGCAGGCGTCGCCCGAGCAGTAGCAGCTGTAGGTTTTAATCCCTCCCAGCGCTTCAGTATCTTCGCAGCCCTGAGTATCGAAGTAACCGGGGTCATTCGAGCAGTCTCTTGTCACGATATCCTCTGCAATTAAGTGAGAGGCGTTATGAAACATAGGATTACATAATCAGCATTCAGGGCCAACCGGAACGCCAGCCAACTAGCCAACCAGCCAGGCAGTCAGCTAGTCAGCCAGCCAGCCAATCACCTAATCAGCCAGCCAGCCAGCCAGTCAGCTAGTCAGCCAGCCAGCCAGTCACCTAATCAGCCAGCCAGCCAGCCAGTCAGCTAGTCAGCCAGCCAGCCAGTCAGCTAGTCAGCCAGCCAGTCAGTATGTCAATCAGTCAGCCAGTCAATCAGTTAGCCAGCTAGCCAGCCAGAAAGCCAGCCAACTAGCCAGCCAGGAAGCTAGCCAGAAAGCCAGCCAACCGGCCAGCCAGCCAGCCAATCAGCCAGTCGGTCAGTCCGTCACTCAACGAGCTCAGAAAGTGAACCCACAACCACACGTGTAGCATCAGGTGACACACAATTAAACTTCAATTAAGGAGAACAAATATTGCGTGTAACTAAAAAAAAATCATTAATGTCTAAAAAACATTTAATTGATGACAATAAACCATTGAGTTTTCAAAGCAGTCATTACCCCAGTAGTTATATTTTTGACTCGACAGTTAACAATTATGTGGACAGTGCCTGGTTCCCGGTGCCAAGCTAACAGTTCTCTGGAGAGTGCCTGGTTCTCGGTCCCAAGCTAACAGTTATGTGGACAGTGGCTGGTTCCCGGTCCCAAGTTAACAATCTCTAACATTCTCTGGAGAGTAGCTGATTCCGTGCCTGTGCTAACTTGGGTTCTGGTTGTCGCGGTAAATAATGATGATTACGGGGCTCACCTGTAGAGGTCGTCGTCTTTGTCTTGGTGCAGAAACTGGAGACGTTGGTGGCGCACGTTATAGCTGTGTTGACGGTCGAAACCCAGGGATCCCCGCAAGTGGTCGAATTGGCCGACGAGCACACGTAGCAGTTGAGGCAGTTTATCCATGGCAACAAACAGACGAACACCAGGGTCACCGCCAGGGGTTTATAGGTCGTCGCCATGGTGTCTGTTGGAAAGATTATGTAAAAGGTTGGCTGGTGACGCGGTCATCCACTTTGTCAGATTGTTAGGGACTGCGTGAGTGCGATGGGGAAGAGGGAAGGAGAGATAGACATAACGTGTGGGAGTGTTGTGGGAGGGGGGGGGGGCGGCAGAAATAGAGATGAACAGACAGGGAGTGAGAGAGGGGGTGATGCCGAGATAAAGGGATAGAGGCGGAAAGGAAGTGAGGCAATGAAGAGAGAGAAATGCAAATGAAATAATGCCGTTATGCAAGGACGAACATGTACCAATTATAGGCCAATAATCTCAAATAGCAAAATAGTATTATACTTTTGCTGCGCTATCCTGAAATATGTATCAACAACAAAACAAACCAGTCAACAAAAGTGCCGTTAACCATAGTAGACTTCGCAAGTAGTATTAGTCTTAAATGCGCCTTGAATTAACCATGAATTACATGCTATTTTGCATCTGTGTCGTGTGTATTGCGTATTCCTTACCTTAAATGTGACGAGAAGAGAGATAATCACACTAGGTGTACTATGGTGACTGGCCGCTCTCTCCTTGGGCCGACGACGTCCCTTAAATAGGGGTCCGAGTCGAGATATCCCTGAAGTGATTAAGCAACCATGCCCGCCCACGAATCTCATCACTATGGGTTACAGTATGACTAACTTGTCAAATAGGGGAATGATCAAATAGACATAGGAGGTGTTATCACGAGCGAAGAAGATAGGCGAGATCTATGTAAATTCTAAGGGCTAAGCCACAGGTGACGGCAGATAGCGACAAGTGATAAAGGTGATTATTGACTTTCCCCCAAGCGGAAGATTTAGTGTGGATTTGGCAATCACCGCTATTATCGCTCAGGTGCTCATGAACAATTTCGGAGTTGTGTTGTTTGTGAGGGCAGAGCTACGTGTGTTTGGGTGTCAAGCGAATCCCGGCATGACTCAGGCCTTGACAGGGCGAGACTCTCCCCACCCCCCGCCCCCCTCCATCCCATCTCCCTTGGCCTCCCGGCCTCCCTGGGTGTGCACCCCAGCGTGGGGGGCGGGGGGTCTCTGGGTGCGAGGTCTGGGTGTGTTACGAAGGAGTGATAGGGGGGCAAGGGCGGGGGCTGCCTGTAGGTAAGGGTAGGGGTAAGGACAGCAGGGTGTGGTCAGTTGTAAAGACATATAGTCTGTGCCAGTCACAGGGGTATACGGTGAAAAACAGAACATGTTGGTGCAGCTCGGGATCTGCGACATGGTGCGGAAAGTCTGGGTGCCATATCTAACCAGAATCTCATTTGCAAAGTACTTACCTGAAGAAAGTAGATGAACTCCAGCGCATTTATCGTATAATCTCCATCCCCACAGCAGGGACCACTTCGCGGCCGCTAAAAACGTATCTCAGAAGTCTCCACTTAAGAAAATCTTCTTTTGTGGCTTTCAATCAAAGGCGACTACACGTGTTGGGTTCCTTTGATGACAAATCAGCGTAAGAATTTTGGATGAATAGGTGAATAGGCAAAATGATCATAAATGAGAGTTGCAAGAATGTACAGTACTGTCTGTTGAATATGATATTACAACAAATATGATTGCCATGATCTGTCAACTAGGTTCCTTAAAATTTTACGTCAGAATAAAAAGCGAAAAGAACATTTATTTAACCAGGCTTGATAACTGACCACCAGGCTATCTATATAGCAATTTTGTAAAAGCCGATTTATGATATTCTCGTTTAAATCCATCTGTTCTTAGTTGTCACTAACATTAGGCCTAATTGCATGGAAAATGCAAAACGTTCCTAAAACTGCAAAAAACCGTAAACTATACGCAAACCAGTGTTATTTTGGCCGGGTATATCTCTACAAATTGTCTTACATATAGTGATGAGCATGGGCGTGTCCAGGGAGGGCACAGAGGACACGTGCCCCCCCCCTCCCCCTTCAGACCCTAAGCTGTAACTGTACCCCCCATTTTCCCATTATGTGCCACCTGGCAAGGGGGAGGGAGGCGCAGGCACATGCCCCCCTTTCCCTTTCAGACCCTAAGATATACCTTACGCCTCTCCTCCCCCTTTCAAATTCTGTTTATATATTTTTGTAGAACAATTTATTGCACCACCACCCCTCTTTTTCCTGCACACGCACCCGATGAGGGCTACCCACTTGCAGACTATGACCGAGCGAAAATTGCTCGACGCCGTTCGTATTGGTTGTGCCCCTTCAATCGCAAAAATCTTCCTAAGCCTATGGATGCAATATGATATAAGTGACAGGATAAAGTGCCTGACTGACTTATTATGAGCGAACCACTTTGGAAGTTGAATAAACCAATGGTCATGCTGGACCTCAGAACAGCAACCACTCACCCAGCAAAGACACACTATATCAAAGACCTTCATTCCACCCACTTTAATATATAGACCGCTTGATCGATGGTTGGTTGGTTATTAAGGTCTGTTTAACCCCGTTTGGTCATATCGCGTAAGTGGGGGAAGGGAGGGAGAGTGGAGCCATGTCCCCGGGGGTAACCCCCTACTCTTTGCGAAGAAGGTCATGGGATCTTTATCCTGCGACCACACAGACATGGCCACAGCATGGCTCGAACCACCGATCCACGTGCCGTTAGGCTCTCAGGTGGCCTTAGCACTCAATGCGAGCGCTCTAGCCCACTGAGCCATCGCGCCGGCCCCTACAGCTGGATCAAAGAAAGTAGACAGGCATGGAGTCTTCATGGCAGAATTACATGCAATATAACGTGCAACCCCAAAATTCAGAACACCAACGATTTATCACAGTGTCGGACACAATTCTATCCAAATAGAACATCCTCACCAGATACCCTTGCGGTACACCACGACCTTTGAACCGTAGGCAAGAGTGGTAACGAAATGAGGGCGTGGGGGGTGCAAGGTATTTGCGTTCTTCGAGAAAGGGCTTTTCATTGCATCGTAATCTGGGAATGAAGAAAATAATTCTTCGTGAACTGGGAACGGTGCATTAGTCGACCCTCGTGATCAAAGATTTCCATTTATTGTGAACTGGGAATTTGGATATTAAATAACTGGGAATCGGGCAATCGCCAGTTTCTATTATATATCCGCTCTTATTATTGTATGCATGGAGTTCATCTTTTAATTCCCTATAAACAAAGACAATAATTCTTCGTGACCTGGGAACATGACCCCACCTTGCCCCCCCCCCCCCCCCCCCACAAAGAAAATTAAGTGGTGGCCTTTAATGTCGCTTTGGTGCAAATAAAGGCTAAAGGCTAAAGGCTAAAGGCTAAACCCGGCCAAGAAACCTCGTTGGGGCGATGGATGAAACTTGCCTCAAATGCAGAGACCATGGTTGCGAAGCCAGAGTAATCCCCTACTCGTTGCGAAGAATGATCTTTATTTCATTCAAACCCAGTTGGGTTGATTTCATTAGAACCCCTTTGTACCACATACAGACATCAAATCGAAAATGAGAAAACCATGATGACAATCAATGACAACACATCGTGGTAATCACTGTGTGAACAATAAATGACAACACATCGGGGTAATCACTCTGTGTCAGCAATGAATGACAACACATAGTGGTAATCACTGTGTCAACAATGAATGATAACACATCGTGGTAATCAATGTGACAACAATAAATGACAACACATCAGGGTAATCACTCTGTCAACAATGCATGACAACACATCTGGGTAATCACTCTGTCAACAATGCATGACAACACATCTTGGTAATCACTGTGTCAACAATAAATGACAACACATCGTGGTAATCACTGTGTCAACAATGAATGACAACACATCGGGGTAATCACTGTGTCAACAATAAATGACAACACATCGTGGTAATCACTGTGTCAACAATAAATGACAACACATCGGGGTAATCAATCTGTCAACAATGAATGACAACACATCGTGGTAATCACTGTGTCAACAATAAATGACAACACATCGTGGTAATCACTCTGTCAACAATGAATGACAACACACGTGGTAATCACTGTGTCAACAATAAATGACAACACATCGGGGTAATCACTGTGTCAACAATGAATAACAACACACGTGGTAATCACTGTGTCAACAATGAATGATAACACATCGTGGTAATCACTGTGTCAACAATGAATGAAAACACATCGTGGTAATCACTGTGTCAACAATGAATGATAACACATCGTGGTAATCACTGTGTCAGCAATGAATGATAACACATCGTGATAATCACTCTCTCAACAATGAATGACAACACATCGTGGTAATCACTGTGTCAACAATGAATGATAACACATCGTGGTAATCACTGTGTCAACAATAAATGACAACACATCGGGGTAATCACTCTGTCAACAATGAATGACAACACATCTTGGTAATCACTGTGTCAACAATGAATGAAAACACATCGGGGTAATCACTGTGTCAACAATAAATGACAACACATCGTGGTAATCACTGTGTCAACAATGAATTCGTGGTAATCACTGTGTCAACAATGAATGACAACACATCGTGGTAATCACTGTGTCAGCAATGAATGACAACACATCGTGGTAATGACTGTGTCAGCAATGAATGACAACACATCGTGGTAATCACTGAGTCAACAATAAATGACAACACATCGGGGTAATCACTCTGTGTCAGCAATGAATGACAACACATCGTGGTAATGACTGTGTCAGTAATGAATGACGACACATCGTGGTAATGACTGTGTCAGCAATGAATGACAACACATCGGGGTAATCACTCTGTGTCAACAATAAATGACAACACATCGTGGTAATCACTGTGTCAGCAATGAATGACAACACATCGTGGTAATGACTGTGTCAGTAATGAATGACGACACATCGTGATAATCACTCTGTCAACAATGAATGACAACACATCGTGGTAATGACTGTGTCAGCAATGAATGACGACACATCGTGATAATCACTCTCTCAACAATGAATGACAACACATCGTGGTAATCACTGTGTCAACAATGAAAGACAACACATCGGGGTAATCATTTAAATTATGTTCACACCGGAAATGACGCCTATTGTGTGAGCAACACCAGAGCGCCCGATCATCGCTAAAATAAATAGCTGCGATTATAACTTCATACATGTTTTTTTTTCGGAGACAATCGTCAAAATCGATTTCTTTGGACGCTATATATGAAACACTAAGATCATGGTCTACTGCGCGGCTTGGAACTGCCGCATTTCCTCCGAATACCGTTTCAAGCATTTCCTCTGAAGGGTACCTCCACTGTGAAGAGTTCCCTCTGCGAGATAACTTACAGTTATAACGTAAGGCGGCGCCACATGAATAGTCACAATATATGTTAGTTGCTCCTGCAAAATGGCGCGCTGCCTGACATTGATGAGGGGGGGGGGGGGCGGGTTAATATTGGCTTACTTGTTCCCTCCTTACCAGTCAGTCGAAACGAAGCATTAACACTCGCCAAATTCATTTTAAAATGTAAACTTTCGGTGCAGATCGCGATTAGATTAGGTTGGTTACTTGGTTATTCAGGACGCTTTAACCACTTTTGGTCATATCGCGTCAATGGGAGGAGGAACGGAGAGTGGAGCCATGTCCCCGAATAAACCAATTACTCTTTGCGAAGGAAAAACATAGGATCTTTATAATGCGACCACACATACATGACCACAACGAGGCTCGAACCATTGATCCACGTGCCGTCAGGCATCCAGGAGGCCTGAGCACTCAAGGCAATAACCCAGTGAGCTATCGGGGCGCCCCTGTGTTACTTGAACGCCACCGTCAGTTACAAGGACATAGTTTGGTAAGACGTGAGTGGCGGTGGGGGTAGGGGGTGGGGTGGATTGAGTAGAATGCCGATGAGGGTCGAGAGTATGTGTGAAGGCGGGGGGCGGGGCGGCTGGTTGAGTAGAGGGCTGGGGAGTGCCATACGGGACTTTTTGGTAAGAGGTTAGGCATGTGACAAAAAGGTTGATGGCTTCAAGGAGGGGACGGGGACCGGGTTACCTGAGCTGGGGTCGGCGAGGGGACACAGGGGTATGCTATTGAATCGCGTGGGACAAGGTGGGGGAGAGGTGGATGGCTTCAAGGAGGGGACGGGGACCGGGCTACCTGAGCTGGGGTCGGCGAGGGGAGGGGACACAGGGGTATGCTATTGAATCGCGTGGGACAAGGTGGGGGAGAGGTGGATGGCTTCAAGGAGGGGACGGGGACCAGGTTACCTGACCTGGGGTCGGCGAGGGAACACAGGGGTATGCTATTGAATCGCGTGGGACAAGGTGGGGGAGAGGTGGATGGCTTCAAGGAGGGGACGGGGACCGGGTTACCTGAGGTGGGGTCGGCGAGGGGACACAAGGGTATGCTATTGAATCGCGTGGGACAAGGTGGGGGAGAGGTGGATGGCGAGTCGGTGACAAGGTAAAGGGGACGGGATCGGAACTGCATGGACAATTTAAAATTCTGAAAAGCTTCTAGACCATAAACTCTCCACAACCAGTGTTATATATCAGTTTTATGTATCGCGCTGGCGCCCAAGCCGCCTGCGATCCGTAGCCTGGGCGACCAGGAAAACAGTCCAAGGGCTGTCAGATTTGAGGGGAGTGAGATCACGTGACAATATCATAATCATCGTTTTGTCTCTTAGTTTTGCCTACAAAAAAGACGCTCCAGTGGGGCTACCTTGAGGATCTACTTAACACTTGGCGCAGAGAGTATGACGCTCGCCATGCGCCCACCGTAACCTGAAAACCTGGAGAGATGTCAACTTGACGGAGCCTTGTTTGTAATCGCCTTTGGTATCTACTTAAAACGACTTACTTAACACGACCGTCCAAATCGTGACTTTTTGTCATGCCATGTCGTTGTGCGACATGATAGGGCATATGTTTCTGCTGATAACTAGTGAAAGAAAAAAAGCCATCCCAGCTACAATACTGAAGCTGGCGGAATCAAGAAATGGCCATAATTTCCTTAATAAGCAACGTAGAAACAAAATGCAATAAATAATGGAGCTGTGAGCGACGGTATGACGTCATGCAGGGGAGGACTGGGGGCCGGCTGCAAACGATATCCGCTAGCATAATTAACGAGACAAATGCTAATTTATGAGAGAGTCCCCGGGGGTAACCCCCTACTTTTTACGAACAAAGACATGGGATCTTTATCCTGCGACCACGCAGACATGGCCACAGCAGGGCTCGAACCACTGACCCACGTGTTAGGCTCTCAGGTGACCAGAGCACTCATTGATTAGGTTGGGCACCCGCTTCAAAGCGTCGCTAAATCCACAGGCAACGATATGAGCTGTACCAACAGTATATTAATGGCGAAACACATATTTTAGTGATCGTGGGCAGTGGCGAATCTAGGGGGGGGGGTTAGGGGTGTTGCAACCCCACCCTTGGGAACCAGAACATAAAACATACATGTTAACATACATGTTAAAGTCCCAAGTCTTCAGAGAGCAACCCCCCCCTCCCCCCCCCCCCCCTTGGGAAGCTGAACATACACTGTTAAAGTCGGGTTCTCCATGCCAAAGCCCCCCCCCCCCCCGGTCACAAGTCTTCAGAGCAGCGCCCCACCCCCCTGGTCGCCCCGTCGCAAGTTTTCAGAGAGCAACACCCCCTTGGGAACCTGAACATATAGTCACCCCTCCCCCCGGTGGCAAGTTTTTCAGAGAGCACACCCTTTGGTGGAAAGTTTTCAGAGAGCCCCCCCGCCCCTACTTGTCAAATTCCTAGATCCGCCCTGCGTGAGCACCAACATGCTCATGTTAAATGGACCCTTAACCCTGCGAAAATTTTAGTTCGTCATATAAGTATGTCATCTGGAAATCGATTCCAGCTTTTTTGTTATGTTTTAGGCGCCGAGAACAAAACAAAATGTGATGTTTCTTCCACACTGTGACGATGACCTCATTGAGCCACCATGTGACCGAATATTTGGCGCCATCGTGGAGTTGTGCCTGGTGAGTTGTTCTTTATGATCCAGTAAATGTCACATGGTTCCTGATAACGTGACCGCGTCTCGCTTGCTTATTGGCTGCAATAGCACATGTAGTGATAAGAAGCAGCCACCCCCCCCCCCCCCCCCCCCCCCCCCCCCGGCCCACACACACACACCTACCCGCAGTTTGAAATAAAAGGGACGAATTTATGGGTACATGCGGTAGGTTTCCCCACTTCGCTCGTTGTCATTCTATAGGGGTGACAACTGGTATTGGGAACGGGTAAGAGCCACGGGTAGGAACCCATGAAATGTATTATTGTAGTAAACGTTAGCCGTGAGTAATACGTGAGCTATGCTGAAACAATGGTTCGCCCTTACATGGAAGAACGACCCATTTCACGTTCGCATCGCACCCCCTTTTTTACAAAAGTCATCTGAAAATAGCATTGGTTCGAGTGCGAGTTGGGTATATGTCAGTATTTAAGTCTCTAATATCTTGTTCGAGCCTTTAGGCGAGGATAGGATAGGGGAATCGTGCGACGTTAAACCCCGTCCGCGAGGCATATGTTACTCTGTTGACATGGGGTGACAGATATCCCCCACTTGCCCTCCGGATAGGACAAACATATATGTTAGATGGTCGCGATAAATGTCACGTCCATGCCAGCGGGAGTCACAGGTGAAATCCCCGGGCCGGGGGGGGGGGGGGAGGGGGGGAGGGGAGGAGGGGGGGCACTACATATAGATAGGTTAATCACTTGGGCTAGGAAGGTGTTCACCAATGATATATTGTGTAGCCTTTATTTTTCAATTGTTTATCCATATATTTCGTACGCCCAAGAAAATTTGGGGTGCGGCCTATCAGTCCTATTTACATCCATTGTTTATATTGCAGAAAAGGGCTGTTCGTATAATTACCGGTACTAACAAATATTCTCACACGGAAAATCTGTTTAAGGAACTTAATATTTTACCTTTGACGAAATTGCCTGAATATGGTGTTGTTTTATTAATGTATAAGCAATACCAGGGTATATTACCTAAGCCTATTCAATCTTTATTTGTTATGAGGTCTAGCATCCACAGTCATAATATTAGTGGAGCGAAGCTACTACATATCCCAAAGGCTGGTCTTGTTCGCAAGTCTGTACGATATTCTGCTATTACTTTCTTTAATAAATGGTATAATAAGATAGAATTTAACTCATTCCTTCACTTATTCAAGAGCACAATTATGTCGTCCTTAGTAGTAAACTAGTCGAAACTTTATATTTATATCCAATATGTGGGACAAGACATGATCTTCTCATTAATTCCTTGATGTAAACAGCCTACCTCTTTGGCCCTCTCTTAATGACCACACAATCTCGCACTTTTCTCTCGTTCTCCATATGCCCGCTATGGCCTGGGGGGTCCACCCTCCCCACTGTACTGATGTAGCGCCGCCGGGGTGACCCATCTTGCAGGAGGACCGATTCCATATGCATTGACACGCACGAAACCATAGTAATTTTGCCCTGAGAGGTGACGCCTAATCGTAAGAGTTTGGAAGTTGCCATTGGGCAGGGTAAGCGAAAAGTAAATCATGCACCTATGTCCCACGGGTGGTCAGTACGTATTATGCCCTGTCACACCCCGGGGGAGAGGTACTGAGTACATTGCTGGGTTTAGGCGTGTTCCGCGGAAAATACCCCCGCCACCCTTTTTTCATGTCCAACATCCAATCTGAAGTGGTGTCTTGTTGCCGATGAACCGCTCTATGTCCCATTTCTAGGCACACTCGCATGGTTTATTCCTTTTTTCCCACAGCAAACCCACTCGACGGACCTGTTGGGGGCACGCAGGACGACACCAAAACTACCCAGTCGCCCTCTGTGAAATATCAGTTCTGTGGGGTCACTTTATAAATGAGTGGTACCTTCCTTGTGAAAGTATATATTCTCTGTAAGGGTATCTTTTTCCGCTCTCTCAGGGATTACTAGGCGTCTATGGAACCTCCCCACCACATGTGTATAATAGTGCCCCCCATATCATACCATGAGGTTATACGTAGCGTGTTGGTGGCGGTGTTGGGGGGGGGGGGGTTCAGGGGGTGGATTTGGGGGGGGGGCGGGGGGGGTAGGGGGGAACCCATGGCCGGTGCGGGCAAGTCCGCACGCGCTCGTTGCCACACCAAACCCTTGTGTCTAAGGGGGGGGCAATGTATGAGCCACTCCTGACCAGACCACTTCAACCTTCAACCCTTGCACTTGTAAGATAAATGTACAGTGGTTATACCACTTGCATAATCACCCGCCCCCCTCACCCCCCCCCCTCCCCCACCACCACACAAGCGGGATGGGCATTGCGACGCTACCACGGCCACTCCCAGAATTGAACAGTTGGCAGAGGCCTCGCTGTTTTCTAGTAACCTACCATCACTCATTTGCTTCTCATGAGCCGATCCAACAACTTTAATTCTTTCTTTCTCATGTTTCTTGAGGCTGTATTAGTTATTATTGAAATAACCTGATAGTATTGTACAATGGAAGTGGTTCGCAAATCAGTTTTCGCGCAATGTGTGTGTATTGGTGGATATCAAAAAAGGTAAATACTTAAGAGGCACTGACTCAACCAGTCCTTCAGGCCCATCGAAAGTAGGAAGGAGGGGGGGGGGTCTGGTTGGGGCCTGGTTGGGGGGGGGGCTTCTTATCTTGATGGCAATGCGACTTTTTGGGATGTGCTTGCCAGAAAGTAATCAGGACGTCAGATATCAGGTTGTGCATACATATATATATATATAGCTTTGTATGGTTAACACAAGAACAATCTATATTATCAAGTAAATTACGCCAATCAGCTAATATACTTAATCACTCGACCTCGGTATACGCCGTCCTCCCCGCCGCCCCGCACACCCCGCTCTCAGACCTTCCCCCAAGTAATTAAGCATATAGTTGGCGTGCCATTATATCTAATTATCTACCGGGCATGGGTACTGTTTCCCCCCACTTACCCACTCCTCCGCCGGATAATTGATCAGCCGAGCTCCAGTCAGGAGGTTCCTTTTCCGTGATTCATATAATCACGCCACTCATTCATATGATTGCCGTTTGGGATGCTGGACGATAGATACAGACACAGTGTGTCATGTAAAAGGCACGCCTTATATTACACCAGTGGGATGGCGTGGCCTCATGGCGGTGTGTCAGATGAAGGGCGTAGCTTATATTATACCAGTGGGATGGCGTGACCTCCTGGCTGTGTGTCAGGTAAAGGGCGTGGCTTATATTATACCAGTGGGATGCTGTGACCTTCGGACGGTGTGTCAGATAAAGGGCGCGGCTTATATTATACCAGTGGGATGGCGTGGCCTCCTGGCGGTGTGTCAGGTAAAGGGGGCGGCTTATATTATACCAATGGGATAGCGTGACCTTCGGGCGGTGTGCCAGATAAAGGGCGCGGCCTATATTATACCAGTGGGATGGCGTGACCTCCTGGATGTGTGTCAGGTAAAGGGCGTAGCTTATATTATACCAGTCGGATGCCGTGACCTTCGGGCGGTGTGTCAGATAAAGGGCGCGGCTTACATTATACCAGTCGGATGACGCGACCTCCGGGCGGTGTGTCAGGTAAAGGGCGCGGCTTATATTATACCAGTGGGATGGCGTGACCTCCTGGTGGTGTGTCAAATAAAGGGCGTGGTTTATATTATACCAGTGGGATGGCGTGGCCTCCTGGCGGTGTGTCAGGTAAAGGGGACGGCTTATATTATACCAATGGGATGGCGTGACCTTCGGGCGGTGTGTCAGGTAAAGGGCGCGGCTTATATTATACCAGTGGGATATCGTGACCTACGGCTGTGTGTCAGATGATGTGGGCGCGGCTTATATCATAGCAATGGGATGGCGTGACCTTCGGGCGGTGTGTCAGGTAAAGGGCGCTGCTTATATTATACCAATGGGGTGGCGTGACCTCCGGGCGGTGTGTCAGGTAAAGGGGGCGGCTTATATTATACCAGTGGGATGGCGTGACCTCCTGGCTGTGTGTCAGGTAAAGGGCGTGGCTTATATTATACCAGTGGGATGCTGTCACCTTCGGGCGGTGTGTCAGATAAAGGGCGCGGCTTATATTATACCAGTGGGATGGCGTGACCTCCTGGTGGTGTGTCAAATAAAGGGCGTGGTTTATGTTATACCAGTGGGATGGCGTGGCCTCTTGGCGGTGTGTCAGGTAAAGGGGGCGGCTTATATTATACCAATGGGATGGCGTGACCTTCGGGCTTATACCAGTGGGATGCCGTGACCTTCGGGCGGTGTGTCAGATAAAGGGCGCGGCTTATATTATACCAGTGGGATGGCGCGACCTCCGGGCGGTGTGTCAGGTAAAGGGCGCGGCTTATATTATACCAGTGGGATGGCGTGACCTCCTGGTGGTGTGTCAAATAAAGGGCGTGGTTTATGTTATACCAGTGGGGTGGCGTGGCCTCCTGGCGGTGTGTCAGGTAAAGGGGGCGGCTTATATTATACCAATGGGATGGCGTGACCTCCGGGCGGTGTGTCAGGTAAAGGGGGCGGCTTATATTATACCAATGGGATGGCGTGACCTCCGGGCGGTGTGTCAGGTAAAGGGGGCGGCTTATATTATACCAGTGGGATGGCGTGACCTCCTGGTGGTGTGTCAAATAAAGGGCGTGGTTTATATTATACCAGTGGGATGGCGTGGCCTCCTGGCGGTGTGTCAGGTAAAGGGGGCGGCTTATATTATACCAATGGGATGGCGTGACCTTCGGGCGGTGTGTCAGATAAAGGGCGCGGCTTATATTATACCAGTGGGATATCGTGACCTACGGCTGTGGGTCAGATGATGTGGGCGCGGCTTATATCATAGCAATGGGATGGCGTGACCTTGGAGCGGTGTGTCAGGTAAAGGGCGCGGCTTATATTATACCAGTGGGATGGCGTGACCTTCTGGCGGTGTGTCAGGTAAAGGACGCGGCTTATATTATACCAGAAGGATGGCGTGACCTTCGGGCGGTGTGTCAGGCAAAGGGCGCGGCTTATATTATACCAGTGGGATGGCGTGACCTTTTTTAATTTTCACCCCTCTTAAAATTACTTCTCACAGTATTACTCCTCCCTAATATTTGGACGTTATGTATGTATGTACGCGAAGAATAATATGAGCCAAAGATATTTTGGCTTCTCTCTAAATGCTAAATTAAAAAATATTCCTTAATCTGTCACAGTGGGAATAGTTCTAGCTAGCCGGGTACATCCACAACGCAGGCGGCCAAAGGATGGCGGCTGATTGAAAAGTGAAGGTCTAAGCTGGTTCGACACAAACAAATAGAATAACACAAATAGCATTATTAAAAACGATGAATATGCGAATATAATTGTATTATATTTCTCGTCGTTTAAATTAATATCATGTGTATATTTCAGCGTCGCAGCCAGCACTTTGAGAATGGGTGGAATCCTTCCAGCAGTCGTCTTGCTCATGTGTCTGTTGCCATGGACACACGGGCTGAAGTGTCATAAATGTACCACAGATACAAACGGCACGAAGTGTGATGATCCGTTTAGTGCGGAAAATGTACCGGCAACCGAGTGCGACACTGATTTTGATTTGTGTATGAAATATAAGACGGTCGATTCTGAAGGTAAGCTTATATATAATTCCCCTACGAGATAGTATGAGAGTGGATTCATGACAAGATATATTAATATCCTCGTACAACACTTTACCCCGACCGAATCTGACCTCCTATACATTAGTGTTATCTTCAACTTCCGCTGAATTCGCCGCTATGTACGGCACGACTGCCATGTTTGTTTATCTCTAAATCACCCTACTCGCCACAGATGGCGATGTTCGTCCTTAATTCGATTAAGGGTCTCTCGCAATGGCTATAACATTTGAACGATACGAGAACGCCTACAGCCTATGGTGGGTGGGGGATGGATACAAGCTACATATATGCACCTATATATGCGTCAACCACCCTTATTTGCCATGGCTACATAATTTGAGTAAGTGGCTGGAGTGGCGGACAAACGGCGTTGGATTCTTGTTGTCAGCTCAATTGGAGAAAAACAGTTCTCATTTGAATCCACTATTGTATATTATTATTATTAGTAGTACATTATCCAGCCGTCATTAAAACAAGGACTTTTAATAATACAGTAAATATAGCCATTACAACCGTTTATTTTGATAGACAGTAAATACTATGTCATTTTATAGTTGTCTAGCATGTCCTGTCATAGTTGTCTACCAAGCCAGGGGCTGATCCAGCGGGGGGGGGGGCAGCACCCGCGCCGGCCCCCCATGTTAGAGCCATTTTAGTTTAGAGCCGAAATTTATGCCTTTTGACATATGAAACCCGCCCCCCCTATCCAGCATATTTCATATTTTGATCCGACCCTGAAACCGGCTTCCACTATCTAGATATTCTGGATCCGCCCCTGTAAGCATAGCTGGTCGCTTACCTACCACGAGATGGTCGTTGCCCTCTCCCAGTTGTGACAGACCGCACTGGCCGACACAACACGCATATGGTACCGCCATCTAGTGAGCATTTTTGTAGTTCGCTGATAAATGGTGCTTCCTTTTAGTGGGCCATTTAACAAAACGTATCGATCCACTTTTTAAATTGCAATATTCTCGTGAGGTCATACATTAACCGTCACGTAGGCAATCTCCGCAATGCAGAACTTTATTCATGGACATATATATGTATATCCAAGGGAACCTGCCTGGCCTTAGTATGATGCTCATTGACCAGGAACCAGGAAGCGTCAACAAGCCCGGAACCTTGACCTTCTACCTGAACCTTCGAGAAGATAGCACGGAATAACCTCGTGACAAGATTCGTACCTCAGGTCAATAATATAGCGCTTCTGCCCCCTGCTCCACCCTAACCCCTGAAGCAGCCATTGGTCTCCATTGCAGGTCAACACGTAAGCAGAGGATGTGATGAACTGAAGGATTACGACTTTATTTACGATAATGACTGCAAACGCGAAGAACATCTTGGCGGCATCACAGAAGATACATGCTACTGCAAGGGCGACTCCTGCAATGGCGGTCACGTGACTTCCGGTTCCATCGCCGCCTTGGCGATACTCACCGCCAGCACGATTCTCCTGCTAGGCGGCGCTGGCTGCGTCTCATCATGACAGCCCAAGTTACCCAAAACTGTTTTGAAGCGTTATGCGTTCTCATCTTGATATTGATATTGGCTAAAGAACCCTTGCTATGATATAATGTATATTAGATTCTACCTTTTTCACATCTACTGACATCGAGTGTTGTTCAATATTTCCGGATGTGGTGACTCTAATGACGGTTACATACCTGAGTTCATGTACCGCTGTATGGAGATATATTTAATGTTTCACCATGGCAAAGGTTAAAAAATGATTTATCTTTGAATTGAAACGATTCTTCCTCCTGTCTATTAATTGGTCGACTTTCTGTTGCAACATGAAATGAATTTATGCTGTCAGTGTTTGTAGCAATTTGTAATAAAATTTATACAAAACGTGAAAGTTTGCATTTTATTGTTGATTATCTGACAGTTTATTTACTGGCATATTTTCTGTTTCTTCTACTGCTGCCACAATGTGTTTTACAATCAATTGTCCAAAAATATTTATCAAAGGAAAAGGGTCGATGCTATGTGCTCTTCATTGATTTTTCCGAACCTTTGATAGCATACCTCACAGTTTCTTGTGGTATAGTATAGTCAATAGCATTCATGGAAATATAATTCGAATAAAAGGATCAATGTACAAAAATCTGAAATCGCGCATTGGAAAACTTTGGTAACGCCAGTGAGAGATCTAGTGATTAAATACGGACTAAATGACATCTGCATGGTTAAATCAAGAAAACGACGAAGAACGAAGTATTCTCGATGTTTTCAATGAGAGGGTTCAATTTAAAATGCAAGACGAATGGTTAACGATCTCGCGAAATCAGAGCCGATTAAGCATATATTGAACATTTCAGGAAGAACTGGTGTCTGAACTCTTTATATACTAGGTGTATTAGCATCACAAACTACGAAAGACACTTTCACGGTTTAGATGTTCTGCACGTAAGCTCGCCATCGAGTTAGGTCGCAGTGATGGCACGTTACTAGAAAATCGTTTATGTATATTGCGCGGAAAGAAATATTTTGAAGATGAGTACCATATCCTATTAGGTTGCCATAAATTCACTAATATTCGCCAAGGATATATTGAGTATGTATACATGTAGGAGCGATGCCCGCCGGTGTATCCTTTGTACCTGCACATGACATCATCACTGTAGCCTGTTTAGGCTCCAATCGACCCATAATAATAAAATATAATTGCATTAATATTATAAATAAAGAAATATTTACCTTGATCGCTGATGTATCATATCAATTTGCTTAACTATACATGTTTTTGTTTTGACAGATGCTCCTTTTGTGGAATAAAATAAGCCATATGTTGATTATGGATCTGATTAATTCTCTACATTACTCCGCAATGGTTCTTTCCCTTAGCTGTTGATGTATCACATTTGCTTTGCTATTCGATCAGTGCTACTCGCTTTGAAAAAGATGACAGTTTCGTGGAGAACAGGTCTTTATTTCTCAAAACACTTCACAGGGTTGGTTTTCTCCGACAGAGAAGCTGCTTAAGACGTCGATTGTTACGATGAAGTTATACAATCATAACATCATCAATGGCTCATGGCTACTCAGTCTTCATCTTACCGTCCTATATATCACTGACATCATGGTGGCGACACAACATTACACGAGGGCATAACAAAGACAAATATTGGGTAGCAATATCTATATAAGGCTTACAATAGCACATGTGATAAAGTGCATTGCCCATTAAAAAACTTCCAAAAACGAACATTTGATTTCTATATCCGAAACATTAGTTCTAGAAATCCTCGAAACAGCAGCGAAATAATACTTTTTTAAGCAAATGATTTCTATTTTTCGTTTCTAAACTCATTTTTGTATAACGTCTAATGGCAGTAAAATGACAGGTGGCCACTCCGTCTGGTCATTCAAGTGTCGTTTATAATGAGCCTGTTCACTGTATAGGTATCACTATTTCACGCGGATGCCTAAACATATTTTACCGTTACAGCCTTTAACGATAAATCATATTTTGCGCGTGCAATATTATATTGAAAACCGCATTAACAGGTCGCAAAATCTCATATGATTTTAGGGAAATTTCAATAATTATTTTTCTATGTTGGCTATAAAGTCAATTAATAAATACGAAACGATATATAGCATATAAAACTTCAGTCACTTAGAAGGCAAAGATTATATTAAGTCGAAATAGCAGTTTAATGATACAGGGAGCTAATTTAATTCAAGCTAAGACGCGCTGCCACGCATGAGGCTGCCACCATCAAAGCGGAGGCAAGGGTCACGTGACTTCCGTTGCACTCGTCGCTGGTGCAGTAGCAGTCGGTGGACGTGATCCCGCCAAGCGCCACTTCAACCTTGCAGTCGGCTTCGTGGATATAGCCAGCGTCTTCGCGGCAGCCTCGCTGCACCGTAACGCCTGGAGCAGATAGCAGATAGTTTTATATTTTTTTATTACCGATCAAATCATTGTATAACACAATAACAAGATAGCATTTCATATGATAATAGTGCAAACAGTGATCTTTGCTTACGTGCTATGGAACTTCGTGATCTTTACTTATCGTACAACGGAACTCCCGTGATCTTTCCTTGAAAAGCGCTTGCTTAAAAATTACTTTTTCTCCCGCCAACATTAATCGCGGCTCTAATGAAGGAGTTTAAAGAGGAAAACGATTGTTTTGAAAGGGTGATTACATCTACGGAAGCAATCAAGTTCACAAATACGACCTCCAAGGTGGCAGCCGATTAGACGTAGAGAGAAATATAATCAGTAAAATAACGGTTCTATACTAACCACGGGCGTCGGTGTATTTGGCTTTGATGCACACTTCGGTGTCTGTGCATTGTATCAGAGTGGCCGCCCCTGTGTCGAAGGAGTCCAGGCAGTCGACCTCCGTGGTGCCGTTAGTAGTACCCTTCGTGGTAGTGGCACCCGTGGTGGTGTTAGTAGTAGCCTTTGTGGTAGTGGTAGTGGTAGTGGCATCCGTGGTGGTGTTAGTGACGAAAAGAGTGACAGAGGGCGAGGTGGACGACCAGCATTCGTAGCACCGAAGGGCGCTGCAGTGGCCCACCATCAGGGTGAAGACCACGGCGCCGACGACAAGCCAGGAGTTCATCGCCATACTGGTAAATAAAACCCAGAAGTTCATCGCCATACTGGTAATTAAAAACCCAGAAGTTTATCGCCATGCTGGTAAATAAAAACCCAGGAGTTCATCGTCATACTGGTAATTAAAAACCATACTGGTAATTAAAAACCCAGAAGTTCATCGTCATACCGGTAATTAAAAACCATACTGGTAATTAAAAACCCAGAAGTTCATCGTCATACCGGTAATTAAAAACCATACTGGTAAATAAAAACCCAGGAGTTAATCGTCATACCGGTAATTCAAAACCATACTGGTAATTAAAAACCCAGAAGTTCATCGTCATACCGGTAATTAAAAACCCAGGAGTTCATCGTCATACCGGTAATTAAAAACCATACTGGTAATTAAAAACCCAGAAGTTCATCGTCATACTGGTAATTAAAAACCATACAGGTAATTAAAAACCCAGAAGTTCATCGTCATACCGGTAATTAAAAACCATACTGGTAAATAAAAACCCAGGAGTTCATCGTCATACTGGTAATTGAAAAACATACTGGTAATTAAAAACCCAGGAGTTCATCGTCATACCGGTAATTAACAACCCAGGAGTTCATCGTTATACCGGTAATTAAAACCCATACTGGTAATTAAAAACCCAGAAGTTCATCGTCATACTGGTAATTAAAAACCATACTGGTAATTAAAAACCCAGAAGTTCATCGCCATACTGGTAATTTAAAAACCCAGGAGTTCATCGTCATACCGGTAATTAAAAACCATACTGGTAATTAAAAACCCAGGAGTTCATCGTCATACCGGTAATTAAAAACCATACTGGTAATTAAAAACCCAGAAGTTCATCGTCATACCGGTAATTAAAAACCCAGGAGTTCATCGCCATACTGCTAAATAAAAACCCAGGAGCTCATCGCCATACTGGTAATTTAAAAACCCAGGAGCTCATCGTCAGGTTGGTAATTATAAATATAAAGAATCATTAAAGAAATGCAGAAAAAAACAGTTTCATAACAATTCGTGAGTTACCTCATCGTAGACTAATATTCAGACATGCCTGCAGGTATACCTGAGCTAAGTTATACTGCATAATGCAATCACCACGTTATCTGTGCACATACTGCTTAATATTGTTAGCAATAAACTCAACAAATACCTGTCAATATCGGTGGTCGGTGATCGGCTCTGTCTTCCACGCCAGTTTTAGGACTAAGGTGGAGACAGTTACCTGGGACCTTATATAAGTTTATACACGTTGTTTAGCGGCATGGTAACAGTGTGAGGGTAGTAAAGAGGGTGACATCAGAATTGTCTGAAGGGTTCCGCACCCAACCCACCCATCCTTCTGTCTTTCTCTCTAACTCGATCGTTCACCATGCAATAAATATATATGAAAAATCGGTACGGAAACCTATCCCTCAAACCTATCAACGACGTTGGCCCCGCGCTTATCACAGAAACTCAAGACCTATAAACAAATAACAGATCGTAAAACACAAAATTTCCTTTATTATCGCTCGTTTTGGCGTGTTACATATTGGCTGTACGTGATGTGAAGCAGGGGTTGTAAATACCCTCAGGGTAACAGGAGTAGCCTCTTAGGCCGCTCCGTGATCCTTGACGTCCGGCATTAAACTATCGCTTTCTCTTATCAAACCTAGTAATCTCATCACCATAAGTATGTTTTGACTAGTAAACGTCGTCGTTGCTGGCGAGAACGCGTAAATTAAGACGTTTTTTTAGAGAGCAAATTGTGTCACGACAGGAGCCTTGTAAGTCTCTATAGGCTTTGTCTGTGTTTAAATCCTTCGCAATAAATATACTGCAGTTCGCTTTGTGGTGGAATTATTTTGCCCATATCTTTGAGGGCGCTTTCAGCCGCTAAGCTAGTGTGGTTGAGGTAGTGGTTGGTTAATAACTTGCATGAGATGCCAATTGTCCTCAGACTTTAATTTATTTTCCTCATATTCTTCCAACTTATTGCTTAAATTATAATATACATGTGATGATTCAAGACACTGTGTAGACTAATACGAAATGGTAACCAAATCAAATAGTTACCGTGTTGTTGGTAGACGATCTCGCCGAAACTTTCCTTCCTGTGAAGTATGCCCGAATCTATGGATTACCAGTTTATCGTTCAAGTATATGCTCCCTCGCTCGAACTTAACACCTAACAAGAGTGTTTAGAAAGTTACAGGTACATTTAAAGAGGAACTTCTTAAGTGATGTTCACTTAAGTTTCTCAGTTACTAAAATGTTGACACCATCTTGGCGGTCATCTTGAATTATGACGTCAGTAACTAATCCATTTTTAATTCACTTTCGAATTCACCCACCATTTTCACCGTAGAATCACCCCATTTTTCTACTTAATAACATTTTAGACTCGAAAACAGAAATAAAATTTCTACCCAAGAACCTTTTAGACTCGAGAACATAAATACACGTTCCAAGCAAGAACATTTTGGATGCGCATACGTGAATAAACGTTGGTGAGCTCTTCGCCTATTATTAGGGCAGAGCAAATTCAAGATGGCGTAACAAGGATGGCGGCTTTAACTAACTGAGAAACAAACCGATCCAATACCACACTATATCAATATAATATACATTAAAACTTTGTGTAAAGTTTACAAAAGAATTAAATGCGAAAGAAGGTCATTGCGAAATATCAAAGACTCTCACTGTATCCCTCTACCACCGTGCGGGTTAGGATGACAAAACACATCACTCATAATTGATCTTCATTATATACACAGAATAAAAATTAAGATTTCACAACGGGGGAAGACTTAATAATATAGCTCTGATTAAGAATATATTTGAAGTACTGTGCGTTTCATAGCTTCCACGTAGAGATACCCTGCCATAAAAACAACCACTCGACGTAATAAGGCAATCGGAATCCCACTATGGAGTTCACGTGACAGTAAAAGAGGACGTGATTCATCTAAAACTATAGTACAAATCTAAATCTAATCGGTGGGCGTATCGCTATATATCTAGGTATATATTTGATCTTAATACTTGTAGCTGGTGCATCGAACTACGGGCAGTCGTCATCGGGTGCATTTCTTTGGGCCAGGACCCGTTATACCCAACTTGTGACAATGTTCCTCCAGACGTGCTGATAGGGCTATGCCGCACGTCAAAGAAATGTTTACACCGGTCATGTCCGGTGCATTGAGGGGAAAAACGGGACCAGCCCAGACCGTCACTTTACAGTCATCCGTCATCTTCCCCCGAATGCCTCGTGCCGCTTGAACGGGAAACAATAGGCATGCCGAATGAATGCGCGCGCACCCGACCCGGGGGAAAGAAGTGTCGCGATGTACACAGAGGCGACCAAAGAAATGCACCCATAGCTACTACAAGCGAGACCATTGAGGTGCCTCCAGCATTGCAGAGACCCATGGTGACGCAGCAGTAACCGTAAATATTTAATGTCCTGAGATTTTCCCAGTGGCGGATCCAAGGGGCTGAGAAGGGTAGAGGGGAGCGATGCCCCCCCCCCCCCCACACACACACACCCTTCTCTCCCTCCCTCCCTCTCGGACCCGCCACTGGAGTGCATGCATTGACAGAGAGCGTTGGAGTAGATGTTTAACCTTCACTTTGAACGGACTGATTCAAGAACTTTGTGCTACACGAACCAGCATTCTGCGACCTTCCTTTAAACAGTTGGTGCCACGCAAAAAAAACACTTTAGCTCATATTAATCTTCTGTGTGTCCACACTCACATTATCGAGCTATAACGCCAGCAATAGTAAAAGAGAATACTTATTCCACTTTTTGTTGCACCTATCAATTTAAATTCTGGGAGCGAGGAAAGTACCGTGAAAGGGGAATACAAACGCATGTGCTTTTACATTGAGACTCAGATGTTCTCTGCTCATTGGCTTGAAATTAAGGAAAAACACTCAATCATTAGGACAATACACGCCCTTGACAACAGATGCCTACACACTGCATCAAAGCTCAACTGTCAATCCTGTGACATCATTGGGGAATTTATAAATAACGCTTAGATGCAATGCGCTCATAAGTAAACAAGCCGGACCTCACTTTTGCTACTTCAACGAACGCGTATAGTTATAGCGTGGAAAAAAACTGTAAACTCCCGTAAAAACCATTTCTTATTTGCTTATCTTCCCTGAACAAAACTCGTGGCACCAACACTTTAAGGGGGAAGGCAGAGCAACTGTTCATTCCATGCTTAGAATGCTCCCACTGGGGCTAAGATTGTGTGACGCCCGGAATGCCCAAGGATCCGTCTCCTCAAACGTAAACGTAAACTCTCAAAGAGGATTGCCCATTTCTCAGAATAAGTCACGCTGAGGTAATCCTGAGACGCAGGCACTCCTAAATAATGAGACAGCGTGCTTGAAGTCGAACAGGAACTCATGTCGGTCTCAGATCAGATAAGCTGATGTTATAAGAAGAATGTCAACAGGGTTTACAACCGCTGGCAAGCATTGGGTAGGACTAAAGGGGGGTACTTTGCGACATGTTCACGCTTGTTCCTTGTAGTGGTTGGATAGTCTAGCTTAAATAGTGTATTGTACTGATATAGTCTGCTAGCTTAACCTTATTATTAACATGTTATTTACATGATAAATCATATTGGCACATGGAAACTCCATAATAAGACGAGGTCCGACTGAAATGCGACCTTCGAAACAACAGTCATACAGGGTAAATGTCTTTATAATGAGCACCTAATCCAAGGATCAGAAGAACACGGATGGCCTATGTCGCGGCACAACTGTCACTGGTATGTCCGTATGCTGGATGACGTATGTGCTGACACTGCCTATGATTGTGCGCCGTAAAATGCCGAAGCCTCTGGTTCCCATGACAACCATTGTGGCGTTAAGCTGTTCGGCAGTCTTTACCACCATTGGTCCCGGCTTACCGATTTCCGAGTAAACACTGCCTTGCATCTGAGAAGGGGAGAGAAAGGGAAGAGAGAAAGCGAGCGTTAATTAGGGATAGCAGTAGGTTAATGCTACCTGCTAGTACCAGCAATGTGACAAAGCACAATTATGGCGTCTCAGAAAGCAAGCACTCTTAGCAAGTTGTTCAATAAAATCTCACCTAACTTTCTTATCATTATTACAGGTATTTCTTGTCATCAAATGAAAATGCTCGCATGCCTTTAAAGTCAAATGGCTCTGCGGTAAATATTGTACTAGAGAGTGGATTATTCAAGTCAGTTCTAATTAATACCGATATATATTAATACCCACTTATGGAGAGGTGTTATATTAGAATAAGCAATCATATGATAATTATTAATTATGCATATCTGAGACAATAATGAAATGAATCAACTTTATATAACGGGTTTGACAACACATGCAAAATAAGAAGCAAGGATAGTGTATAATTAATTATAAACTATCCTCGTAAGCAGTTACTATATGCCCAGGGGGCCCACTAATAACGTGGTATGATAGTGACGTTTGGCATGTATTACCTTGTTACGCTTCATTTTCTCATGGTAGGCGTCTAGCATAGTTCGGCCATCTATCCGAGCAAGACGGACTTTCTCCGACCAGTCCTCGGCTAAAACCGAAAGTCAACAACAGTTCACGTTAATCTCCGTAATTGTCATAACAAGGCCCCATACAGGAATAGCTATGCACTCTGTCAATAGCCAGTAGGGGGGACCTATATAATATGCGTTTAAACATTTCACAGAATTTTTTTTCTTGGGAACAATGTTTGCCGTATCCTTGCTACTCCTAAAATATCAATCAATCGAATAAATGTTGTCGGAAATAGGAGGGGGTGCCGGGAGGAGGTGAGACGGACACACGCACTATCACATACAAAATGCATCGCAGTGACCCCCACCGGGCGGGCCCCCCCCCCCCTTCCACCCCCCCCCCCCCCCCCGCCCACTGCACTTACGAAGTTCAAAAGAGGGTTGTATATTCATTATTTGCTGCAATTAAGGACCACTAACGCATAATTATCGGGCCATGCTATATCCATCGTGGGGGGGGGGAGCTTAATCTGGCTCGCCCATCGCCGGACTGAAGCTAAAATGCACAGCCCCCCCCCCCACCTCCAATCAAATGGTCCACTGTTTGGGGTATATGTGGGATTTTAAGGGGGGTGGAACGCCATACTCGGAAAAAAGTGTTAAGAATTTTTTGTGATATGTAGTCAAAACGTTATGAACATAAATTTATCAAAAATAAACGTTGCGAACCATAATGGCCACTACCGTTCATGCATGTCAAGAACCGCAAAAATTGCCGTTTACTAGTATATCGAATATAGGCCTAGCGGTTCTCTCGCTGATAAGCATGGAAAAACACTGCGTTACCCCGCCCCTCCTACCCCCCCCCCCCCCCCCACCCCTTTAGTAAGGGCATGTGTCCCGTATGGGGCTGGTCTTGATAGCTGCAAAGATATCAGTACACCAAGGTTGAGTTCGGATATGCGACCCGAGTGATCGGCGCAGATATTTGGACCATGCTCAATCATACTTTCCCCTCATGTGCGGATCAACCGAACGCAAGATTCGCAATCCGCGTGAATGTTGCACTTGCTGAACTGCACATATCATGAAAATCGTTAAACAGTACCATAAAATAAATCAACAGATACGTGGTGTTCATTATTTTATTCTCGTTGTCATAATATTATTTACAGATTGTGTGCAGGTCGAAATACTTTACATACATTTTACGTATTGTTTGGCCTGGGCGCCATGTTGGAAATACTCGTGATCCTCCTCTGGGAGAGGAGTAAGGTCCGGCAGTACAATGTACCACGTGACCGCCCTATCGGACCGCAATCTCCGCGTTCGGTTATGCACTCCGCAGAGTCCGACTAATCCGCTAGCATACCCGAACTCACCCCATGATAGGTCATATGGCACGCGGCCATTGTAAAATGTGTAATGCGGCGAGTAGTGGCGCCGCTATGCGGCGAGCGCGTAAAGTTGGGCTGCCCCTGCGCTGACGATAACGCAGTCTGCGTGATCAGCGGCGCCCTGTGAACTACAAATAGGATATATCGCTATTAATCGAGTTGATCTAAAGCCTGGTGGTGTTCTTTCATTTTACATTAAATACATGCAATTGTGTAGCGTTGATGCCGCAATAAGTAGGCCTAGCTGTTAGTGCATGTCACCAAGGCGTTATATATCCAAGAATGTCATTCACGGCAGTCAACTGTTTCAAAAGTGGTTTCCCTCACTTGCTTATAATTTCTTCTGCTTAAAACCAATAGATGTACCCTTGACTTGTTAGCTATTATAATAAGACTACAAATTCATAATTATGTAGCACAGGTGGCAAGAGATCCAGCGGGGGTGGGGTCCCTGGTGTCCCGGGGGTCCGGACCCCCCCTCCCTTTTGAGGATAAATGCCATTTTGTTTAATGCAAGATTTCCTTCGTATTTTCAGAGACCCCACCCGTCCCCCACCAGGTCGCAAGTGTACAGTGGGCCCCTCCATATTTTGTTTTTATTACTGGAACCGCCCTTAAGTTGGGCGGTCTCCTGCTGTCTATGCTTTATTGACACATTTTGTCATACAATCAAATTGTCTATCGTTCATTACCACTGAAAACCCAAGACTCTCAAGTCTGTAAGTGTTTCATTTATGTCTATGGTATAACGAACAACAGAAAGCCCAAAGTTCAGAGATCTGTGATCATATTATGCGGCCTGAGTCACGGGGCCTCAGTTAGTCTAACCTTATTTTGATTCAAACCCCAGGACATTGATCAGGACATCTGATTTCACATTCGTTAGACCTTAGCAGTCACTTGGAGCTTTTTGGCATCTGGTAATTGTCGAATAATGCATGGCAACGATCCCACTTTTGTTTTGAATACTCTGTGGGGGACCCCTATCTCAACACCCCCACCTCCTCTGATTTACTCTACCAGATAGCGTTTTAACTGCCTGCACTCGCCCGCTTCGTCGTGGGCGATAATAGAGAACTTTCAGCAATTGTGGTGGTGATAATCGAGGCACGATATCCATGGCTGATAAAATTAACGCAAGAAGCAGATTTTATCGTTTCCTTTGGGGAATCTGAAGAATGATATTCATGGACATTTCTTTCGCGAATTTGTGCAATTTATGGCAGAACAAACTTGAAGTTGATGCCTGTTGACGGCGGCACTGATCAACACTACGCGCTTACCGCTTGGCGGCGCCACCGTAGAACGATTACAAGGAAATCGCCGTATGACCTATTTTGGTGTACTAATATCTTTGATAGCTGAATGGGAAAGCTCAAGTGGAAGGCTGTTTTGGAGTAATTTTATTCAGAGACACCATAAAAATGCCACACAATTCATGTAGCCTATTCTCGTTCACAAACTGGTTGAATGGGTTCAATGCCAGTTGTTGAGTCAACTGCTGCTAAAAGAAATATTATTACTAAACTATTACTCAGCTACACCACTCAGCTACAAAATGCAGTAGCCTATAGTCGGCGCGTTTATATCTGCCGCCTCGCTTTCGTAAATATTTTTGTCCGTGCAGCATTTACAGCCACGATTTATGTATTTATTTGCTCCATTACACGAGACCCTTGTGATTTTAACTTACTTGAAAGCGTATCTTGTTTAATAACAGCAGTACACGATAGTCTCTAGCATAAAGTATAGCAGACGAAAGTGTGTTGACAGCCGCCTTCTTATGACATCGTAAGGTGAAGGTCATATTACTGCGTTTTCATTGGTTAAAAGAAGTAAGCCCACGGCAGAGTCTAATATCAGGCACTAGAAAAGGGGACAGAGAATTAGGTGCTCATGCAAATTTTATAGACTGGCAGTAATTTTAGCGTCTCAAGGCAAAAGCCATGCAAAAGGAATGAGTTTGTAGCTTCAATCTTCATATATATGAGAGGAACTATCAATGCATGTAAGCTTAATTCAAGTTACGGTTTGATATTGACACAACCTAACCCCCCAGCCCAAAATACCAGCAATACTATCGCCCACAGACATGACAGATGACAAGGTAAACAGAGCGTCAGCCATAGCGAAACTTGTCTGCTTCGTTTGTGTGAAGCTCATAATGTTCGCATCATGTGAATTCTTTTGACTGTGAGTACGCCAAATTCTGTTGGGTCTTTGGTTCAAGTTGACAAATATAAACTGATTTTAGGCTTGTCAGTGAAACATTTCGTGTCAAATTAGAAAACGAGGCCGCAAATAGTTTTCGTGCCGACTATAGTGCAGCGCGCTACAGTTGGGTGCAAATTATGACGTCACGCACGCGCGGGTAAGCAGACGACGAGACCTACTTTAGAGACGCAACAAATAAACACAGTTAAATGTTAGTATCAAATATCCAATATCTATGGCGCAGGAGGATTTTTTGTCGCTAAGGTAGCATGTCAGAAAAGAGGTTTACACAAATAGTATATGCCAGTATAGTCTGATACTCGTCCCCTCCTTACGAGTGCCCACCTACTGACCTTTTAGTCTATACAAATGTCACGAAATCGAATTGTCAGTTGTCACTGAATTCACTTTTCATGTTTATCTCCTTAGATTTAGATTACAGTCTATTTTTTAAGTTGCACTTTAACTTTTACTATCTGACAGTTTAACTATGTTTTGTTTTGAATCGCGCACATGTCATCTGCCGGAAATGTTGACCGTTCTTGACCTTGCTTTGTGTTGCATTGTGGAAGCCGTAGATTCTAGTATTTAAGCGCCTGTCGCGAGGGTTGTGTCCTCTTTGCTGTAGTCTTTCAGGGGGGAAGGCGGCTGGCTCCATTCATAGAAATGGCCTGACGTCACAATTTTGGTGCGCATGCGTAGTAGGTGAAAATACGGAGCCTCGTTATCGCGCAGGTGAAAACATTGCCACGTGGTTATAAATCTGCATACAAATCTCGTGTTTTGGTGTCTTTTGTACTAGTTTTGTTCCGTGGGATTGCGTCTGTTTTTCTTTCGTTGTGCTATGTCCTAGAACTATTTGGAAACCCTACCTGGTGTAGTTAGTGCCATGTACCCAGAAAACTAAAAGTAGCTGACCTAAAGTCCAACGAAACAACAGAGAAGTGGGTGACCGTCTTCTTAGGCTGAAGCCTGTTGTTATGAGTAGACCTATCCAAAGACTTAATGCAGAAACTGCAGGTCAGAATGCATATTGAAACATCATAATTTCCATTAATCCAGTGGATATCCCCATCCCTCATTTCTTGCTGCCAAGTTCTTACCTCCTACTTGCTGACACATCCAATTGGAAACGTACATAATTAAGTGGTCCTAATTAATAAGGCCCAAAACAAATGCATACTCTGAATTTGGGGGAAAGACATTTTCCCTATGCCCTCAATTTGTGGATAAAAATATTCTTGTTGAACTTGACAGAAAATTCTCTCCTTAACAAAATGGGGAGGGGGGGGGGGGGCAATTGGAACAGAGTGGCTCGGTTCTCTGATCTCTTTTTGGGGGGTTGGCATGTTCTCTGATCTCTGATTTTTTGGTTGGCATGTTCTCTGATCTTAGGCAGTATCTTTGATCTCAGATTTCTCTCTGATCTCTGATATTTGATTTTTCGCAAGGTCTGATATGAGATCTCTGATGTTTGTAGGCCCATGTTCTATGATCTTAGATTGTTTTCCACTCCCCTCCCCCCCCCCCCCACTTAAAAAAAACTAAACTTGCATTAAACATGACAGAATTGCTTTAATTTTAATTTTTTACATGTAGTGAAGAAGTTGCCTTGAACTTGACGGAAACACATTACTTGCCCTCCATCTTATAACCTTGTGGTGAAAAATAATTCATATTTATTTATTTTTTTGGTGGGGGGGGGTGTAGGGGATTTTATTTGCGTCATGGTAATGGACTGACGTCACAATTGTGCGCATGCAGACTAAGCGCACTGAGCCTTGTTATCGCGCCCTTGAAAACTTTCCCGCAGATACGTAAGCATAGCGTCTTTCCCAGTGTCTTTCTCAGTGTGCTAGCGTCTTTCGAACGTGGTTTCGCGCCCGTTTTTATTTATTTAACGATGTCCCAAGATTTTTTGGAATGCCCGCCTGGTGAGGCTAGTGCCAGAGGGGTGGCTAAAAAAGGGTTGTGTAATGCTCTATAGGTCAACAGATTTTTTTACCCCTATCTATGACAATAATGTTTGCCATAAATTTGGCACAAAAATAATTAAACCCTTGACGGGATAGAAAACCCTTATTTTTTTATTTCTTGGGGTAGGGGTGGGGAGGGGGTTTGCTAAACAAAAAAAGGTTACATTAATCTTGCTCCTATATTAGATTAAGACAAATTCTTGCTCTCATATTACCCGATAAAAATAATATTGCTCCCATTGCAGCGCAAATATTTGTGGCCCAAGCTAGAAATTATAGCCAAGACGTAGTCCTGCCCCCATCCCCAGCGTGGATACAGAAATTAGCAAAAGGGGATGGGGGGAAGTCCAATAAAAGCTTGCGACCGAGGGGGAGGGGGGAGCACTACAAAAGGCCGGGGGGATCCTAACTTTTGCATTGCAAAAGAGCATTCCTCCTCAAAAAGGAAGGGGAGGTCTTCCCCCCCCCCCCCCTGGATCCGCCCATGCCCCCCCCCCCCTTGTTTCGTCTTGCATATTGTGGTTGGAGCAACCCCAGACCTTGCTCTGCTTCGGTATGATTTTATTTGCATAGGCAGAGCTATATATATAGGGAAAATACGGCGTCCGATATGGGGAGAATAAGAGCGGAACGCAAGCAAATGGCTGGGCCACGTGCGTTTGTTTTCACCTGCGCTCGGTGCGCCGCCTGGCGAGTATAGTGCGCATGACCGGAAGTCCATTTCTATGAATTGCACCCCACTCGTACCCTCTCGTGGAGGAGCTGTGGTGGAGGACCTGCCTTCTTTCGGGTATTCTTATTTTCCAGTCTGTGTCTTTCCGTAACAACTGCATAGTAGTTTAAAGGGGTTTAATGTGGTATATATTTAACGCCATTTGGAGAGAAGGCTTGCACACGTGGTGTTTACTGTCTGGACAGATATAGTTGTCTCACGTACGTGGTGTCATGAATTATAAATTGTTTATCCCTATGGCTATTATGTTTAAGTAAATGTAGACTTACATGCAGTGTCACATCGAGTGCTTACTTGCGTATAGGAGCTGTGAATATGAAGAGCTTAATTTAGACATAACTTATAATTTATGATCACAGGGTTAATGATGGCAAAGGCCATGTGGTTTACTGACGAGGTCCGAATTTGTATCAACGGGTTAGTTATAATTTTGCTGCCTTCTTTCAAAATAAACTGAATTAACTAATCACTATCTGGTTCGATTTTTATTTATTTTGTGAGTTATTTCACACACCCGACTCACATACCAGATGCACGTGTCTGTACAAGGCCATGCGTGTCACCCACCAGATGCACGTGTCTGTACAAGGCCGTACGTGTCACATACCAGATACATGTGTCTGTACAAGGCCGTACGTGTGTCACATACCAGATACATGTGTCTGTACAAGGCCGTACGTGTGTCAGACACCAGATACACGTCTTTACACAGGCCTTGTAAATATATATGTATGCCGTTTTTTAGTTTCTTGGGGCCGTATTCTGCACGCCGGCGTGTGCACTGTGCTCTGGCCTCCCCACGTCTTGCGCGGATGCGTTATGATACCGTAGATTCAAGCCTCTCGCCCACATCCCCGTTTGCAATAAAGGCTGTTACTTCAGCCGCAAATAGATTAATCGCGCCTGTGCACAGACAAATATGCAACTACATTGATGAACTGTAACTGCATATATAATTGGTATATAATATATAATTGTATGATACTAATAGGGTATAATACATGTATGTGAACAGTTTGTTTGCGATACTAGTAGCCTCTTGTCGGTTATACTAAATACGTACGTATGTCATACCAGTTACTGTGTATGTTACTAATTACGTATGTACGATTTACTAGCTGCGTATGCATGTTACTAACTGCGTATATATGATACTAATTGCATATGTAAGTTACTAATTGCGTATGTAAGTTACTAATTGTGTACATAAGTTACTCATTGCCTATATGTATGTTACTAATTGCGTATATAATACTAATTGCTTATATAATACTAATTGCTTATGTCTGTTACTCATTCCGTATGTATGTTACGCTAGTTAATGTGTCATGCTAGTTACTGTGTATGTTACTAATTACGTATGTATGATTTACTAATTACGTATGTATGATTTACTAATTACGTATGTATGATTTACTAATTACGTATGTATGATTTACTAATTACGCATTTATGTGTCACTAATTACGTATGTATGTGTAGTAAATAGCTTTGTGTTCAGTTGCGAGCCGGAGCTTATAACGCGCTTTGCGTGGGCAACAAATCTACCAAAATAGTTTTTCTGCAGGCTCAGTTCCTTCGAAGTGACCTTGGCAATCAGACGGCTACATTTAGCTGCCGCGAACTCTGAACTTCAAAAACCTGGAGGTTATATTTATGTCTAACCCGCGAGGCTTATCGCTCTGGCTGAGGTGAGGATACACTTACGTGCGATGGCGTACTGGGGGAAGTGCTTCCCGGACGCTTGGGCGATCTCTTGGCAGTTAATGACGTACACCCTGTTCTCCCGGCGATGTAGTCGAGTCATGTACCCTGGTTGGTGGTGGAGAGACAAGGGAATTTATCAGGCCTTTCAGTCCTCAATCATAATAAACAGTGGATGCATGGTTGTCGGTATACAATGTAGTTGGCTCCATACAGTCAGGACTCATTAGCCCAGACATCCGTTAAACCAGAAAACCTTAACCGACACAGCTTTACTTTGCAACGGATTTCCCCATTGCTAATTGCCCTCTTTAATTTTGACACTGATATGATTTTCCTGCAACGACAAAAAAAAATGGAATTAATACGAATACATTACAAATGTGTTGTTTTTCGATTTATACGTTTAGAATACGGATACACTTCGTTAACATTATTCGAATAACAACATTGACGCAGCCAAGTCTTCACGCCGGTATTCACAAATATTCCATGGGACATGGGAGACAACGTCAGAGGCTTCACTGGCAGATTGCGGACAGAATCTATTTATGATCTTGCTACTATTCGTATTTGTTCGTAATGTTCACAGCATAACGCGATTCCAACGCTTTTAGTGAATGTTTTTGTGAAACAATTCCTATACCTATTGCTTTATCGTTAGCTGGGAAGAAAAAGTTAAAATGTTAGAAACCTGTCCGTAGGGATAATCGCTCAATCTATATTAGCCTATCAATACGAGGACTTTCTTAAGATTTGGCTGTACGTCGAACCATGAGCAATAATATGCTGACGTGTGTTCGGCTATACGAGTCTCTGGTCCTCCTGTCTGCTGGTCTACCGGTTGCAGCGAACCTAGCTGCATGTATACCCCACCCGCAGCCCCAAACCCAGCTCTGTGGCTGTAGGACGGGCAAAAACGGGCCCTGTCAGATTTCTGCCTGTCTTACCTGCTTACAGCAACAGAACTGGGGCTATCGCAGCCCTACCGATACCACTAACCCGTCCAGGATATAGTGAGGGTGGGGAACCGGATGTTAACCAAAGCTCCTTAACTTATCCATTTTTTTCTACTTGGGTTTCGAACGATGTCGGATGTTGGTGTCGGGACCGAGGAAAACAAAACAAAGACACGTGGACGGACGCAGGAAGGATGTTCAAAGTCACACTGAATAACGCTCATATGCCCGAGCAAAAACCATCGCACGCAGTGCATGAAGTGCGCAGAGGTTAGCGAGTCTCCGCTCAAGGCCAAGCTCCAAGGCGTTCGCCAGCGGCCTTGGTTACCCCAGGTAGACAACACGCCACGCGCCAGGCCACGCGCGGTGAGAGTGCGTAAGTCATTCGTTACCATGGTCATAGTATGTCCCACTCTGCCGGCAGAGGGAGCTCGTTCCTCACATCAATTCTGCCCCACGTAACCGCCAACATCACGGTTGACCTCAACGGTGTTGGGGTCACGAATGGTTTTAGAGGGTTGTTTTGATTACATATGTATTATTAATGCAGAATTTGTTAAATATTATGAACATTCCGTTCTGGGATGATCACAATGGAAGAGTTCAGCGAACAAATATTTCAAAATAACACGGGGTCAGATTTCAATCGAACTCGAAAATATAGTTAGAAAGTAACATGGCTTCTAATTAATCAAATTCGAATGAATGAATGCTCAGATATTTGCACAGAAGGGGCTCGAACAACGCACCGGCCGGGAGGGGAGGGTGAGAGGGGAGGGGAGGGAGGGGGGAGGGGGGGGGGGGGCAGGGACAAGGATCCTATGACCTTGTCGCGTCTCGTTCCATTTCTCGGGAATGGGCCTTTCATTTCATCGTGAACCTGGAATGAGGGTTGTGGAGTTGAACTGAGAATTTTAATATTTAACAACCATCGGGAAATCGCCTATTTATATCATATATACGCCTTTCCTTTCTTCGGTGGGGTTGAAATCTACTGAAATTGATTGGTTGGGTATGGTCTTGGTGGTCTTAATGCCGGATTAACGGGGTTCAGAGGAATGCCGTTAACGTAAAAGCAAAAATTCGTAACTCTGAAATAGCCTTAATGGCGGGGTGGTCATATATTACCGAGGTGGTCTTGAGGCGGGATTCCACTGTACTTGGCCTTCCGCGGATCTACGGGCGCCATGAGAAGAGGGATCGATCAAAGGGTGGGTTGTGGTATGGGGGTAGGGGGGGGGGGGTTACACACACGCCCAAGGTATACTGACATTAAGTTGTGGTTTCGCTTATAAAAGGATTTAGGACTCCGGAATACGCCGAACCTATATATGTATGTTTGTATGACGCACATTATCTAGGGGAACATATGTGTTATTTACGACCATGCAGTGGCACACCCTCACGAACAATACAAAAGGTGAGATACCATGCATACGCCCGGGCGAGTCCATGCAGTCAGTGACCCGGCCGATCTTATCGCCCCCCCCCCCCCCCGTCCCCCACCCCCCTCCACCCCTTTGCCCACCTCAATCCGCGCTGGGGGATTGGCTTGTTTACAATGTTGTACTGACTTACTTGCCAAACGGTTAGTCAGTACACATTCGGGTACTTTACGTTCGCCCTGTCAGACTAATAGCCGGAGGTACATCTACGTATGACACGTACTGTATTAGCCTGTATATGATTAAATGGTCGTACCGAGACATTGGAAACTGGTAAAGGCACAAGGATCTATATCTTCAATGACAACATCCTGGCTGTACCTTACGGAAAAAGGTTACAAAATGTCAATATATATATAGGCCACCCCTCTCTTTCAAAGTGTTAGAAGGGGCCGGCCCGGTAGCTCAGTGGGTTAGAGCGCTCGCCTTGAGTGTTCTGGCCCGTAACGGCACGTGGATCGGTGGTTCGAGCCCTGCTGTGGCCATATCTGTGTGGTCGCAGGATAAATCTTCCACGTCCTTCTTCATGAGTAGGGGGTTACCCCCGGGGACATTGCTCCACTCTCCCTTCCTCCTCCCATACACGCGATATGATCAAAAGTGGTTAAAAGCGTCCTGAATATACAACCAATCAAAGTGTTGGATACTCACACTCGAATGCGACGTCCGCCTCTTTACTTCCATCCACCGGAATTACAACCACCTCCCCGGCGTTGTTGTTAGAGTTGTAAGGGTCCCCGGCCTCCAGCTTATCGACCCGGAGACCAGCGCCATCGAACCTGGGGACACCACCGGGGGGGGAATCACCCCCCGTGAGTACCCCGCCGCCGAGGCCCGTTGACCTAGCGGCACTGTGAGGCAGGGAGGAGCTGGCACTGGGCGGGTTGTATATCCCGAAGATATTTCCCATCGACTGGGCTGTCGCCTCTGTCTGTATAAGACAACGAGGGCGGCGTGGGAGAGAGAGTTACTGAGAGAGTGTGGAGCTGTTACTGTGGGTATCTCAGTTGTCCTGGTATTTCCCAAAGCCTGACGTATATATTCACGTTGATAATCCTATATCAGATAGTAGTGCGGCGATCTGTCACCGTGAGATGCGTAGCAGGTCTGCACAAACCATAGCTCCCTGCCTGCTATCGTGTATGCGGCGCAGCGTATTTTCCAATGTGCGTTGAGCTATAGTGTGTTGCTGTGAAGCGAGTGTCTATAACAGTTTGCGAGGCCTGTGTACATCAGGCTGTGTCCGACAATCATGCGCTGAGGCTGAACAGTGGCTTACACTACTGCCATTCTGCTGCTGGCTGCTGCTGCTGCTACAACTGATGATCGCGGCTTCCCTTTTCGATGACCTACTTAAACGCTGTTTACCATCGTAGTTCTTGAGAGCACCAACAGGGGGCGACTCTTCTCTGATCTTGAGCCAGCAACCGATCGATCGATACAAGTGGTTCGCTTGCACACTTGAGGCCCTGGCTTGAGGCTTGGGCCCCAAGCATGCACGGCACAAGGCAAGCTCCCCGCACGGCGGCGCTACGCAAACTCTGTGTATTTAATACAGCAAAATACACCTTGTACCACTTTGAAAACAGTTCTAATTGAGAGTGAACTCTTTCTTTTCATCACCTGAAATCGTGCGTTATTAGGCTTAAGCTAGGACCCCGGCACTAATTTGTACAAATGCGCCAGGCATTGCGCCTATCAATTTGCGCAGCGCCGCCCTGGCGAGCGAGTGTGAAAATGCAGTGAGGGGGTAGGCGACAACAGAGAGCCCTAGCGGACTGAGTCAGAGGCAGAGAGCGGGCACAAGGCACGGCAACAAGGGGCCGGTATCTGGCCTGTTTCACTGCTTCCTGCTGGATGCACCCAGACGAGACGTACGTACGAGACGGCCCAGTGTTCAGCGAAGGGTTCACGATGAGTGAAGTGTTGCCGCCTAGCGGGGTCTCTTGTAGACAGCTCTACCAGAGAGCTGTTTGCAAATGCAGCCGTTAGATGGCGCCATCGCATGATAGACACATTTGCTAGATTCTCAGTCTCTACGAATTCGTTTTGAGCACGCGACCCCGTGGTGCAGCAACGTGCAGCGTATTCGTAATGACTACTTATAATGTAACAAGTTTAAACATAGTTTTATCTTCAAAGATTATCGTCGAATACATTTCCCATTTGACTGGAACAATAAGAATTCCGAAAGGAATTTTCTTTTGTATACACGAAATTCACAGAGACTCCGCTGAGCGAAATCATGATGCCACTAAAATACGGATTCATGGTAACGCTGTAAAACATATAGTTAATAGTGATTCTAGTTTTCAGTGAAGTAGATACTCTTTATGCACGTTTCAGAACGTGGCTCAATGACTGGCGTTTTACAGATTTTTTGACCGCTTCAGTGAAAATTAATCATAACGCGTTCCCAGAATGACGTAGGCCTAATTTTGATTACGTCGTGACAACAAATCCCCTAATAAGAACCAGGTTTGTGCCGTGTATCCTTGGGGCCAGGTACCAGCCTACGCCGTGTGCGCAATTCCATCTACTGACCCAGTTATTGGCTTCACTTGCATCGGATATCAAGCGTCGCAATATCAAGTTGAACGTATTTCGTTCACTTTCTTTCGTACGTCCAAGTTAAGCCGGAATCATGTAAGTAATGACGGGTGATTGTGCAGGACCTCATTCCTACGTTGGCTCCCTCAAGCTTATATGATAGGGATATAATATATGTTGTGTGGGCGATAATAGGCTTGAGGTCAGAAACTGCACAATCACGTAATGACGACTTAGAGTTTGTACATTTCCACTATGAGGCATTCTTGGTAGGCCCTACATATGGAGGTCTTCATTTATGCAAGACCATTACATAGCCTTGTAACATGGCCCACCAACCGCAGGGCGGACCTTGCTTTTGGGAAGTCCAGGAACTATATAGGCTATGTTGTGATATTTAAGACGAAAATCTACGATTTTCGTCTTATGTCGGTGTGTTCGGTTTGTCTGTCTGTCTGTCTGTCTGTCTGTCTGTCGGAGCATTATCTGTCGAATGCCTAAAGATATCGTTCTCTTCTTTTACCAAAACATTCCGACAGCCAATCGACAGGTCAAGTTCGTGAATGGGCAATATAACTCAAAGGTCAAGGTCACGATGACGTCATACGTCCAAAACACATTTTCCGCTCTAGCTCCACGGGCTCTTGAAAATTGACAACTTTGGATTTTTTTTTTTTTTTTACAAAGTTTGAGATATCGACTTCTCCTTCTGCATAGATAATGCCACGGCCTACCGTCAGACCAAGTTTGTAGATGGGCAATCTAGGTCAAAGGTCAAGGTCACAGGAATTTTTCACATTTCGCTTAACCATTGAAAGATAGGACCAAAAATCGGAAAAATCACTACTACTGTCTTAGTTTTCATCTAATGACGCTCGCCATTATTTCTGTTATTGGGCCCATAGGTACGTTATATATCGCCTCAAAATTGTAAAAATCGCCCGAATAGGTTTCCCGCTAAAAATTCCCAAAGTTTAACATGGGATCCTACGGCAGCATTTTGGCGGGAAGGTGGTCTCAATTTCTCCGTGAAGGGCACAAGTGAGACAAACGTCACCTGGCGTGATACATGACATTAGTAATTGGGCACGAATAACTATATTGGTCAAGGTCACGCTTCCAAGGTCAAGGTCGCAGCAAGGTCAAGGACACGAAACATGTGTTCCCGCGTAACTTCGTTAATATCGCGTCTAGAGATTCGTTGTTTGTTGGAGAGTATTCTGCGGAGAGAGGCGGACACGCATGACTGGCTCAAATGTTTCCGGATACTGAACGATTTTCGAGTAATCGGCCAATCTATATTCAGCGTACGTGTCAAGTGGCGTTTTAAACTTTGCAAGGCCATAACTCGGTTAATATTTGAGATAGGGAGCCCAGATTTGGCATGAATGGAGAGAGAAATGTGAGCTAGACTTGTGAAAAACACCTCAGAAATGCTCTAGGACGCTTAGTTTGGCCGCTAGAGCGCTCACAAGAGGTGCACCCCCCTCCATGCCGACGCTCCCATTATGAGTCAACGGCGATATGGACCGGCACTCTTTCGGGGTTGCGATGGCCGCTGTTCGCTTAATAGCGACGCTAGAGAGTCGGGATTAGTTGCAAACGACGGTCAAAGGTCGACTTGGATATGGAAACCGCCTTCACATTTTGCCTATCACGCATAGTTTTCCCGCTAAAAATTCCCAAAGTTTAACATGGGACCCTACGGGAGCATTTTGGCGGGAAAATGACCTCCCCAATTTCTCCATGAAGGGGACATCTCAGACAAACAACACCTTGCGTGAAACATGACAGTAGTATTTGGGCGGAAAGTACTATATTGATCAAGGTTACGCTTCCAAGGTCAAGGTCACGGCAAGGTCATGGTCATGAAACATGTTTTCCCGCGTAACTCAGTTAATATTGGGTCTAGAGATCCGCGGTTTGTTTCGAAGTATTCTTCAGAGACAGGCGCGAAAGTTGTGTGCCTTCGGATTTCACCTCACATTTATAGTTTTTGAGTTGGATGATCAATTGTAACCCAAGAAAAATTATACAAAATTGCGGTGACCACATGCATGCAGGTAGATTACCTACATGTGGTGGAATATGTACCAATATTACTAACATCATGTGTGCCAAATGCCATGGAAATCGAACCAGTAGTTTGAACGCAAAGAAATATTATCCCATTATAAAGACTCGATTCCGCCACTTGAAGACGGATCGAGACGTTTCGGCCTATATAACCCAATATTGTCACTAGCCCTTTGCAATTCTATGTTCAAAAACTGACGCCCGCGGGCCGAATGTTTCTTTTATATCAACCGAAATGTGTTTCCAGCATAAAAACGAAAAAATATTAATAATAGGTACCCAGTTGGGTTTGAACACCCAACCTTCATGCCCGCTGTCGAAAGCCTTATCCACTACGCCAAAGTGCCGTGTTGTACGTATATGCTACTGTTTCAGAAGTCCCCAAACCCGCTCGATCAGTCATATTTCATACGAAATCCTGCCCTCGGTCTTCCATAGGCTCGACCGAAGCACAACATCCGCCCGTCTCGATCTTTATATCTCGCACCACAACGAAACAGGTCCACATTGGGTAATATTGGGTATATATCCGCGGTTTGTTTCAGAGTATTCTTTAGAGACTTTTTGGAGATTCATATATTCTCGCTATCTTCCAGCTATGTTATAAGCGGGATTATGAATGCGGCCTCTTTATCTGTGACCTTTCATAGTTATCGGCTCATGGTCAGTTGCACCTATCCCCCGATTTTCGTCTTCCCTCTCAAGCTATGCTTGACAAATTCTAGTTTAAATGGAGGTGAGTGGCGGATAATTTCCTGGGGTGTTGCTGGGGGTAACTTGATATTTTGCTGTGTTGGGGGGGGGGGGGGGCGGGGGGGGGTCCTTGGTAAAGCCCCCCCCCCCCTTTTCATCTCCAAAATCTGCTCGAAAGGGGCGTTATTTCGCCTAAATCCGCTCGGTATGAGCGTTAATTCGCCAAAATCCGCTCGGTATGGGTGTTATTTCGCCAAAATAAATCCGCTCGGTAGGGCTGTACGTATTGCTACCAAAATCTCCTCATATGGGTATCTTTTTCATGATAAATGTCCGCTGCCTCAGGCATCAAGGGGCACCGCCTTGCGTCTGGTGGGCCATATAACAGGGCTAGGGCTATAGCATACCAGGCCTGTCTCCAAGATCACTGAGTGCAATTAGAGCCAGGCAGCGTATTTGCGGCGTTTTCGTCGCATATTATCGCGTATTGGACGTGTCAAATAAATTTAGACAGAAAAAGCGCCGACGTTGCAAGTTAGTGCACTCAGCCATGTTACTTGTCAAATAATGGAGGTTCCCAGAAGGCAATGCATTCCTAAATACAGAAAGTAAAAGGCAAATGTTGTTTTTTTTAATTTATTAATGATTAATGGCTGTAACTTGCATAGCTAATAAATAAATTGCACATTTGCCTGCCACATAGAAAGTCATCAGAAGATATAAGTAAAGAATTAAGGTCAGCTAATATTATTACATTTGATATTACCCCGGTAATTTTTTCTGCCTTCTGGCCTTTTGGTAGATGTCATTATTGACAAGTCAACATGGTTGCTGCATTGAAGATGTCCACATGTGACAAGATACAAAGACATTTTTATTCACATTCCTGTTGGAGATAGAACTCCGCATGTTTACCTATAGTTAGCCTGACACTCAAGGATTCAGAGAGTATGTCACTATCCTTCTCTTAAACCGGTGTCGGATCCAGAGTGGGGGTGGAGGAAGCGTGTCCCAGGGACGACCAAAAACAAGACCCAACACAAAAGCTATTTTTCTGTCATTCACTTTGAGAAGTTGTGCTCTGAATAACTGGATATCGATGGAGTAAACGGCGATTAAGAAATAATGTTTAACGTTAGCTTCTAAAATTCTCAGTTTTGCTAAGGCAGCCAACAATGGGAGTAGTTGCTGCCGCCGCGTTCGCCAGATGGCGCTGCCACCGAGACGGTCCTACAGTGACAAGCCGGGCGCGTCGTACGTTATGCGTCTTCATACCATAACCCGTAGGAGCAAAAACATGCCATAAAAGTTGTGTTGCGTGCCGAAATGCGACCAGAGACAAAATATAGGTTGTTAATACAATACAATGGAAGAAAAAAAATATATTTGTCACCCAGTAGGGATTTGAACGCACAACCCTACGCGTGTAAATCGGCCGCTCTACCGACTGAGCTACCCTGCCTACATACGGTTCCGCGGCGTTTGAATGCACCTGCTTCTAAACTCACAAAACCCTTCGAAACCCTAATCGATGTTTCGGACTTCAAAATTAACACTGTTGATGCTTAGAACCTGTTTTTAAATTAACTTTGTCTAATAATCAGTACCAATGGTCAACGGGCACGCATCCAGGATTTCGTGAATGGTGAAGTGTGTGTAGCGGGTGGTGGGGGAGGGGCGGTAAGGGGTGTTTCCGTTCCTCGGGAATGGGCTTTTCATTTCACAGTGAACTGGGAATGAGAAAAATAATTCTTCGTGGACTGAAAATATGGTATTAGCCGACCGTCGGGATCAAGGATTTTCATGCATCGTGAACTGGGAATTTTAATATTAAATAATCGGGAATCGGGAAATCGCCAGTTTATATCATGTAAGTTTATCTGCCCTTCATTTGCTTGCAGGGAGTTAATTTAACCTGAGAATAAAATATTTTTATTATTAAATTATGGATCTGGGAACAAGACTTGCCCTTGCCCCCCTGGGTGGAGGGAGAGTGGGGATAACGGTAGGCGCGCATCTTGAAAAAAGTTAGGGGGCGCATAACCGGGCGGGGGGGGGGCGGATTATTACTTCATACATGGGGGGTGGAGGGGTGGCGGTAACGGTATGCCCGGATCTTAAAAGTGTTGGTGTGAAACACCCGTTATGTTGGGTAACTTGATGAATAGTTGAGTCTTATAGCTGTTAAAAATATATGCTCTGTAGCAGTAGGGGTATTTTTTTCATAAGGACTGTCCGCTCCCTAGGGCAATACTGGGCATCCAGCAGCCCCCCACCCCTACACTGCCAAGCAGATTTGTATAATAACACAGTGGGTATAGTTGCCCTTTGGAGTCCCATGGCCACAGGGGAGTGGAGAGGCCGACTTAGTAGCGATGGAAGTTGCGATACTTTGGACAAATGTAAGTTATAACATAACTAAGCTTAGCCAATTGATTATGTTTTTGTAACAAATCAAGGCCATGACGAAATTCCATCTGCATACTTTTATTTTGGTGCAAAAATTCATGTTGGAGCCCATATATACAGTTTATGACAATAAGCTACATTATTATATTGATACTGTTTTCTTGTCCTTCAACAGGTAGTTGAATGAAGAGCTTGAAGCATAGACAGTTGATTCGCCATTCCCAAAGTTGTGATTCCAGTCATGGGATATTCAACCTGCAAAATAAAGAATATTCAGATTTAGCTTTGGTGGTGAAGCAAGTATAAATATATCTACTGAGCTAGTTTATCTTAAAGTTACCCATACAGCAAGTTTTCACCTTCATTCTGAATTTCGAAATATTTTTGGAAATATTCTCGACACATTGACTGACTGTCTGAATGTTAACTCTATGACAAGTAGATGTGCTATCATATGTTACATGGTAAAATAATAATCTAGTGGGCAACTTTGATGATGTAGCATGGAAGAAAGTCACACTTTCCCACACAATATGCATGCTTAACATCATGTCCAGTTATTTATTGCCCAAATTATTTGTGTACTTATATGATAATATATCACTATATCATTTCCAAGCTCCCATTATTGGCAAGCTTCCATTATAAATCTACTGTTTTAAAGAATAGCATAAATGCATGTAACTTATCTCCACATTATTAAATTGCCTTATTTTTAAGCATTATCAATCAAAACTGAGACTCACTTCATGTTAAATTGATTCCAAAATGGAAATTAGCATTGTTTGGAAAGTTTCTGTAGTGACTAAAAAGTCAAGAAAAACTTAACTATAGACACCTTGTAGGTTTTACCAATTAAATGTTCAACTTAATGACTGAGGAAAACTATATAATATACATTTACAGTCAGACAATGTATCCAATATATTTCTGAAAAATGGCTTTGAAGATTGTAACTGGAAAATTGCTGTACAAGCAGCTTTAAACTAAAGCATTATGCATTTATTGCAAATTACTTTATACTATGGGTGAGACAGAGAATAAATAAAAAGCTGGACACTTTTTTTGACTGAGGAAAGACCTGAGAAATAGCAATTGAAAGCTGGTTAATGGGAGAATGCAACCACTCCTATTCACTGGGGGAGGATAAACCATATTTACACCATTAACAAAATTATGAAATGTAAAAATTAATTTTAAAAAAATCTCATCCCTGTATTAGGTATATACAAGATATATATCTTTTCATATAATTTACTTGTAGAGTTGTAGTATATTTTACCTAAAGCTTTAATATTTTTAGTTTAAGCGATAAACAGGCATAGTGAAACCAAGGCTATATTTTAGCTTGTGAAGGCTGTTTAGCCTTAGTCACAGATGGTGGGGCAGGGTATTAGCCAAAGACCCACCAGCCCGCCAGATAAGCAGGACGTTTTTCAGGCAGATGGGCACTTAGCTACTGTTTAACTGCCCCAAAAAGGGCCTTTGGGTCAAGATGTCTGGAAGAAAATCATTGCTCTCACAATTATATGACAATGAGAACTGATCAGCTGGCGCCATGTTGTTTGTACACACAAAGCATTTTTTAGCAGCAAAATATCCACAAGTTTACTAAGCTTAGATTTAATTTTTAGCTGGTAAAAAAATATTTTGGGTAATACCCTGTGGTGGGGGAGCCTACAGGCACTTGGTTAAGGTCAAGAATTATATTTCTATTGTTGCGTATATAGAGGCCATAGGGTCTCCCGAGGCTAATGTCTACCCATAGTTATCATATACCATATGAAAAAAGACTGATGATATATATGATATAGAATGTGGACCAGGGATTGAGCTGCTGGTCCAATTAATATATTATGTATAAGCTCACACATAACTTGTAATAAAAGTCAAGTGACAAGTGTGTGCCCCTGCAACACCCCCCCCCCCCCAACCCCTCTCTGAAGTCTCCTGCACTTGGCCTGGGTGCTTTTGTCAACATAACTGACTGAGACCAAGTGCTTGTCATACAAAGATATGTATCCAACAAGAAAAAATCACTGTGACTTTGGTCAAGTGTGGTATTCATTCATGAGCTGTCAGGCATGATCAGCTGATCAGTGACACTGACAGTTGACACTGACACAGCCAAATAAACATGTATCAACTTCGATCACACTTATCTTTCATCTGGGTCCTTTTTTCGACCGGAAATCCTCGTGTGACACTTCCTTGAGTTCTTGCTTGATATTGTCCCGTGTCCATGAACTATTTCGTAGTGATCTTGCTGGTCATATTTTATTGTAAACTTCGCTCCGCTCGGATAACTTTCGTCAGGGGGGTGCTGGTGACCATTTAGTCGGGGGTGGGGCAATTAAAAAAACGGCCCTTCTGATCAGGTGGTCACTTTCCTCCATGAGCGCTCGACTCCATAATATTTTCGAGGACCCCGCCCGCCATACAATACCTAATATACGTAAGAGTACGCAACTCGCCATAGCTGCCGCCCAGGGTGCCCTCGCTTCGACCCCTCTCACAGTCTTAATAAATATATTTCAAACTCCACGTAGCTTTGTAACATTACACAAGTGTTCATTCTTCCTAAATCCGCTCACCTCAGTCCTCATCACTGACCCAAAAGCCAACAACGAGACATTTTGCCCGAGTGAAGCCGTAGCGGACGGACTTCCCCATATGCCGGAAGCGGAAGTAGCAGGCGATGTGCGGGGTCAAGGCCGTCGAATACGGTGGAGACCTGTCATTTTTATGAAATGCTTCAAGACAGGTCGATCAAAAAAAAAAGCATTTAATGGCGTGAACGTCTTGGGCCTCTTTAATTTGTGATATGTGACAGCATGAATTTTTTCATCATCGAGCAACGTATCAACAGTTCATCTTAGACCAGGCTGCGTCAAACAATATTCAGATGACGCAGGCCATTGCGTTTGGCCCCGCCGAACTAGGGCAGGAACGATCGCTATATACTGATATAGGCCGCACTCAGAACTGCGCATTAGTTGATCGAGACGGTGCGAGATGGCACAAATTTGGGAAGAGGCACTTGACCTCATAGAACAGGCCCATAATTTGCTTGTAACTGGCCAAGCCGGCACAGGCAAATCTACCCTGATTTCCTCTGCAGCCAAACACCTCCGAGAAAACGCCAAGCGGGTTGCTCTTACTGCCGCAACACCTTGCAGGTGGGGGGGGGGGCGATTGTGTTCCCACATCACGAATAATAAATTTCTTTATTCCCGTGTGACGATGAATTAAATGGAGGATTCCTCATACATGATATAAATTGGCAATTTTCCAATTCACGGTTATTTAGTATTAAATTCACAGTTCACGATTGATGAAAATTATTGATTATACGAGCGCCGGCTAATATCCCATTCCCAGTTCCCGAGTAATTATTTTCCTCATTCCCGTTTCACGGTGAAATGAAAAACCCGTTCTCGAGGAACGTAAATACCGCTTATACCCCCCCCCCCCCCCACCCCCCTGTAGTACAGCGATGGGCAAGGTGACAAAACGTTACACAGTTGGTCTGGAATCCAGGTTGGTACTAAGCTGACCGTTATTGGTTTCTATTTGTAATTGCATACAGTATTTGTTATTAACTAAAGCGGACATGCAATATCTATATTATAGTTTTATTTTATAGCCAGCAATTAAGTCAATACATAGGGATTTGCAGTTCATAAGGACCCTAAAGTCAAAGTCATAAATGCCGTAGACACACGTTTCGGCCTATATTTTCCGCGATTGTGCTGCGATCGCTCTACAAATCACTGACATGAGAAAGCAACATTAGACCATTTTAATGATACCAAACTTAACGTACTGCGATGTTATCCTTTTTTATGACGCAAACAATATTTCTCCATGCTGACACTCCATTGGCAGCAGACACACTTTCGCAATTTCACATATGTAAAATTTATTTATATAGAAGTCTAGTTATTTTCTCCAGTGACATATCTGGTTAACGTCCCCCTTGATTAGGAATGACTTTTCAAAATTTGCCACTGTTGATCTCGACCAATCAGAAGACACCGCATTCTACTTCCGCTTTCGGCATATGGGGAAGTCCGTCCGCTACGGCTTCACTCGGGCAAAATGTCTCGTTGTTGGCGTTTGGGTCAGTGATGAGGACTGAGGTGGCGGATTTAGGAAGAATGAACACTTGTGTAATGTTACAAAGCTACGTGGAGTTTGAAATATATTTATTAAGACTGTGAGAGGGGTCGAAGCGAGGGCACCTTGGGCGGCAGCTATGGCGAGTTGCGTACTCTTATGTATATTAGGTATTGTATGGCGGGCGGGGTCCTCGAAAATATTATGGAGTCGAGCTCTCATGCTTTCCTCAACCTTCCGGGACCCCTTCCCCTTGAAACCCCATCCCCAGTTTCAGAGCCCTTCTCATCACGCCACTTAATTACGCCCGTAAAGCCCCCCTCCCCCCCCCCCCTCAACCAATCTACTAATGTTGTCTCTGCCTGGCGATTTCGACCATATGCCTCCCTAATCTGATCTAAATATATAACTGGACATTTTAATGCTTTGCCATACTTTGATAACGCATGCTCAGGCCCCGGGCTCAGGTCTACTGCTTGTAGCACGTGCGGACTGTTTACTCGCAATTGGGTCAAGCCTCGTTATGTCGGCATCTATCACGTCGTTCGTTTGTTATGACGAAAATTTTCAATTTTCGTCATATGTCGGTCGGTCGTGTTTGTTTGTCGGTTTGTATGTATATCTGTTTCACGCAAAAACGGGAAGTCTTCTTATGGCCTAACAACTGCATGCACCGGTTCACAGTCTTCAGTACGTAATAGCTACGCAATAGGGCTACAAGATATTTGTCACGCAGATCAAAAGGTCAAAGGTCAAGGTCACAGCGATTTTTTTTACAAATAACTAAAAACGCTTATATCTCCGTAAATATTGAAGCTAAAGATCTTTGGTTAGTTTCAACATATGCTACCCTCTAAGACGCAGTTTTCGTATATTGATCACTTTTTGATGCGTAGTAATCATTTTCGAGCAAAATAAGGTCATAGGTTTTGCGCAAAAACCCACTAAATGACCTATGTCAGTTTCCTCGCTTTTGGGCCCATTTGCCATCAAGCTATCGCTATGATGTTCTGATATGCCATAGAAATATGAATTGTGATGAGTTGTGTCGAATCTTAGAGTTCTCTGATGCGTCACGTGACGTCACGATGACGTCACTTTTGATACTTAAAAAAATTTGTCACAAATCAGAAAAAAATCCCAAAAATGAGTGAGTAGCATTATATTGTAGGAAAAGTAGTTCCTCGTATAGCTGCAAACTAAAAACAATATGTTCCTATCTTACTTCCGGTTCTAGGGCCGACGGCAGTTCTCTATGGGACTTCCCGTGTTAAAGCGCTGTATCTTTAGGCTGGGAAAAATGTTTTGTCATGTATTTCATAAGTGCCTCCATCAAGCAACACCGGCATTATTTTCTTAGTTTAACATGATACATAGTAGTCTCAGTGCTTATCGCATGCGATTGGAGCAAATAGTGACGTCACAGGATTTTTTGGAAATTTGACCAATGGTGAAAGATACGGCTTTCTGGTGTTAGCAGAGGCTCCCACGGGTGTCCTATTCAAGCCATCACTCAATGCTTGCAGGTGTGGATGGATAATACTAAGCTGAGTCATAAGCTGTCAACATGGTTCCATAGCCACATTACTTTTCGGTATATAGTCGAAATCGTTTAACATGGGATCCTATGGGGAAAAATGAACTTGATCGAATATGACCTACTTCCGCTCAAGCTGTTTCAGTCTCCTTCACCACACAGTGAGGTAATATCACCTTAAAGCAAGTTATAAGAAAAAAACGGCGATCTCTGTATTACTTTTTGTTTCCATGGCAACGAAGCCACTGGCCTAATGATAAACATACAGATTCTTGCCATTGAAAGAAAAATCGTCAAAAATCAGATAAAAATGCTAAAATTGCATTTTTTTCGCCAACTAGTTGCCAATAAGCATCTACAGATCACTTAATGCTTCAATCAGGCGGATGTTGCTCAGTTATGGCGCTAGAGTGCTTCAAAGTGGGACGACACCTTTGCGGGGCCACCAATGATGAGTGCATGGAGATTGTGTCTATCTTTAAAACAACGTCAAAATTAAGAAAAACATGCCAGAGCTGTGATCTTTATGCCAAATGGTAGGGACCATCGATCGGCAGAGAACTAGTCAAAGAAACAAATGAGTTGCTATATCACTTCGCATGCAGTGTTCTTTGTTCTTGTCCTAGGTCTCCGTGTCTCCGCAATGATGAACTAATGCAACTTTTGGCCATTTCGTCAAGCCGTAGCTGAAGGACTATTCTTTCTATCGCCTAGCTCTTCAATCGAATAAGTTGTGGCAGTAAACCATGGCGTATTGCCACTTGGACGTTGTCGTGCGTCACGTCATAACGTCACTATGACGTCATACATCGTACGTAAGCTATTACTCAACTATTATAAGGTATGGCGACTTTCGGGTCGCTTGACGTTGCAGGTCGTGTTCAGGGACAGTTTGTGCTGTGTGTAACTGTTTTGGCGCAGGGGATATGTATGAGTCAAAAATGACGTCATAGCTAACGTACCCCTACGAAATGTTGGGTTTGCTTTACTTTTAGCCACTTTGGCAATAGCTGTCATAACCCGAGTTGATAAGTACACATATTAAAGAAATAGAAGCCATCTTGAGCATTTGCGCGAACGTCAAATGACGTCATGTCACGTCAAGATGACGTATTATTAGATAAAATGTAAAATTCGTAGCGCCATTCATAATGAGTCAAGCAATCGCTCTTGAGAACAAAATTTCATGTTCACTTAAACACGTCGTCTTCAGAGACACCTATGGCGAGGGGGCTAAGTGTGCGTCAACGTCATAGCTTACGTGCTCCTACGAAAGTTTGGGCCTGCTTGATGTTCAGCTAATTTGGCAATAGCTACCATCACCCACAAGTTCATGAGTTCACCCATGATTTCGTAAGTAGGTGTACTTAACAAAATAGAAGCCATCGCGAATATTGTCGTGATCGTCAAATGAAGTTCGTGAAGTCACGAAGACATAATAAATTAAAGATACGAAAGTACCGTTAATATTGCTTCAAGAGAAGCGCCTTGGCTTCAAACTGGATGTCCAATTAAGCTCCGCCTACAGTGCCACACTGCCTGTCAAAGGCAGCATTTAGCCCAAATTGCCCCTATAAGGCCCTTTAGCCAAAATTGGCCCTGACGACTCGTAACGTCGCCATTAATACAGCTTCCAAATGTACTCACAATTGAGAAGATGCTCACTATAGCGACAGTTTTAGAGCTGCCGGATCTGAAGGGTCAATATGGATATGTGGTATCAAATATAGATCTGAGGGGTCAATCTGGATCTAAGGTGTCAAATCTGGATCTGAGGGGTCAATCTGGATCTAAGGTGTCAAATCTGGATCTGAGGGGCTAAATACGTCAAAATAATGTCACAATCAAGTCAATTGTTAAGGTCAAGGTCATTGTAGTGGGCCGAAGACATAATCCTGATTTTACATTTTACGTCATTCTCACCCTACGGGTGACGCAATCTCGTTCAAGGCGCACCATATGGCAATCAACATCGCATACTGAAATCCCCCACTACATGAATCGATGGTCCATCATGAAGTTTTTACATGTAACATTTGTTCTCTGTGCAGGGCCGGTCTGTTTACCGTTGGTGCATTGATTGTGGGGATCGTCACAGCCCCGGTGACCGTCCCTTTGGCCGTGGGCGCTGCTGGGTTCACCGCCACGGGTATCACTGCTGGCTCCATGGCGGCCTCGATGATGAGCACCGCTGCCCTAGCCTCAGGGGGCGGTGTGGTTGCGGGATCGACCGTGGCCTTCTTTCAGTCCGTGGGGGCAGCCGGCCTAGGTTACGCTGGGACCGCCGCCGCAGCAGCCGCCGGTGGCGTGGTTGGTGGGGTCATCGGCAAAACCGTGGAGTATGCAACAGGGAACTAGGACCGAGGCGGAAGAGGCTGTTGAGCTGCTCTTCCCTCGGAAATGAAGGATGCATTCAAAATCACAATACTTTCTTTTGCATCGCACTTGTTTTGGATCATAAATTGCTTAAGCCTACTTGCGTATTTGTGTTCCAATTGGGTTTCAGTTAGTAAACAAACTAATGTCTTAATGATAAATTAAAATAAAAGGTTTACCCCTGAAGAATGCAACTACGTTGACTTTGAAGACCAAAAAAATGCCATAAGCTTGTAGACGAATAAATTCGACATTTAGGTTTATGTGTAGCTTTAGGTATAGCTACACCTGTATGCTTCCAGCGATAGCACAACTAGGTAGCTATACGTTTGTATTATATATTAAATTAGTTTGTATGTTATGCTATTGAGAACACATTTTATTCGTTCTGAGGCACGATTTACATGAATGTAACTACAGCTACGAGCAGGCTGCCTTAATTAAGTGTGCCACTTTGTCAAGGGAGGAGCTAACGGTTCGTCAAGGAGGGTTGATCACCCTCATCTCCGCCCCTGGATCAGCCAGTGATAATGAACTTTATTTTATAAGAAAACTGTTTTCTTTTTCTATCAATCTCGAGTTTAAAGTTACTCATAACTTATTTGCCCTGAACTGGAAACGTGTAACATTTTTAATGTTTTAAAGAAATTAAAGGAAATGTATGTAGGTTTATAGTGCATAAGCGCACAGTTATTCTATGCAATGAATAACAGAGAATGTTGTTTAGCCACTGGTTTTGGCCAAGCTAGTGCATCTCTTAATTAACTTCTGTTTTTACCAGTCCAGGCAGTGAAGCATTCCTGCCGCCGATGCAAAGCATGCAATGCAAAGAACACGTTGAACTATTAAAAGAATTGTAAGTGTGCATTGTAAAATCGCAGATGACAACTCCCTGTCTCAGACGTTGACAACTCCCTTTCCCGGACGTTGACATTTATATTCCGATGGTAGCAAACGTCAAAGATGGCATTACGCTAAACAATTAACGCATCTGAACTTGTCCGCGTAGTTCACAATGCTTGAAAAGAGATTCTACAAATAAAATGTTATAAAGGCTTAGGATATGTGTGTGTGTGCAAGGGGAAAGGGGGGGGGTCATAAAGAACTATTTTCCTCATTCCCAGTTCAGGATAAAATGAAAAGCCGATTCCAGAGGAACAGAGAAACCCCTTGCAATCCCCAATCCAAAATTCACAATGACAAGAAACACTTTGCAATGTTTTATGGGGCCTTCCTATCAATCTCAATCAAAAAATTCGATTTGTTTTTAATGTTCAGTTACGGAAAAGTTCGTTCTCCTTAATGCACTGGACCCCCCCCCCACCCCACCCACCCCCACACACACACACACACACACCATTGTCGATCTTCTCGCCCCACGGGCATCTACCCAACTAATCTGAATAATATTAAACTAATTTAATTAATTAATAACAAATTATGGCGTCAAATGTGACTACCCATTCGTAGTCAGCATCCCCGAAACGGCGTTGTCATTTGAAGACATCGGCCGGAGACAGAGAGTTGCCATGCTGGGAGAAAGGGCGTTGTTAGGTTTGGTTGTGCATTAGCAGGTTGGATGTATATTTATGCTTCCATTCCTAAATGCAGTGTTTACAACGATTTTCCGTCGAAAAAGGCACGATAGACTACTCCATGTGATTTATGTAAATATGCAGATAGTTTAGCCAACTGGCGCCCCGAGACACAAGTGTTTGCCAGGTTCGAGTTTTTCCATGTTAATGTTAGTTTCGGTTTTGCTTTCCCAAAGTCTGACGTGGCATGCTCGGATTGGCACATTGAACACGTAGGCCTGTATATATTGGTTGTACCGCCAGAGTCTGCTCAGTCCACAAGAAGGAAACTCTAAGACAAGAATTATCGTGAACACATCCAGGGCAAGAATTACCGTGCACACATCCAAGGCAAGAATCATGTAAGTATAGATGACTTATCAAATCGGAGTTTGTACTTTTCAAACATGTGAGGCGTTCTTGGTAATATAGAGGTCTTAAGTCACGCAATATCAAATTATGTAACAGAGAATTAATTATAATTCTAGTCGCACGCAAGATCGCATGTTGGCGCAAGTGCCCCCACGCAATGCCGCTTCCATAGAGAAGCGGGCTTCCCTGGGGGTAGTCTCATAGGAGACATTTGTTGCGCCGCTAAACAGTCGTATCCGCAGGCAGTAAATGTGGGTGGAAGATTTGTTTGCGTGGGCGACTAAGTGTTCTTAATGGTGCGATCCATCAAACCATCGTCATTTTGTACTATGATACCTAAACTCCATATTTACCGTAAACCCACATGCATATGAAATAACAAAGTGATCGCATTACTATCAAGTCGGTTCAGATTAGACTTTCTTGCCTTTCATCGCGCCATTTTGTATTTGGGCATTCTTCGCCAGCTGCTTTCCCCAGGTGGCGTTTCGCTTATTGCATGTCAATGGCTGGGTTTTCGGAGCACAACGTCACATGGGGCTAGGATCGATGGTCCATCATGAAGTTTTACATAAAACATTTGTTCTCTGTGCAGGGCCGGTCTGTTTACCGTTGGTTCATTGATTGTGGGGATCGTCACAGCTCCGGTGACCGTCCCTCTGGCCGTGGGCGCTGCTGGGTTCACCGCCACGGGTATCGCTGCTGGCTCCATGGCGGCCTCGATGATGAGCACCGCTGCCGTGGCCTCAGGGGGCGGCGTGGCTGCGGGATCGGCCGTGGCCGTGTTGCAGTCCATTGGGGCAGCCGGGCTAGGTTACGCTGGGACCGCCGCCGCCGCAGCCGCCGGTGGCGCGGTCGGTGGAGTCATCGGCAAAACCGTGGAGTATGCAACAGGGGACAAGGACCGCAGCAGAAGAGGCTGTTGAGCTGCTCTTCCAACGGAAATGAAGGATACATTCAAAATCACAATACTTCCTTTTGTATCTCACTTGTTTTGGATTATAAATTGCTTAAACCTGCTTGCTTATTTGTGTTCCAATATGGTTCCAGTTGGTAAACAAACCAATGTCAATGATAAATTCAAATAACAGGTTTGCAGCAAGCAGCGATGATTAAGAACTCCATATGAGAGGTGCTCTTCCCACAGAAGGGAAAGATGCCATCAAAATGACACCGTGCGGCATGCAACAGCCGGCAGCGATGCAACGACCGCGCTAGAAGAGGCTGTTGAGCTAGTCTTCCCACGAAATGAAAAGATGCTTTCAAAATGAAATTACTTCCTTTTGCATCTTGCTTGTTTTGGACAATAAGACAATAAATATATTAAACCTACTTAATTGCGTACTTAATTGCGTATTTGTGTTCGAATGGTTGCAGTTAATGAACTAATGAATGTGTTAACGACAGAGTAAAAGAAAAGGTTTACATCATAATAATGTAATGCACTCACGTTAGTGTAATAATAATGTAATCACGTTTAAGGGATCTGTTTGTATTATTATATCCGAAAGCTTATCGCCTGGTATTATAGAGTGAGCACGTGTGACAAAGTCCCCTACCGCCCCCCCCCCCCCCCCCCACCCCAAAGTCTGCTCGTTCTGAGACACGATCCACATGCAAACAGCTACAAGCTGCCTGACGGACTCCTTTAGTTGAGTGCGCCAGTGTTCAGGACCAGCCATGCCGGGTACTGGCACGGACGAACATTCCCGGGCATGCCGTTAATTTGTTTTCCCTTCTGTTTTTGAACATAAAAATATGTTCTAAAAAGTGTAAAGCAGAAAAGTTTCAGTGGTTAATTTTCCATTTTACCGGTTCCACACATGACAATTAAAGCAATATATAGAAGGTGGACACAAACTTGTGCTAGAATACATAGCTTGCTGCGTGACTGTTGTCTTGAGGTCTATTTAAGTAATGTATTCATTACCTATCCACGCCTTCGTGTTAAAAGGCGTATTACACTAGAGAGCCGCATTTTTTCCCACATGAGATGCGCCAATATAATATTTACTACTTCATGCTTTAAACAATAGCACACTGTATATGAGTTATAATACGCTGATTAGGCGTTACCCAACGCGTGACATGACTGGTGAAATAGTATAAAAAATATAAAGACTATCATCTTAAATTTATAATAATGCAGCAGAGAAGATACTTTAGATAGTAGTTTACTGGGAATTAATGTTTTTTCCTGTAGGTGGCAGGGCATGGAGTCGGACGCACAGAAACAGAAATAAAGGCGTTTTTCTGTGTTCTATTATATGAATTTTACATTTTAATTTAGTGTTTAGGAAGACAATTAACGTTCATTGTTTTAATAGATTGTGAAATATATTTGGATACTAGCGTAGTGGCACTTGTTTCATACGGGCTTAAATATACCCATAGCATCTGGATCAATAGGTAAACGAGGTTCGGGTTCAAGACACATATTCCTGATCTCCCTGTCAGTCTCATCACTCAGTGTAACTTAACGATGCTGCGCAACTGTCACCCAGAGATGAGAGGTGATAAAGATGAATGAAACGATGAAATGACAGCAACAAATTACAACAAACATATATTCCGTATAAAGTGAAAGTGGATGGCCATCCGATGAACAAAACGGAACATATGAATGTGGCATTTACTTATTACTTAAGCGGGAAGTGACATGAAATAAATGTTTAACTGGGTAATTTAGTAAGGCGCTATGCGTCTTTAGCTTTTGAGCATTTTTAGTGCAGGACTGCTTTTCTGCGTCGTCTGCGCCTTTTGCGTGTCCTGTGGGCAGAGATGGCTACTTCGGGCATATTTTCTTCCGGTTCCCACGTCGTCTGTGTGTAGCCACTCCATTTAACTTTGTACAGGATCCTGCCATTTTGTCTTTTGTGTGTTAATAACTTGTCAACCTCGTACCATTCGTCTTTGTCAGTGCCATCATTGCCGGCGTCAGTCTGTGGTTCAGCAACTGCTGGTGGGTCTACAGGAGTCGTGTACTGTCTGTTGCGAGGGTCCTAGCTCGTATGGCTTCAGTCGATTGTTGTGCACGAGTGACCTCAGGGCTCTGTGTGTATCACACCTAGCTAATTTGTACGTGTAGTTGGGGCCGATTTCAGTAATGTAGTATGGTCCCTCCCATGTGGGGTGTAGCTTGCGCGAGAGACCTGTTGGCACCTTTGTGTTATCAAGGATAGTGTATAATAGGATGCCCAACTCTGAACTTCCCCTATGGGCCAATTGTGACAAAACAAACCGAGGCGCCACCTAGGAAATACCGTGTTAGAATGTAAACAAAAGCACGTGGTTGAATGGTAGCGCCGTATCCTGAACGGTGTCGTATCAACAGAAACGTTTTTGTAAATTTAACAATAGCTTCAAGATCCTCGTAGGGTGTGGATTTTGTAGAAGGTTTGTCTTTGGTGGGGTTACCGAGCTGCACCTGGGGTCTTGGGTGGGGGACGGGTGCCAGGGGTGGGGGACGGGTGCCAGGGGTGGGGGAGGGGGAGGGGGGGGATAAGATATCGTTCTGATTGTGATTTTGCGCAACCGGATTTGATGGGGCGGGAAAGCCGAGATCGGTAAAATCTGGTAGGGCAGAAATTTGGGTGCAGAGGCCGTCGTGCATCTTCATCACCTCCTCCCTGTGAGGGTTGGTGGCGGTGGGGTGGTGGGGGAACGGCGAAGGGTGGGGGGGGGGGGGCTGGTGGCTTTGCTATTCTTTCTGAGTTATGTACTAGTACCCGCGGCGGTCCTGCAATGTATTGTACTCTTGCGGTAAAAGAACCAAATTTGGTACACTTGTAGAGTTTGAGGTACGGAAAAATTAGACTATGGACTCAGGTCAGATATTTCAAAATGGCCGCCATTTTCAAGATGGCTGCAAAGATAACCAAAGAAAGTCTATAAAATAATAGTTCCAAGATATTATTGTACGAATTTGTACTTTTGCAGTTTTACCTGGTGAACAACGCAAAATAAGAATTCATTGGAATAAGACAAAATTGCCGCCATTTTTCAAGATGGCCGCCAATATATATATATTGTTTTAAATAGCAAATAGGCCAAGAAATTTATTTTTTAGCACACTTTTGAAGTTTGACCAGCTGAACAACGTAAAACAAGAATATGTTGGAATAATTCAAAATCGCCTATATTTTTCAAAAAGAATCAAATCTTTCGAACAAAATCCGACAATTGCAAATAACTTGATGTTTTCAAGTTATAACAGGAAAATATTGTAAAATTGAATACTGTAATAACTGTAACAAAGTAAGAAATAAACAAGTGATTTTGTCCAGGTATTCACATTTAATTGATCACATAAACATTCAAACACGGATGTACAGTCTCAGTACATTGAAGTCTCAGGTCATGTACACTACATATTGCCTTGTACATATCATCTCATTGTTAAATGCGCTTTAGTCAAAACTATTTATTCTTGCATGATAAGGAATAGTTCTAATTAAGCTGATGGAACAAAACTGTGTGGAAACATTTCAGCAATTGACAGAACTAAGTGTCAATGATGACGTCACATTTTGTCAGGTGATAAAAAAATTTATATGCACATATAGTGTAATTAACAAAGATAGCCAACACAATACAGTATCAAGTTATGACAATAAACAGCAATTAATCCATATATCTATATTTATATATATTTATGTTATGTTATTTATATTATTCATTCTAAATATAACACACAACATTAGACATAATTGATTGCTTAGCCTAGGAATGTTAATGTCAGTATATTGATTGTTTTATTTTACAATACAGTTCATACAATAAAATCGGTTTTTACATGATTTATATAATATAAAATGCTTTGAAATACTAATGCTGACAATGTCAAGTTATATTCATCACCAAAATGTTGGCACTGTCATCTCAGGCTTTCCTTCATGAATATTTTTGAATATGGAGTACTTAAGCAGAGTTTGAGCAGACCACACAGCTCTTGTGAAGACACTCGCTGTCCATTTTCAGCAGATCCTCACGACTGATTACCCATTTACCTGAAATATAAGATAAATAACAAGTTACCAACAAATACCAGTAATACAGTGGTCCGTATATTATACAACCTTCCGCTACACCACCTTTAAAATGGATTACATGTATTTCCATCCAGAACTATGAGTATCCAGGACTCCCCTTACGAAAAAATACCATGATATATCATGGTATATCATGATATATCATAGTTTACCATGGTAATTTCATGATAATCAAACGATATACTATGGTATTTTGTTGGAAGGGCGTGATATACCATAGCATCTTATGATATACCACGGTATACCATGATATATTAAGATATATCATGGAATACTAAGATATATCATAGTTTACCATGGTAATATCCTGATGAAGTAAAGATATACCATGGTATGATCTCGGAAGGGCGTGATATACTATAGCATATTATGATATATCAGCTTACACTATGGTACATCATGATATATCATGATATATCATAGTTTACCATGGTATTTTTAATGGGTTAGAGGGCTCGCATTGAGTGTTCTGGTCACCTGCATGAGAGCCTATAACAGCACGCGGATCGATGGTTCGAGTCCCGCTGTGGCCATGTCTGTGGTCGCAGGATAAAGATCCCCATGTGCGTTTACGCAAAGAGTAGAAGGTTACCCCCCGGTGACTTGGCTCCACTCTCATTGATGCGATATATATGACCAAAAGTGGTTAAAGCGTCCTGAATATACAACCAAGCCTGGTATTTTCATGATGTCATGATGGTAGACGGACATTATCATAATATACAATGGTGTAATTTGGCGTAACCACACTATATCAAAGTAGATTTGGAGTGTATACAGCGATATCCCATAGTTGACCACGATAATAGCCGGGCTGTAAGTTAAGGAGCAAATAAATTGATAGGAGTCCCCTAATAGGGCAAAAGGCAGGTACATCAGCCACAACTTGCAGTAATTACTATAGCGGCTAGAAGGAATGCTTCGTACCAAGTGAAGCACAGCCGCACTGACAAGAGCGGTTTGTGGACTCGTGGTACTACAGTGTAATCTGCTCCGTATTGTTCAATTTCAGTGGTTCACGAGTCATAAACGGAAGTTTCAGATGTACATTTGTATATGACGGTTCCTACTGCTAGAGAGTATTGCTCATAAACGCTTGCAACTAGATCGCTATTTCGCAAATGGACATTACTTTATGTACTTGGCCGATCTACCAAACAACACGTATCCAACGATATTTGAATCATCTCAATACTTTTTTTATTTTGTTGGACATCAGAACAAGACACAAACGTTACATTACGCAATAATACTTGATTGCAGGCCATTAATTCAATATGGCATCAGTTGCAGGAACGACACAGTTTAAAACACACGTTGCAATACCATAAATTGGTCTTCTACAAAAAGCTTATGTTAATAATCATTCAAATATGACATAATGCTTGACCAAAACCAGACGTTTTAGATTGTATTCATCTAATCGAGCTCAAATACTGGCAGAGTCATAACAAACGTAGGCTTATCATAACCTTATGAAACAACACCATGGAATACCATGGTATATCATACCCTATCTAGCTGTGATCTCTCCAGCGTTAGAATAACGTTATTCTAACGCTGGATCACAGTTAACCCTATCATGCATGTACCATGGTATACCATGGTATATCATGGTAAATCATATCATAACATGGAGGTAGATGCATGCATACGATATACCCTCCTACCATGGTATTTCATGTTAAACCATGCTATATAATGCCCTACCAAGAGGGTACCAATGATAAACCATATCCTGCCATGGTAGATCATGGTACACCATATATACCCTACCATATGTATGTATCATATATTACCATGAAATATTATGGTAAGTCATTGTCCACCAGAATTATACCATGGTATCAGCAGAGTATTCCTTATACAATAATGTGCATGATATAACTACACATTATTATATATCCCGCACAGAAAACAAGTGATTTCTCAGTCGAGACCTAACTGATCGAGATTCAACTAAAAACTAACTATGCAGCGAAAGTTCTCAACTGTTGAATCAGACGCACAATTAAAAACTAGTTGAAAACTAACTAGGCTTATGCAGTTGACCACAGGTTGAATAGTGGAGCTTAGAAACTTTTTTTATTTTTTTTGGTCCCGCTATATTCAACAGTCAACCGTTGAGCGCGCTCGAGAATTAATAAAATTATCATGATACATCATGGTAAAAACTGTCATTCTATTATTCTAAATTAGGGGAATCAATCAATACGGGAATACGACTACGAAAATATGTAGCTACACTGGCTTATCGGCTATGCAATATCCCCGGGGAGGGGACGGGGTGCTTATTGCCGGGTTTTGAGGCGGGGTTTCGCAGTAAAGCCCCCCACCCCCTTTTGCACCCCCAAATTCGGTCGCGGGACTGTGCGTTCATAGGCCGAGGTTTGTCGGGGAAAGTAATAAACGGCTTAATAAACCGAGCGGGTCCAAGGTAAAATCAATTTCCCCTTCCGAGCGGATATTTTCGCGTTCAAACGTTCGAGCCGATTTTCAAGGTGAAATGCCCCTACGATAGTATTTTGGCGGTGAATTAGGGGTGGCTTTACCGCGTCCACGGCACCCCTCCCCCCCCCCCCTTTCAATCGCAACAATCTACTAGGTCCCCCTCCCCCACCCCCCGCCCTAAAACACGAGTGAGATTTGCAGCCTGTCACAGCCCGCGAAGTGAGCAGGTGAGTAGTGCGCCACCAGGCGGCAGCTGCCGCCGAGCGGAGATAGCAAGGCGCATGCGCGAAGTTTAAAAAATGTTGTGTAAAGGCGAAGAGTCGTACGGCATGTGTATGCGATTAGCTTATATTCACAAATATTTGCTTATGTATATGAATGAAAGGTATGTATTTATCAATACTATACTATATAGAACCTGAAGACACCCAGGTTCGAGCGTGACACCATAACATAAGGCGAACAGAAGCCTTTATAAATTGCAACTTGTTGATGGTCCACTCATCCCCCCACTGCCTAGCCTGAATGTTCAGACGTTACAGTCTTGACACTTGTTCTTGTTACAGTCACAAGAACAAGTGTCAAGACTGTAACGTCTGAACATTCAGGCTACCCACTGCCCCACGCCTGTGCAACTGTGCAACCACTGGGACTGGCACAGGAACCATCTACACTACACTGCTACAGTACAGGAACCCCAAACGCCGGAGGGAGTAGGGGGGTCGACTAGTCCCTTATGAGACAGTTGTTGCTCCGCACAACAGTCTCATATCCTCATGTAGATAATGAGGGTACTGTAGATATGTTTTTGTGGGTGACTAAGTGTTGTCAACCGCACGATCCATGAAACCCTTGGCATAATTTACCATAAAACCCACATGCATATGAACTAAACAAAGTATCGCATTACTATCAAGTCGGTTGAAATCACAGGCACAGTAAATCGGTGGAGGGGGGAGGCCGGGGGGCGGGGTGGGTAGGGGGCCCCACAACGCATACTAAAGACACAAGGTGTCCAACTCCCGCTTGAAGTGAGCGACAGGCACCCGCTTCAACCCCCAATATCGCACCTTTACCGCGCTTGACGGGCCCCGTAAATGCCTAAGTCCGATTTCTAAGTAATTTATTTATTTCATCAAAAAGTAAATGAGACATGTACTGCCGTCTAGCCGCGACAAAATAAAGAATTATGCAACGACAACAACCAACTCCGGAACAGATTGAGCAAAAATGGCTGACATCGCGAGAATTCGCCTGCGAGATCTCAGGCACAGTGCACGATATGACGATTGGTCAGCTTTCACATGACGCTCATGTGGGGAGGTACTCCTAAAATCTGTCATTTGATTAATCACATCATAGGGAGATGCTATTCTAATGTTTCGTCCCGATTCAACAAATTTTGAAGTTGCATCCCCTGTGTCACGTGACACATTTTTCGACTGCCAACCAATCAGATTCATCTCGCTGACTGATGTCAGCCATTTTTGCTCAATCTGTTCCGGAGTTGGTTGTTGTCTTTGCATAATTCTTATTTTGTCGCGACTACACGGCAGTTACAGGTCTCGTTTACTTACTGATGAAATAAATAATTTACTTAGATATCGGACTTAGGCATCTATGGGGCCCGTCAAGCGCGGTAAAGGTGCGATATTGGGGGTTGAAGCGGGTGCCTGTCGCTCACTTCGAGCGGGAGTTGGACACCTTGTGTCTTTAGTATGCGTTGTGGGGCCCGCTACCCCCCCCACCCCCGGCTCCCCCCTCCACTGATTTACTGTGCCTGTGGTTGAAATGAGGCTTCTTGTTGTTTATTGCTCCACTTCGTATTTGGTCATTTATCACCAGCGGCTTTCGCCAGATGGTGTTGCGCTTATTGCGTGTCAATGGCTAGGTGTATGAAGCGCCACCAAGCAAATGGTGTGGTGTTAACGACATGCATGCATGCTCAGTTTCCCCACTGGGTGGGCCAAGGTAGCGGACAGAACTGAGTTGTCTGCTGCTTCAAAAATCAACAGAGGATATCGTGTTTGTAAAATGCCGTATAGGATTTGATAGACCGGATTTGATTTTCCCAACAACATCACATGGGCTAGGGGTTGACCTGCCCCCCCTCCCTCTCTGGAGTTTATGGTTCCTGTACATGTCCCGACCTATGGCATAGGGCTGTGCCATAGCATAGGCATAGGCTTATGTGTATGAACCTTCGTACAAAGATTGTGACTCCTGTATGTCTTGTGCATTCCTCTCTTGTTTAAAAGATACTTTGTTGGTTCCTTGGTATATGTGTCTATGGGTGCCTCAACCCTATAGCCTTTAGCCCTGGTACATACCTCTCTGACCACGCCTATAAATGGAGCAAGGCACTGCATATTTATTCTGTAGGGACTTTTAACTTGAGCCCCCCCCCCCCCTTTCAATCGCAACAATCTACTAGGTCCCCCTCCCCCACCCCCCGCCCTATAAACACGAGTGAGATTTGCAGCCTGTCACAGCCCGCGAAGTGAGCAGGTGAGTAGTGCGCCACCAGGCGGCAGCTGCCGCCGAGCGGAAGATAGCAAGGCGCATGCGCGAAGTTTAAAAAATGTTGTGTAAAGGCGAAGAGTCGTACGGCATGTGTATGCGATTAGCTTATATTCACAAATATTTGCTTATGTATATGAATGAAAGGTATGTATTTATCAATACTATACTATATAGAACCTGAAGACACCCAGGTTCGAGCGTGACACCATAACATAAGGCGAACAGAAGCCTTTATAAATTGCAACTTGTTGATGGTCCACTCATCCCCCCACTGCCTAGCCTGAATGTCAGACGTTACAGTCTTGACACTTGTTCTTGTTACAGTCACAAGAACCAAGTGTCAAGACTGTAACGTCTGAACATTCAGGCTACCCACTGCCCCACGCCTGTGCAACTGTGCAACCACTGGGACTGGCACAGGAACCATCTACACTACACTGCTACAGTACAGGAACCCCAAACGCCGGAGGGAGTAGGGGGGTCGACTAGTCCCTTATGAGACAGTTGTTGCTCCGCACAACAGTCTCATATCCTCATGTAGATAATGAGGGTACTGTAAGATATGTTTTTGTGGGTGACTAAGTGTTGTCAACCGCACGATCCATGAAACCCTTGGCATAATTTACCATAAAACCCACATGCATATGAACTAACAAAGTATCGCATTACTATCAAGTCGGTTGAAATCACAGGCACAGTAAATCGGTGGAGGGGGGAGGCCGGGGGGCGGGGTGGGTAGGGGGCCCCACAACGCATACTAAAGACACAAGGTGTCCAACTCCCGCTTGAAGTGAGCGACAGGCACCCGCTTCAACCCCCAATATCGCACCTTTACCGCGCTTGACGGGCCCCGTAAATGCCTAAGTCCGATTTCTAAGTAATTTATTTATTTCATCAAAAAGTAAATGAGACATGTACTGCCGTCTAGCCGCGACAAATAAAGAATTATGCAACGACAACAACCACTCCGGAACAGATTGAGCAAAAATGGCTGACATCGCGAGAATTCGCCTGCGAGATCTCAGGCACAGTGCACGAATATGACGATTGGTCAGCTTTCACATGACGCTCATGTGGGGGAGGTACTCCTAAAATCTGTCATTTTGATTAATCACATCATAGGGAGATGCTATTCTAATGTTCGTCCCGATTCAACAAATTTTGAAGTTGCATCCCCTGTGTCACGTGACACATTTTTCGACTGCCAACCAATCAGATTCATCTCGCTGACTGATGTCAGCCATTTTTGCTCATCTGTTCCGGAGTTGGTTGTTGTCTTTGCATAATTCTTTATTTTGTCGCGACTACACGGCAGTACAGGTCTCGTTTACTTACTGATGAAATAAATAATTTACTTAGATATCGGACTTAGGCATCTATGGGGCCCGTCAAGCGCGGGTAAAGGTGCGATATTGGGGGTTGAAGCGGGTGCCTGTCGCTCACTTCGAGCGGGAGTTGGACACCTTGTGTCTTTAGTATGCGTTGTGGGGCCCGCTACCCCCCCACCCCCGGCCTCCCCCCTCCACTGATTTACTGTGCCTGTGGTTGAAATGAGGCTTTCTTGTTGTTTATTGCTCCACTTCGTATTTGGTCATTTATCACCAGCGGCTTTCGCCAGATGGTGTTGCGGCTTATTGCGTGTCAATGGCTAGGTGTATGAAGCGCCACCAAGCAAATGGTGTGGTGTTAACGGACATGCATGCATGCTCAGTTTCCCCACTGGGTGGGCCAAGGTAGCGGACAGAACTGAGTTGTCTGCTGCTTCAAAAATCACAGAGGATATCGTGTTTGTAAAATGCCGTATAGGATATTGATAGACCGGATTTGATTTTCCCAACAACATCACATGGGGCTAGGGTTGACCTGCCCCCCCTCCCTCTCTGGAGTTTATGGTTCCTGTACAATGCCCCCGACCTATGGCATAGGCTGTGCCATAGCATAGGCATAGGCTTATGTGTATGAACCTTCTACAAAGATTGTGACTCCTGTATGTCTTGTGCATTCCTCTCTTGTTTAAAAGATACTTTGTTGGTTCCTTGGTATATGTGTCTATGGGTGCCTCAACCCTATAGCCTTTAGCCCTGGTACATACCTCTCTGACCACGCCTATAAATGGAGCAAGGCACTGCATATTTATTCTGTAGGGACTTTTAACTTGAGCCACCGGGCCACTATTTCTGATTTTAGGCCTGCTCCATTTACAGGGGTGGTGAGAGAGGCATGTACCAGGGCTATATAGCCCTGTCCCATGCCTCTCCCCAATTATTTAGTGGTGTCTGTGTGGGGAGGTTGAAGGTCACATACCTTTTTGTTACCCAGGAAAACTTCCAATGGCTCAGTGAAAAATCAGGGAATTGTTTTTTTGTTTCATGTGGGAACTCTGTACTACGGCATGGTCTTGTTTTCAGGCTATACTGTTTATAACATTCTCTTTGGTATTTATTTGGCTTCCTGCATAATGTACTGGGGTAATAATAAATGTACTACAAAGTTTTGTAAGATAGCCTTCTAACATTTTAGCACCCATGTCCTTCAATGTTAAACAGCATTGGGGAATGATAATTTACTAAGACGATAAGTGTATCCTTTCTTGCAGATCAAGTCAGGAGAGAATTTCCTGGCAATGACGTAAAAGAAATTTGCATGTTAATGCGAGAGAAGATCAGCAACGTTGTTAAGGCTGGATAATAATAAAACTTGTTTTACAAATTAAAATGAATATATTTGTATAAAGGATTGTTTATATATGTTATGTGCATTGAATAGTAGTTGTTTTAAAGTTGAGTATTAGTTATGTAGTAGATGTGAAGTACTGCATGGTAGTACATCTCATTTTAAGGTGGAATTTATATCTGTTACAAAAAAAGAGAGAATTACATTATCAATTCAATTATAACAGTTGTTTCCTGTATATGAGTTAGAGTAGACATTATTTGTAATAATCAAATAAAAAGCTGGTTTTTATGTCATTTATATACCGGTACTGTGTGATTTTATTGTGCATATAATGACTGAACAAAATTCCATAATGGCATTTTTTTTTCAATTCGTTCAAATGTATAAGCTGTGAAGTGAACAATATTTTATTTAATATAAATATATGAATCATTCAAATGAGCATTGTTTTAGTTTGGAAAGATCCTGGCGCTTTTTAGATGTGAAATTTAAATTTGAAGGTATGTAACTATGATGCTGCTATTTGGTGTATATTGATATTATTTGTTGATTTAAGTTTATGTCAATAGGCATATAAGCAATGAACATTTCTTCACATAATGGTAGCTTGTTTTTCTAATATATCTATATGGTTAGAATGTGTATACTATATAAATCTTTTGGAATTTGTGTCATTTATGTCACAGGGAGTTAATTATGTGTATATAATGTGCGTATGTCACATGTTCACAAACTGCATCTTTTTATTGCAATACATATATATGAAAGTGGATTGTAAATCTTTGTATTCTTTACTCTTGTATTTTTCAGACTCTGGCATTATATATATATATCATAGCATTATATATATATTGCTATATGTAATGGTGATTAGTACCATAATATACCATGGTATCCATGTAGTAAAGTACCATGGTAAATTAGCATACCCTAGTACTTGGTATGCCATGGTATACCATAGTAAAGTACCATGCTAAATTACCATGGTAAATTACCATGTTATAAGTGTTTCAAAACACCATGGTATACCATGGTAATTTACCATGGTATACCTGTTTCAAAATACCTAGGTAAATGTGCTTTACCATGGTATTCTACCATGGTATTATACCATTATACTCTACCATGGTATACCTGTTTCAAAATACCGAGGTAAATGTGTTTTACCATGGTATTATACCATGATACTCTACCATGGTATACCTGTTTCAAAATACCTAGGTAAACGTGTTTTTACCATGGTATTCTACCATGGTATACCTGTTTCAAAATACCTAGGTAAACGTGTTTTTACCATGGTATTCTACCATGGTATACCTGTTTCAAAATACCTAGGTAAATTTATCATGGTATACCATGGTAATCTCATGGTATTTTTTCGTAAGGGTCACCATACTGATTATGACTAAAACTAATTATTATATCTTAACCAAAGGAAAAAAATGGTCCATCTAGGCCTAATTATGTTTTCAGAAATCTAGGGTTTCCACCGTCTGCCCTGGTAGGAGGTGGGGGGGGGGAGAAGCAAGGGGATTGGAGTAGTAAATAAACGACCATCGTGATCAAGGGTTTTCATTAATCGTGAACTAGGAATCTTAATATTAAATAACGATGGATTGGGAAATCGCTAATTTATATCATGTATCCACCCATCCTATGTATACTGGGAGTTATCCTTTTTAATTCATTGTCATTCATTTAATTCATTGTCACCTGGGTAATCTGGCAACCCAACCACCCTGTACTCCCCGGCAGCTAGTAGCGCTCGTAGCCCCACCCGCTATTAGATCTGCCAATGAAAACCAATTAGGAAGTGTGATAATTAGCTAGTAAGCTTATTGGTCAATCAGTTAATAGTGACTACTTGTTTTTATGTTCCCTTACTGGGCCTTAGTCTGAAACTGCTTGGAACAATGGCCCGGTTATGTCTCCCAGGCTAGCCATCGTATAGCCTGAATGTTCAGACGTTACAGTTTGACAGTCTGAGGCTTACTATAACGTCTGAACACATGGCGTGCAATAGCCTGAATGTTCAGACGTTACAGTTTGACAGTCTGATGCAAGTGTCAATTAAGACTGTACCGTATGAACATTCCGGCTAGCCATCGTAGTGAGTAACATCTCTCTTTATCGCTCAGGTAGCAGACACTCGCCGGCAAAGTTTACACCAACATGAAAGCGAATAACCTGTTACAGAATTTCAAACATTTGCTTACCTCTCTTGGTCCTCCGAAAATCCCCAAAATCCAGATGCTGGCTTCTTTACTGGGCAATTTGTGCATCAATTGGTGGCACGAAGCTGCCCGCCGGTCTTCCAGCCTCTCGCCGACATGTTGACATTTCTAACACGGTCTCTCATAGATGGCGCTGCGAACGGCGTATCACCGCGCGAAATGCAGAGTTGGCTATCCTATTATACACTATCCTTGGTGTTATGTAGGAGAACCTTGTCACCTATTTGGCGTTTGGGGGTTTGCGTGTTTTTTGTCATAACCTGTTTTGTAAGTCATTTGACTTCGTTTAATATTTTCTTCAGCAAGTTCTCGGGCTAATCTACGGTTCCCAGTACGGGATGTTTTTCACCGCCTACTCAGTCCCACGACGCACTGAAATTTTGCTGGACTGTATACGTTTGGAACCTGTGGCCGAATCTTTTCTAGAAATGATTCAGATACACAGGATATATTGGCCCCAGTATCGAGCAATGCACGGCAGTGCGCACTACCAATGCAGACAGAGAGTAGGTTGCCCTCAGTGTTAGTGGTAAGATTTACAGTTGTCTCTTTGGTATCAATTGCATGCTCTGAGCTTGATTTACATCTTCGCCTACCCATTCGACTGTTAGTTTTGCCCTGGATACGCCCCTTATCCTATTGCCTTCTACCTGACCTACACATTCGATAAAAATGGCCTGGTTTCCCACAGTTGTGGCACGTGGCATGCTTTGGCCTGCACCGGTCAGACCTGGGTGCATGACCCCACCTACCGCAACTTGCGCAGGTCCTGTATCCCTTAAAGTAGAGGGGTATTTTAATTTATTTTTTTATTTAGTGATAAATAAAGTTACTTAGTCTATACAGGAATTCTCTTTTAATACTGAATTACAGATTATGTAGTAAATATTACCTGGAGGCATTGTTTGATCTATTTCCGTGTTTACTCTATAAGAAATGCATACAATATCATATCTAGAGTTTAATTGACGTAAAATGTATGCAAGACCACTTAATTTGCTAGCTCTGACATTAAACCAACCGCCAGGGGAGTAGCAAGTATACGCACCTGCTGCACATGAAATAAAATAAATTACTCCTGAAAAACAATATTGCAGTACCAGTACAGCCCAATGTGTACGCATGTATGTACAGCTGGCTACGTCCCTAACCACCAAGGCAAAGGTTTTGAACGGCATAAAACTTGTCGATGTCCCTTTCGAAGCTCCTGGCACAGTTTAAAATATTTACCTTTTTTTTAATTCACTTTCTGTATACTTACTCCTGTTGCCTTTTCTGACGTAATATACATTAACAATACATTAAATGTCAATGAAATGACAAGGATTACTCACATTGCAGTCTGCCATAACAGCTTGCATTTCACTTCGGTCAATGATGAGGGCATCTATTCTTGATAGATTTCTTGTACATTCACGCATCCGTCCTGCTGCTTCTGCCGCAGACATAGTGTTCTGTGCGTGTGATCTTACAACATCGGCGATAATTCGTTGAATCGTGTCCAAGAAATCTAAAACCGATTGACGCGGCTGGCTCTCGGTGTCATCCATAGTGACTGGTGACACCTTTATAATCAACCCAATACGGTAGCTAGGTCAACAAATTAAAACGCGGTACCCAACAACAATACAAATAGTTACTTGACCTATATCTATCAGTACTAAACTTGTACACTGTTGTATCAGTGATCATATCAGACTGTTAAGTGGAACCATTTTGACTTTTTGACAGTTAAGCTTAACAGAGATTGAAATTAAGAAAAATATATTTAGCGTTGATAGAAGAAAACTAGCACCCCCCCCCCCCCCCCCCCTGCTACCCCACCTATTTACACTTTTTACAGGCTGTTACAACCAATAAGTATAAGTTCCTGTCATTGAGCTTTCCGTGGCCATTTTTTTCATGTCAAAGTAAAGTAATTTGTCTTCATTTCACCACAGAATGCTTATTTGTAACATCTTAAGTGTAAAAAAAAGTCAAATGCTTCAATCGATCGACCGCGGTGAGGCTATATTATCTCCTATTATTGCTCTTTTTCCTGTACGCAGATGACACTTTTCAAATAGCTATAAAGGAAGGAAGATAGGATAATTGCTCAATTCTACATCACTATACATATCATACGGGTCGTGGAATCAAATATCCGTATATAAAAGAAGATACGACCATATTTGATAGAGTGTGAGCTGTTTAAAGATTTGAAGCAGTGAAGCGGCCGAGCACTGCTTCGCTCCCCACTTGCTCTTTCAAAACCCACTCAGCCAGTGTCTCGCACATCGTGATTGGTTCGAATTAAAGGGGTATCGCTTTAACTTTAACCACATACCCCCTTAAATTGTGCCGAATGACATTCCTTCTCTTAACAGACAGCATTGAATGAAACGCGTTCTGTGATTGGGTACAATTAAGGGATACCCCTTAAAGTTAAGGGATACCGCTTAACATTAAGGGGTACCCCTTAAATATTTAAGGGGTATGGCTTCAATAATTAAGGGGTACCGCTTAAATAATTAAAGGTGAGCCTGATGTGCTGTCATAGTCCTGTCGCCTTCGGGTCCTCGCTGTCCTCCCGTCTGGTGTCCGGTCTGGTAGGCCGTCTGGTGTCCGGTCTCGTGTCCTGTCTGATAGGCTCCTCTCTGCCGTTGGTTGGGGGCAGGACGGCGGTGGTCATCATGGCCGTGAGACTGAGTCATGTTCACGGCTTGTATCTGAGCCTCCAACAGACTCAGTCTCAGGGCGAAGTCGTCGGCGGGCGGCGATGGCAGCTGTGTCGGCCCCTCCCCGCAGTTGGGTGCGGCTTTCAGGATATTCGCCACGGCGGTGGGCTTGGCCTGGAGTATGAATGGCCTAATTGCCGGTTTCAGACCCCCGATGATGATCCGGACGAGCTGGTCCTCCGGCGTGTTCATTTGAGACGCTTCGTATCTGACTGACGCTACAAAGTCTTTTACGGTTTGCCTTCAGCTTGGGTTTTATTCATTAGGGCTCGTTCTCTCGCCCACAAGGTGCTTTCGGGAGCACAATACATGGACTTGAACGCAGCCTCAAGAGCTGCAAACGAAGCTTTGTCCGTGTCGGGCAGTCCGTGGTACCACGTTGCTGCGGTGTTGTCCAGTAATAGTGGGAGACAATAACGCTGTGCCTCATCGCTCATACCACTGAACGCGGCATACATTCTGAACTGGTCAGGACAACGCCTTCGCCTGGCTAGATAGAACAGTTCAGAATGTATGCCGCATTCAGTGGTATGAGCGATGAGGCAAAGCGTTATTGTCTCCCACTATTACCAGGTCCTGGATGTGCCACCAGGGGCCAGGACCTGGATGTGCCACCAGGGGCCAGGACCTGGATGTGCCACCAGGGGCCAGGACCCAGATGTGCCACATGGGACTATGACCTACATGTGTAACTTGGGGTCATAAATTGTTGTGTGACATCGTACTCAGCAAAAGATGGAAAAATTATATGCAGATCGCGTAGAATCTTACAAAATAAAAAAGAAATAAATAAAAAATTGCGTCCACCTTCTATATATTGATTCCTTGTGTCATCGGTGTCAAATCGGAAAACAATTGAAACTGAACTACCGAAAGTTTTATGTTTTACCTTTTTTTAAACATACGAAGAACCATTTCTTCTTTATGTTCAAATGCAGAAGAGGAAACCAATTAATGGTATGCCTCGGGGTGTTCGTCCATGCCAGTACCCGGCGTGACTGGTCCTGAACACTGGCGCACTCAACGAAAGGAGTCCGTCAGGCTGCTTGTAGCTGTTTGCACATGGATCGTCTCAGAACGAGCAGACTTTGTCAAACGTGCTCACTCTACCATACCAGGCGATAAGCTTTCGGATATAATAATACAAACGTATCCCTTAAACGTGATTACAGTATTATTACATTAACGTGATTACATTACATTATTATGATGTAAACTTTTTTTTTTACTTTATCGTTAACACATTAATTATTTCATGAACTGGAACCATTCGAACACAAATACGCAATTAAGTAGGGTTAATCAATTTATGATCAAAAACAAGCAAGATGCAAAAGGAAGTAATTTCGTTTTGAAAGCATTTTTTTATTTCGTGGGAAGATCAGCCCAACAGCCTCTTCTAGCGCGGTCGTTGCATCGCTGCCGGCTGTTGCATACCGCATGGTGTCATTTTGTAGGCATCTTTCCCTTCTGTGGGAAGAGTACCTCCGATACGGCGGTCTTAATCATCGCGCTGCTTGATGCAAACCTGTTATTTGAATTTATCATTGACATTGGTTTGTTTACTAACTGGAACCATATTCGAACACAAATATGCAAGCAGGTTTAAGCAATTTATGATCCAAACCAGTGAGATGCAAAAGGAAGTATTGTGATTTTGAATGCATCCTTCATTTCCGTGGGAAGAGCAGCTCCACAGCCTTATCTTCCACAAATAGGCCTATGGAAGTAGGGCCAAGGCCGCAGCACCGGCGCCACCGGCGGCCGCGGCGGCGGCGGTCCAAGCATAACCTAGGCCGGCTGCCCCCACGGACTGCAACACGGCCACGGCCGATCCCGCAGCCACGCCGCCCCCTGAGGCCACGGCAGCGGTGCTCATCATCGAGGCCGCCATAGAGCCAGCAGCGATACCCCCGGCGGTGAACCCAGCAGCGCCCACGGCCAGAGGGATGGCTACCGGAGCTGCGACCATCCCCGCGATCGCTGCTCCAATGGTAAACACACCGAACCTAGACAGAGAACAAATGTTGCATGTTGACACACTTTTGTCATGTCAGAAGATAGAACAAGGTATGTAGAATACGTTCAAGCACTAAATGATTGTACGCACACATCATAATAAAGGCTACAGTAGATTCCCCCCTGCTAAAAATGTCCTATAGAGTTTCTAAAGAACTCTATAGAAACTCTATAAAGCATGCAGTGTTCTATAGCATTTCGATAGATGTCTTTATAGTGTCTATATAGGACACAAATATTCTATAAACTTTCTATAGAGCATGCAGTGTTCTACAGCGTTTCTATAGATGTCTTTATAGTGTCTCTATAGGACAAATATTCGATAGACTTTCTATAGAGTATGCAGTGTTCTATAGTGTTTCTATAGATGTCTTTATAGTGTCTCTATAGGACACAAATATTCTATAGACTTTCTATAGAGCATGCAGTGTTCTATAGATGTCTTTATAGTGTTTCTATAGGACAAATATTCTGTAGAATTGCTATGAAACACTGTTCTATATCATTTTTAAGATACGTAAATGGCGTCTCTATAGAACATATTCAATAGAATCTGGTCGATATCGATTCAGACACACTGGTGAATGAAATCTTAAGTAGAGAGACTTCGTATGTTGGGCAGATGAACAAATTTAAAATGGAAGATATGTCCCCAGTGAGCACACCGCCGTCGTAAACTCGTCGCTAAACGTCGCTAAACATCGAGAACCCGTCAGATGTTCGTCCATAATCCGCTATCATTAGATCGACGCACCTTGGGTTGGTGCCTAATCATACATTTTTAGTGATTGGATTCAAATAGATGGCGCAGCTATGACAGTTCACTGATTATTAAAGACCTCTAGTCTTTGTCTGACAGGTGTCTATCACCCTATCACGGTATCGCGCGACTTCCTGATAACGTAAAATGCGAACACACAATAATTAAATATATATTCCTTCAGTTTCATACACTACATATATTGTAACACCAAGTTTCAATTACCACCTTTGTGGCAACGTAGCTTTTTTATATGGGTGTTACACCAGGTCTAAAAGTATAACACTAGTAGGCCTATTCCCACGCATTCAGTACCCCATGCATCCTCGCATCACTCCATCCCAGTATAATTCCTTCTAAAACGGACAGCAACGTTGCAACACCAGTGAGATTTGTAGTGTGACACAGGCGCTCAGATCAGTTAACACGAAAACTACCTGTGCAGCGTGCCAAAGCGAAGTACGCGAACCAGAGCATCACCGTGATTGTGCTGCCACCTTGCGGAGATATTGGTTGCAGATCGTACTGCGCATGCGCCAAGTTTAAAAATATTGCGGAAAGGCAAACCGAATCCAAAGTTACATGTACATATGAGCTACAAATTCACGAATATTTGCTTACATATATAACTGAAAAGTATTTATTTATAAATATCTCATTGTGTAGCACCTGAAGAAACCCAGGTTTGAACGTGACATCATAAATTAAGGCCAGAAGAAGATTTTATAAATTGTGTTTTGTTTTTTACAAGACTTGCCACTTTTTGACTTGGCACTTGCTCATTCGCTCATAGATCCTCCCTGTACGCATACACTACAGGCTACACCTACTACGCCTAGCCTACTGGCTCCCGGCTGGCTGTAGCCTACGCTATAGGCTACAGTAAGTATAGTACTGGCGTTTAATGATGCAGACCATGGGACTTGTATTATGAACCAAGCACCTGTATGCAGTCGAGATGTGGAAGTGACAAAACTCATTTCTCCTGACTCTTAATTTGCAGGTAGGTAAAGCAACTAATTTTTTAAGTCAAGTTTTGGCCGGGGTAGTTGTGATCTCCAGCGTTGAAATTATTCTTATGCTGGAGATCGCAGCTAAGGCCGGGGCTAAAGTCATATTTATACCGTAATTTCTGCTGTATAAGTCATAGCTTTTTTTCCTCGCTGCCAAGGAGTACGACTTCACTCAAAATATAGTGAAAATTTTAGTGAAAACCTATACACGATGGTTAGATACAAGTTATGACTATAATATGACTATTGTTGAGTGATTATAGCAAATATGGGCAGAAAATTTACTCTACAGCCTTTATGAATCTGATTTTGTCATAATTTGGTAATGAGAGTTAAAGGAAAAAAATAGATATCAATTTTCTGTCTACCAAACAACGTTCAGTTATGGAAGAATGTTTACTTGTCAGAGAATTGCTATACCGGGTGATGATATCACATGGACAAGTGTAGCTTTCCTGTGTACTACATCATCAAAATGTGCACCTTTCAGTCGTTTTTTACCTATAGCATATGCTGTAATTAACTTTTATTTTGAGATAGACAAGGTCAGCAGATAGTGTTCAGATTTTGTGAATACTTTCACATTTCAGTGCATCATAACAAGCATCATGATTCGCAGCTGGCAAGGAAGAAACAAGAAGCTACAATAAGGAGACCATCAGAAGCTGCTGCGCATATTAAGGAATGATCCGCCAGAAGAAAATTGAGGGTGTATTTTATGTAATCATAATGTTATGACTAATTAATATGTGTGTAAGCTGTAAGTTGCTGAAGACTGTGAGAGTAATATAATTAAGTAAATTGCAGAATCAATGCCACCAGAATTTGCAGTTGGGGACTATATATTTCATTCATTCGAACACATTCCTGGTATTAACTCTGTATGTAAGATAAAGAATGTCTGAGCAATTCCCATGGATTTGTATTTATTGTTTTTTATCTGGTTAATTAATAAAATTCATTGCAGTAAGCTGCATCGGTTAGATACTATTTGTGGGTATACATAAAGGTATATATGTCAGGAAAATATTGGATTTTCTTTCTGGGATGAATATGTACAGGTACTTTAAATTGTAGTGCACTGAACATGCTGAATATTTTATGTTGGGTAGGTCAATATTCCTAGAATGTTGTACAGTTCATTTTATTGCATTATGTTATTATTCACATTCTGTACCTTGTTTTTATAATATATATTTGGAAATGTGGATAATCTATATTGGATTTCTTATTCTTGTCTTTTTTGCGTTTCTTGTCTGCATAGTGGTATACCAACGAAACCGGTCTACTATGCGGATTACACTTTACGCACATGAAGGACATATTTATGCAGTACCCGGTAATCCATATTTTTCGAGATACTCCGGCATGACCGGTGACCAGTGACAGTGTCACACTCACAGGTGACAGCTTAGCCTTGGGTTAGGAAGAGATACCTACACATTGACTGAGGACGTTACCTCACCTACAACAGTGGCTTCACACACAGGATTACCAGATTCTGAGGTTCCCAATGATATAGTAAAATGTATTCCAATGAGACCCTCGGCTTAGTGGCATGTTTTTCACCCTACCATTGATGTTTTGAGTGGTATACCTTTCAGTAGCCTATACCATTCAGTCTATTGACAGCCTCAGTGCCAGTGGTATAACCATAGGCGTAGACCTAGCTTTCGGCATACCATTGGGGACCTGAGTGGTGTACCTTTCAGCATACCATCGGGATCCGAGTGGTATACCTGTCAGCATAACATTGGCGACCTCTGAGTCAGTGGTATGTCTTTAGATTTATATAGACTTGTTCTAGAGCCTGTTCATAGACTTCTATAGATGTGTACTTTAGCTTGTCTATAGCTTTCTACAGATGTGTCCTTTAGCTTGTCTATAGCTTTCTATTGACTTGTCTCATAGCATGTCTATAGATTTCTATGGCTGTGTCCCATAGCATATCTAGATTTGTATAGCGGTGTCCTATAGCATGCATGTCTATAGATGTCTATAGCATGTCTATAGATGATGTCCTATAGCATGTCTATAGATGGTGTCCTATAGCATGTCTATAGATGGTGTCCTATAGCATGTCTATAGATGGTGTCCTATAGCATGTCTATAGAGTTCTATGGATGCGTCCTATAGCATGTCGATAGAGTTCTATAGATGCGTCCTATAACATGTCTATAGAGTTCTATAGATGGGTCCTATAGCATGTCTATAGAGTTCTATAGATGCGTCCTATAGCATGTCTATAGAGTTCTATAGATGCGTCCTATAGCATGTCTATAGAGTTCTATAGCATGTCTATAGAGTTCTATAGATACGTCCTATAGCATGTCTATAGAGTTCTATAGATGCGTCCTATAGCATGTCTATAGAGTTCTATAGATGCGTCCTATAGCATGTCTATAGAGTTCTATAGATGACTCCTATAGCATGTCTATAGAGTTCTATAGATGCGTCCTATAGCATGTCTATAGAGTTCTATAGCATGTCTATAGAGTTCTATAGATACGTCCTATAGCATGTCTATAGAGTTCTATAGATGCATCCTATAGCATGTCTATAGAGTTCTATAGATGCGTCCTATAGCATGTCTATAGAGTTCTATAGATGAGTCCTATAGCATGTCTATAGAGTTCTATAGATGCGTCCTATAGGCAGCCTATAGAGTTCTATAGATGAGTCCTATAGCATGTCTATAGAGTTCTATAGATGCGTCCTATAGCATGTCTATAGAGTTCTATAGCATGTCTATAGAGTTCTATAGATACGTCCTATAGCATGTCTATAGTTCTATAGATGCATCCTATAGCATGTCTATAGAGTTCTATAGATGCGTCCTATAGCATGTCTATAGAGTTCTATAGATGAGTCCTATAGCATGTCTATAGAGTTCTATAGATGCGTCCTATAGGCAGCCTATAGAGTTCTATAGATGAGTCCTATAGCATGTCTATAGAGTTCTATAGATGCGTCCTATAGCATGTCTATAGAGTTCTATAGATGCATCCTATAGCATGTCTATAGAGTTCTATAGATGCGTCCTATAGCATGTCTATAGAGTTCTATAGATGAGTCCTATAGCATGTCTATAGAGTTCTATAGATGCGTCCTATAGGCAGCCTATAGAGTTCTATAGATGAGTCCTATAGCATGTCTATAGAGTTCTATAGATGCGTCCTATAGCATGTCTATAGAGTTCTATAGCATGTCTATAGAGTTCTATAGATACGTCCTATAGCATGTCTATAGAGTTCTATAGATGCATCCTATAGCATGTCTATAGAGTTCTATAGATGCGTCCTATAGCATGTCTATAGAGTTCTATAGATGAGTCCTATAGCATGTCTATAGAGTTCTATAGATGCGTCCTATAGGCAGCCTATAGAGTTCTATAGATGAGTCCTATAGCATGTCTATAGAGTTCTATAGATGCGTCCTATAGCATGTCTATAGAGTTCTATAGCATGTCTATAGAGTTCTATAGATACGTCCTATAGCATGTCTATAGAGTTCTATAGCATGTCTATAGAGTTCTATAGATACGTCCTATAGCATGTCTATAGAGTTCTATAGATGCGTCCTATAGCATGTCTATAGAGTTCTATAGATGCGTCCTATAGCATGTCTATAGAGTTCTATAGATGAGTCCTATAGCATGTCTATAGAGTTCTATAGATGCGTCCTATAGGCAGCCTATAGAGTTTTGTCCTAAAGTGCTATAGAGCACTTCTTTAGAAATATTCTATAGAAACTCCATAGAATATTTCTTATAGAAACTCTATAGAACATTTTTAGCAGGGCCTACTAACGTCGAAGGATTTTAACATTGTTACCGTTGTGCCCCTAGAGAAGCGGGTGTGCCTGGGGGCACTTGCGCCAAAATTTGATATTGCGTGAATTAAGACCTCCATAGTACCAAAAACGCCTTACTTGTTCGAAAAGTACAAACTCAGATTTGATAACTCGTCTACCTACTTACGGCATGATTCTTGAATTGGATGTGTGCACGGTAATTCTTGCCTTGGATGCGTTCACGGTGATTCTTGCCTTAGAGTTTCCTTCGTGTGGACTGAGCAGACTCTGGCGGTACAACCGATATATATACAGATATATGGCCTACATGTCTGTGGGCCCATTCCAGAATGCCACGTCAGACTTTGAGAAACCGAAAGTAACATGGGGTGCGTTGCACCGGAACCGAAACCGGAAGTGGGGTATGGTACGCCGCGATTAAAATCCTTGCTCCCCGCAGGGTGGCGCTGCAAGAGTAGTCCCGCACACGACGATAAGCATGGCCGCCAGAAGCTACAAGTGTGCGACTTACAAGATTATATTCACCGATTTCTCGTTATTACTAGACCATTCTCGTGGTAACGATGTGTGACCAAACAAGTTTCAATCCGATACGTGCGTTGTATGTATGAAAAGTTGTGCCACCTGTGATATATGACTCAAAATTACCATAAACACTGTAAAACAACGTGAAAACCGAAACTGCCCAGCTTAGACCAATGGGGAAAATGCACAGGCGCTGACACAGATGTCGACCCCTAACCAGAGATTTATAGGCATGTTTTATACCGGCCTGGCCCCATGGCATGGACCATGGGCCCAGACACAGTAAATCAGTAGAGGGATGGGGTTATAGGGGGGGGGGTGGACTACATTGTATCCACAATGTGTGCGTGGTACCCCTAGCCCCTCCCTCTACTGATTTACTGGGGGCATCAGTTTGGTGGCCTGTTTACCCCCCTGACACTTCATTCGCACAGGTTCAGTGCATGTATGTTTAAGTGGCATGCCAATTGTATCTAGCTCAAACAGTGAATATGTATTTGATTGCAATAGGCATATCCATTAAGCTAGTCACCTGCATTAATATATGCTCAAATGTAATAATGGTCATTGGTAATGTCGAAGATGATGTTATTGCACTGTTATATTCGCTGTTTAAGATTGTAGTCACACTATATAGAATCAACACCATATCGATAAGTACTGTTATACATATAAATGTTAGATTTTAGGTCTGCAATAACTATTGAACATATTTGTGGAAATGTCACTTTCCTTATAACTGGAACACAGCTCTATGCCCTAATTTTATTGATTCTATTCTAGTGGGCTGTTAACTAAAAAGATTTTACATGTAACAACACATGTAACCCTCCAACTGCCTGTACTTTTTGCACTCATATGCAGGTTTCAATAATGAAACTTAGACTGAGATCACTTATTCGCAATTACCAACAAGTCATCCACATGCAATAAAGGTACAGGTAGTTGTCAGTACCAAGCCTGTAGTTGATGAGGGAAGTTCCATTTTCTCCACGTCCTCTAGAACTGGGGAGGGCATGTGTATTGAATTATTGCAATGCTTAACTGATGTATGTCAGGTATAAAACTGATGAAATATGTGGCAGGAAAGAAAGTGTCACATGGTTATGGACACACCTCCTTAGCTTTTGTAATTTGTACCAGGGCTGGAGGCCAGCCAAAGTACTGAATAAAGATACACATAGACACACCTCCCATATGGTTTCCACAAATGAGGTAATAGAAAATGGGTAAGTCTTTTTTGTAAAAAATGTACATGTCAATTTATCAATCATTATCAGAATATTAGCACAGTCTTTCCATTCAAACATGTAATGTACTGGTTGCTTAAGATGTGGCTAAATGCTTTTTATTGTGGCAATAATGTTCAATTGCATGATGCCGAATTGCATTTGTTTTAAGATTGAGTTGCATTGTTTTCACCTTGATGAAAAAATTACAAAGACAATGAAACCAGAATCTATGTAAACTACAGGCATGTGTCTCAGATATTATTTCAGGACTTCAGCAGTAAGTGAATGCTAACTATGTGAGGCGACACCTGTAAAATAATCCGAGATAATACCAAGTCCTTGTTCCGGTTACTTAGCGATATTAGCGTCAGAATACATGCATGATGGATGTTGCGGCATATGGCCTATCCAGCTGGCTCTGTTTTTCTTTGCAGCAACCCAGTGGGAGCAAGAGTCTGTACTTCTGTTGTATTGGTCGAGACGTACAGAGCAGTCGAGCCGCTGTTCCAGTCACCAAATGTCAGGGGAGCCGACGTGCGGCGTCAAATTGCCCAACCCATGAATGCATATGGTCACGCTTTCAGCCCTGACGTCTTTTACAAAACACTGCGCTCGCTAAAAAGACGGAATACATGTATATTTTTTTTAAATATTCATTTGACTTCACATTTCTTGTACTGTTATTGTGTAGATCTGTAAACTTTTCAAATTATTCATTCCCCATTTTTGGACCAAATTTATCTGGTATCTTATATATGTATTTATCTTAGCTTGCACAGCTTCAAGACCATCGTGGATGATCGCGGGAAAATGCCGGCAACCCAGGAGTGCGATTGCTGTAGGATTGCTGTTTTCCTGCACTGCAGGTAGATTCGATGCTAAGGCGAGACATTCATTTACAAACTCTAAAGGAGCTGCAAGTGCATCTGCAGTGTGTTCTCAAATAACGCAATGGAATAGAGGTGGAAGTGCTTTCCTTTCATACCATCGTGAGTCCTATGCTGATGAAAAAATGCTAAGGAAAACGCGGTATAATGGCGCGGTTGTGTAGAGAAATTTCTCTGCCATATGAGGCCAGTAACAAGTGAAACTCTAGCAAGGGCAACCCCGGCCTGTGTTATTAGCAACCCCACATGGTACGGTTAGTACGTGTTCCTGACCGCCAGGAATTATAGTGGCCATGACGACATATACTGCCAAAAGCAAGCCGGAAATAACTGGTGGTTAGTGATATTTACTGTACAACTTTGATGCCACTCATAATTGGAGTGCATAATTGAGTGGTGTGATTCATTGCAGGTGACATAGTGACCGATAGGTAAAGGAGCCTGGCGACTACAGCTCCACGACAGAAACTCAGGGCGCGCTCCTTAGTGCTGCAGCATCAGCGCAACGTCACCACACGAGAAAGAAACGCTATCATGCGTGCATTATGTTCGAAAGTTAAGAAATGAAATAAATTGCACTGTGGACAGATGTCTGGTCTCGTGCTTTCCTTTGAGACAATCTGTTTAGGTAATGAATGGTGGGCGATCGGCTTCACAACCTTGTCGCTAAAGTCGCTATACTACAACTCCCATCCTATTCAATGCGTAATGAAAAGAAACTCTCAAACCACAGCATTGAGTTCCGGCTTATTTGAGAAAGGGAGACTAATACAAAGCGTGATCCAAAGACATTCATGGACAGTTAAACGAATACAGAAAATCTTGTAGAAGTGCATGTATCGACGAATACACGTTTACAAACAGTTTTAAGCTACATATCCGTAAGATGAATACAATGGTCTTACTGGGTTGGCCAAATGTAGATATGGATTTCTTTGTTAAATGATTTATCAATTATTGCGACAAGCGAAACCCCAAATATTTATCATCTTCCGATATGGAACTTTGAAATGACAAGGGGAATATAGAGCATCACACAATAACCACTTATTAAAAGGGAAAAACGCTGGCGTTCTTCAAAGATGTCCATGAATTCGGCATTTTCGTGCTCCGAATGACCTGCACCATTTATGCCGCCATCATCACCACAGGAATATCTTTCACATTGCACATTTCCAAAAATGTCATATGTCTCTTGTACACTTTAAAAGTCCAACTGTTCTCTCCACATCTGGCCGATGACTGGAATGTGTCGATCTTATGGAATTTCTTCTCAATGACGGACAAATGGCCCTGATATATTGATGAAATAATCCCGGAACTCGGATGGTGCCGGTATGGCAATATGGGTGCCATCCACACTGCCTATGACTCCAGGCAATCCATACTTGGCATGGTAGAATTGCGATGTAATTCCATAGCTGCCCTATCAGGCCACTTGATGAAGTTTCGCAAGGTCCGTTCAACGCACTACACACCGCCATTACAAGACAGTGCAGAGACCCCTTGCTCAAGTCGAACCCTGCGGAAGGACTCCTGATTGCTAGGCAGCCACAGCAAACTTAACACTCTTCTCCACAGTTTGGCACCAGTCAGTGAGGGATGGGGCCAATGCGTGACACAGGATTCTGAAATGTAAAATGGGTATCCTATAATTTAAACGTTCCATTGTAACTATACATATAGTGCCTGCAGAAACAAAAAGATCCAATTGATATTTTTACACTGTAACGCCAACAGAACATATTATTTCCCAGTGAAACAGTGATAACAAAGACCAAATGATTACTGTTATGTTGTTAAATCAATCCCGCTAAAATATGAAGCCGGTGAAAGTTTGACCTTCAAGGACTTCCTTAAACATGTATGTTACTTCTGTGGCAAAGCCACGGAGTTGCTCCAGTGGCGCCATCTAGCGAGTTAGTAAGTAGTTAGGTTCACGGTAGCGTAGCGCCCTCTAGCGAACGGCGGGTGGTCCTCGCCGGAAACTGGATTGCATGTGGGATTCATTCGAAAATGAGATGCCGTCCGGATCAGGCGAAACCATATGTGATCTGGAAAAATCTGCAACATCCGCGACCGACAGGTGTCCACGCTAATCTCAACACAGAGAGGAGAAAGCCTACGTTACGTAGAGGTGTGTATTTTGGGTGAAAGATCCCGATTACGTTATATTTTTAAGTGTGTACGGCAGGGCCTAATCCAGCCATCTTTGTCACATGTGTTTAACGTGTAAAACCGAATTTAATGTCTGACTATATCGTGTGCTGCCATTTAGTCCACTGTGGTGTTTTTGTACGGGTTTAAATGTACCCTAGGATCTTTTATGTGAAGTCAACGTTATTTAGACAGGTTATTTACGTGGTTACCGCGGACAGTTTTAATAGTTAGATTATCGTTGTGCTTTATCTCTGGCTCTGGGCGGGCTGCCCCTGTGTGTGTGTGTATACAGCGGGCTTGACCGGCCTGGCGAGCGGGGTCACCAACGGGTCAAACAATTTTACATTTGCAGTCTATTACTATGCGTGGTGTTATAAGCGATCTATACGTGTATTTGCTTTATCGTGTTACCAGCGGAGACCGTTAATCAACTGTGGTTAAATACAGTGAGGGGGCGCGTGGGTTTAACGCCAGGCCCAAGATTATATGTATGTTTAAATCAGTTGTGTCGCTGTAGTGGCGCGCGGAGGTTGTATGTAGTGTACAGTGTGTATGCGGCTACTGGGCTCCAGCGGGCAGGCGCATGCAGGGGGGCAGACCAGTCCTTGACCTGAGGCCTTACAGCCCAGGCTCATGAAAGAGATCCTGTGATACACGTGTATGCAGCGAGGACATATGGTTATGCGCCCGGGGGCAGTTATTTAAGACCTTTGTGTAGCATCAGGGAAATGTTAAGCGCTGACTGGGTAATTCCACCCCTGTTGGATTACGAGTAGGTTTTATAGATTTTGTCTGTTGATCTGCAGGTAGCTGTGTGTCCCGGTATATCCGGACGCAGCTGACAACGAGCACCCGCGGGTCGATTGCGGTTAGTAGTGGCATAACACGCCTCTCTACATACGCTGATTTACTTTATATATATGATGGTCAAATACGCAATACGCTATGATTTGTAATACGCCATGATTTATACACGTTATGATTTGTAATACGCCATGATTTATACAAGTTATGATTTTATGACAGCTTTATACATAATTACATATCTCCCGATTGATCTTTCTATAGCAATGGATTATATAATAACGTAATAGAATTACCCATATAACTCAATTTGTATTTGTATTTGTATCGTTTTATCCTGTTTTCACACAGGGTGCTTGGTTAGGACTGGTGTCCAACGCAGCTCACAATAAAAGCATGAACATGGCCAAACTGTAGTTGCTTTTTTTTGCCCAACCGACGCTCCCACCAATCGAATCTTGCTACAGATTTTGGTGTCAGAAGTGGGGTGGGAGTTGTCCAAGGGTGAAGAGAGCAGTGATCAGTCTGGCGAGGACATGCTAGGCGGCCGGAACAGCGCGGACAGCCACCAGGCAGCAGCCAACAACGGACCGTGGAGCTGCGTCCAAGACACCGGAACTGTGAACGATTGACCTTATTATTATGTTATTATGGTATATATATGTCACGGTTATGTGTACGTACTGGTTGTAACCTGACATGGTAGCGAGCCCTGAATGATGTGAACCTCGCCGTTAGTATCCCTGTCTCACGTGTGTGATCGGTATTTGGTTGTGTATTTTTGGTCTGTCGCTTAGTATACCAGTATGTCAGGCGACGAGGGACAGGGTGGTCGGGTCGCGGCGGTTGAGGGAGAGGATGGTCAGGTCGCGGCGGTCGAGGGAGGCGATGGGGAAGGAGACCATGGGATCCGGCAGGAGCTGGCCGAGTTACGACAGCGGATGGAAGGGCTTCGCACTAGGGCGGGCCCGGAGGCCGTGACCCGTGTGGTCTATACGCCCCGGAAGTTGCCGAAGTTTAGCGGCGACCCAGCGGCGTTGGAGGACTGGGAGGTGGAGGCCAGGACGGCTGTAGAGGCCCAGGGGCTGGAAGGCGACGCCGCCGCGGACTTCCTGATCTGCCATCTCGAGGGGCCAGCGAAGGCTGAAGTCCGTTACGCCGACCCGAGGGACAAGCGAGACCCGGAAGACCTCTTCGGACTCCTGCACGACACGTTCGGCGAGAGACGCAGCGCAGCTCAGCTGTTAGACGCCTTCTACAGCCGGAGGCAGCTAGAGGGGGAGTCGCTGCAGGGGTTCGCCCATGCGCTTATGGGTACCTTAGACAAGGCCCTTCACAAAGACCGTGATTGTCTGCCCAGCAGGGATCGGGCTCTGCGCGACGCCTTCGCGGAGAAGGTGCTCGACGGAAGTCTCCGCCGGGAATTGAAACGCCGGGTTCGGGATCACCCATCAACCTGCTTCCGGGACCTGCGGCGCGAGGCCGAGAGGTGGGCGGAGGACGGCGTAGCGGTCGCTCCGAGGGCTTCAGCGAAGGCGCAGCACCTTGGGGTCCACGCCGTGCAACCCGTGGAGTCGGCCCTTGAGAAGAAGTTGGCGGAGCTTGTGGAGCTGCAGCGTCAGCAGCAGCAGCAGCTTACCCAGCAGCAGCAGCTGCTAGCAGAGTTGGTCTAGGGGAAGTCGCGCTTCAACAGGGATGTTCCTGACAGGAAATGTTACTACTGCGGACACGTCGGACACTACAAGCGCGACTGCAGGAAGCTCAAGGCGGACCAAAGCAGACAAGAGGAATCGACTCCTACCAACCTCAACGTGGCCCCAAACGACGGCCGCCCACTGGTATGAGCCAGGAAGTGGGTGGCGCGGAAACATCTGGCTCGCCCGTTGCGAAGGTGGCGCCCATTGGCAGGCGACCCACCACACCTATTGTACTTGGGGGTGTGTCCTTAACCGGACTCATCGATACGGGGTCTATGGTGACCACTGTGGCTGAGAGTGCCTTCAGGGAAGTCTTGCGACCGACTGGGGTGACTCTTCAGGAAGGGATGTGGTTTTCCCTTCAGGGGGCCAATGGTCTGGAGATCCCGTACCTGGGTGCAATCGTGTGTGATGTGGAGCTACACGGGACGAAGCTTCGGAATGTGACCGTCCTGGTGACGAAGGACACAGTGGCATCCAAGGGGCTTCGGGCACGCACGCCGGTGCTGATAGGCACCAACGTCCTCGAACACATCCCGGCCTACAAGCCGTTACTGCAGGCATCCGTGGAGGCTAAGCCAGGAAAGGGAAACACTGGGTTTGCCAAGGTTGCCGGACCGGAGGCGCAGATCGCTCCGGCGCGAAGTATCTCGAGCATCAAGGTGACCGGACCCAGAGATGGACTCGCGATCTTGGAGCCACTGTCCCATCAAGTGGCGAGACACTTGATTGTGGGCAGCACTGCTGTCAACGGAGACGGTGGGGCAGTGTACCTGCAGGTGATGAATGTGGGAGACGTCGATGTGACGCTCCGCTCGGGCACCAGGATCGCCACGTTTCGACCCGTGGCTGATGTCGGAGTAGGGGAGATCGGCATGAGCGTGCAGTCGAACGAGGTCATCGTGTCCTGCGACGTGGAAGCCCGGATCAGCCCGGTCGCTGCGACAGAAATAAACATCGACGGGAGATGGGAGGAGAGCTTCGCGGGGACAGCGGCTGAGCTTGCGCGGGCTAAAGGTATTTTCCGGCGGTACGAAGGCGTCTTCGCGAAGGATGGGGAGGAGCTGACCTGCACTCCGACGATACGCCACCGGATCGTAACTTCGGACGACGTCCCCGTCCAACAACCGTACCGGAGAATCCCGCCTCATGACTGGTCAGACGTTAAGGCGCACCTCCAGGAACTCTTGACTAAAGGTGTCATCCGCGCGAGTACGTCTGCCTTTGCATCATCTGTTGTACTCGTTCGGAAGAAGAGCGGCGAGCTGCGACTATGCGTCGACTACCGCCGTGTGAACGCCAAGGTAAAAAAGGACTCCTACCCGCTCCCGCGAATAGAAGAAGCGCTGGAGTCGATGAACGGTGCGTGTGTCTTCTCGGCTCTGGACTTGGCATCAGCGTACAACCAGGTTGAGGTCGAGCCTGCGGACCAACACAAGACGGCCTTCGTGACGCCGATGGGGCTGTACGAATACAGACGCATGCCGTTCGGATTGTCGAACGCGCCGGCGACCTTTGCGCGACTTATGGGTCACGTGTTCCGGGAAGAGGTGTTCGAACTGCTCCTGGTCTATCTCGACGACATCATCATTTATAGTCGCAACATGACGGAGCACCTGGAACGGCTAGAAATTGTACTTGACAAGCTAGAGAAGCATTCACTGAAGATACGCGGGGACAAGTGCCGCTTCTTCCGCTCACAAATTCCCTTTCTGGGTCACGTGGTGTCCGGGAATGGTGTCGAGACCAGCCCGGACAAAGTAGCGGCAGTGGCGGAATGGCCGATCCCCAAGACCCTGAAGGAGCTGCGATCGTTTAATGGCTTCACGGCATATTATCGCCGCTTCGTGAAGGGTTTCAGCGCGATTGCAGCACCCCTCAACCATCTTGTCGCCACTACCCTTAATGGCCAGAAGGGGCGCAGAAGCAAGTCGGTGACCCTCGACGGAAAGTGGACTGCAGAGCACACCCAGGCCTTTGAGACCCTAAAGGAAGTCTTAACAAGTACTCCCATCCTAGCCTATCCGGACTTCACGAAGCCGTTCATCGTTGAAATTGACGCGTCTCACGATGGCCTGGGAGCGGTGCTCAGCCAGGAGCAAGAAGGCGTGAAGAGGGTGATCGCGTACGGGAGTCGAGGTCTCCGTGGCGGTGAAAAGAACATGGAAAGCTACAGTTCGAAGAAATTGGAGTTGTTGGGGCTGAAGTGGGCGGTTGTGGATAAGTTCCGCGAGTACCGCATGCACGGCAGGTTCATCGTGCTCACGGACAATAATCCGCTCACGTACCTGATGACTAAGACGAAACTTCCGGCTGTAGAACAGCGCTGGGCATCAGCTCTGGCCAGCTTCGATTTCGACATCCGCTACAAACCAGGACGTCTGAACGGCAATAGCGACGCGTTGTCGAGACAGGAACGGCGACCATGGGACGTCGACGGGGAAGAGGTCGGAGACGTCTTTGCAGTGGTTCTGCAGTGTGCGCAAGTTCCCCTTGAGCTACAGCATGCCGCGGGTGCGAAGGCCGTGTCAGAAGCCGATCCGGAAGCAGAAGTGGACGAGCCGCAAGCGCCGATGGCAACCAATCTTCCCGGACTCTCGGGAGCGGAGATGGCCAAGCTCCAGTCAGACGATCCGGTTATTGGCAAGGTCCGACAGTGGCGACTGTCGGGGCTGAAGCCAAGCCAAGGCGCAAGGATTGAAGAATCGAGGGAGGTACAGCTACTGCTGCGTCAGTGGGACCGACTGTACCTGTTAAAGGACGTGTTGGTGCGGGAGGTGCAGGATCCGGGGCAAGGAATGTTGTACCAGGTGGTATTGCCCACGGTGCTTCGGGAACGCTTGCTGGAGGGATTGCACGACAACCAAGGTCACCAAGGTGTCGACAGAACAACTGCCCTGGTACGCGCACGATGCTACTGGCCAGGCGTGCACGAAGATGTTCAACAGTGGATCGCCCGCTGCAACCGGTGCACGCTCGCCAAGGCTGAGCGTGTGAAGACCCCCCTGGGCTCCCTCCTTGCGACCAAACCGCTAGAGGTCGTCGCTATGGACTTCACCGTGCTAGAACGATCCTCCAGTGGACACGAGAACGTCCTGGTCCTCACCGACGTCTTCACCAAGTACAGCGTCGCAGTCCCCACCAGAGACCAGAAGTCAGTGACCGTCGCCAAGGTGTTGGTGAAAGAGTGGTTCAGGAAGTTTGGCCCTCCTCTTCGCTTACACTCGGACCAGGGTCGAGACTTCGAGTCAAACCTTGTAAAGGACCTTTGCCGTCTGTACGGAATACAGAAATCGAGGACGACACCATACCATCCAACCGGAAACGCCCAGTGTGAGCGGTTCAACCGCACGCTCCACGACCTGCTGCGCACCATGTCCCCGAATCAAAAGAAAAGATGGCCAAGTCACATTGAGGAGGTGGTGTTCTGCTATAACACTACACCCCACGGCAGCACCGGATTCTCTCCCTTCTACCTAATGTATGGTAGGGATGCCCGACTTCCGGTGGACTCGCTGTGGGACGAGATGCAGCCTGGACCAGAGGGCGACGTACTTGCCGACCAGCAGAACTGGGTCGCGCAACACCACCGACGTATGCAGGAGGCACAGGCCCTAGCGAATTCAAGACTTGTACAAGCCGCTGCACAACGGAAGGGGTACTACGATGCCAAGGCAAGGGAGATGCCCCTGACAGTAGGTGCGAGAGTCTACCTGCGGAACCGAGGGGTGAAGGGCCGAAACAAGATCCAGGACGCTTACAGACCAGAAGTCTACAGAGTCGTCCGAAGACTGGACGAGAAGAACGTGTACCTGGTGGAGCCAGCAGACGGTTTTGGGGTTGCCAAGTGGGTCAACCGCACGGAACTGCGACCGTGTTCACATGTGCGCGGTCAGGCGCAGGACGGTCGCCAACGGAGGGCAAGAGCCCCCGAGCCGAGAGCAGGACCACCACAGCGACCTCAGGACACTGACTCATCGGAAGACTCCGACGAATGCCTGGTCATCTGCAGAGAACCTCCTCCGGCTATTGTACGAGAAGACGCAGTCGTACAGGACGAGGAGGAGCAGCTCCAGGCGAGGTCCGAATCCGACGGAGACGACGAGCAGCTCCAGGCGAGGTCCGAATCCGACGGGGAGGACGAGCAGCGCCAGGCGAGGTCCGAATCCGACGCAGAGGACGAGCCTAGAGTCGGCCCACGTCGGAGTCAGAGGACGACAGCTGGAAAGCACAGCAACCCTGCGCATGTGCCCAAGTCCGTCAATGGACCCGCAGTGCAACTTGAGGTGACTGAGGGCACCTCGTTGACGTCTCTACTGGAGACCACAGTCTGAGCGACTGCAACGTAGGATCATAGTTATAGCGATGATGAGATGCTTAGGGTGTTTGATGTTTGCGCATAGGCAAACAAACAAAGAGGGGGTGAGTGTGGCAAAGCCACGGAGTTGCTCCAGTGGCGCCATCTAGCGAGTTAGTAAGTAGTTAGGTTCACGGTAGCGTAGCGCCCTCTAGCGAACGGCGGGTGGTCCTCGCCGGAAACTGGATTGCATGTGGGATTCATTCGAAAATGAGATGCCGTCCGGATCAGGCGAAACCATATGTGATCTGGAAAAATCTGCAACATCCGCGACCGACAGGTGTCCACGCTAATCTCAACACAGAGAGGAGAAAGCCTACGTTACGTAGAGGTGTGTATTTTGGGTGAAAGATCCCGATTACGTTATATTTTTAAGTGTGTACGGCAGGGCCTAATCCAGCCATCTTTGTCACATGTGTTTAACGTGTAAAACCGAATTTAATGTCTGACTATATCGTGTGCTGCCATTTAGTCCACTGTGGTGTTTTTGTACGGGTTTAAATGTACCCTAGGATCTTTTATGTGAAGTCAACGTTATTTAGACAGGTTATTTACGTGGTTACCGCGGACAGTTTTAATAGTTAGATTATCGTTGTGCTTTATCTCTGGCTCTGGGCGGGCTGCCCCTGTGTGTGTGTGTATACAGCGGGCTTGACCGGCCTGGCGAGCGGGGTCACCAACGGGTCAAACAATTTTACATTTGCAGTCTATTACTATGCGTGGTGTTATAAGCGATCTATACGTGTATTTGCTTTATCGTGTTACCAGCGGAGACCGTTAATCAACTGTGGTTAAATACAGTGAGGGGGCGCGTGGGTTTAACGCCAGGCCCAAGATTATATGTATGTTTAAATCAGTTGTGTCGCTGTAGTGGCGCGCGGAGGTTGTATGTAGTGTAGTGTGTATGCGGCTACTGGGCTCCAGCGGGCAGGCGCATGCAGGGGGGCAGACCAGTCCTTGACCTGAGGCCTTACAGCCCAGGCTCATGAAAGAGATCCTGTGATACACGTGTATGCAGCGAGGACATATGGTTATGCGCCCGGGGGCAGTTATTTAAGACCTTTGTGTAGCATCAGGGAAATGTTAAGCGCTGACTGGGTAATTCCACCCCTGTTGGATTACGAGTAGGTTTTATAGATTTTGTCTGTTGATCTGCAGGTAGCTGTGTGTCCCGGTATATCCGGACGCAGCTGACAACGAGCACCCGCGGGTCGATTGCGGTTAGTAGTGGCATAACACGCCTCTCTACATACGCTGATTTACTTTATATATATGATGGTCAAATACGCAATACGCTATGATTTGTAATACGCCATGATTTATACACGTTATGATTTGTAATACGCCATGATTTATACAAGTTATGATTTTATGACAGCTTTATACATAATTACATATCTCCCGATTGATCTTTCTATAGCAATGGATTATATAATAACGTAAAGGAATTACCCATATAACTCAATTTGTATTTGTATTTGTATCGTTTTATCCTGTTTTCACACAGGGTGCTTGGTTAGGACTGGTGTCCAACGCAGCTCACAATAAAAGCATGAACATGGCCAAACTGTAGTTGCTTTTCTTTGCCCAACCGACGCTCCCACCAATCGAATCTTGCTACACTTCCATGGAAACTTAGACTGGCCTTCAATTGTGCAAAACACGGCAAGTAGGCTTTATCAAAGAAGAAGTATTCGTTACCATAGCACTGGAATGGGGCTCATCTGTGGCCAGGTGGTCCAGTGTGCATGGTGCTGTTTTGTGTAAAGCGGTTGTAAGGGTGATACGTACATAAGTTAGATAAATGGTCAGCAAAACTAAACAGAGCATGGTTACATTAAACTTCAAAAAAAGTAGGTTTAATTAATTTAGTGTGAACAATAGTTCTCCTTGCAGGAGTAAAATATTAATATAGTAGACTTTAAAGCATAAAGGTATAGATATCAAAGAAAAAAAGAATACTATATGGTAATAAAATAATTATGACATGAATGTGATTTTTTTATAAACTATGAATCTAAATCTTACATATTACCACAGGCACAGTAAATTAACTGACACAAAAATGGGGTTGGGGGAGGGGGGGGGAGGAGTTGCAAAGCAGTAGGCAATATGGATCCTCGATCCATTCCATATTCCGGCCATGATAGAGCCTACAAAATGCATTATTGTAGTAAATGCTAGGCATGCGTACAGGGGGGGAAACCAGAAAATCTAGATAGGTAGGTAGGTAGGTAGTTTATTTTGTCAAAAGGCCTTCAGGCCCATGGGACATAACAATGAACGTATATACATTTGTCAACAAATAATAACATTTTCCGTGTTTTGAATTTACAGCTGCGCGCTGACACGTTTTTCTAGAGTGTGCACAAACATCGCTAATTTTCTTAGGGTAAACATATCTACACTTGACATCAACATAATAAAGTTCTCGTATGTTGGGGGATTCCAAAAAGCGTTGTCTATATATAAATGTCTGATATCCATAAACTTCGGGCAACACAATAACACGTGGTATTCATCTTCTATAACAAGGACATTTCTTACAGCACAGTGTTTACAAATTCTGTTTTCAAGTAATGTTCCATCACGGCGACCTAATTCAATAGAGAGATTATGAGCTGAACATCTAAAACGCGAAAGAGACTTTCTAAGTTTGGCAACATTTACTCTCAGTAAATATACTTCAAAGGAGAGTTGGTCCTTAAATGTACAAAACACACTAAGGCGACTTTGATCTCTAACCTTCATATGCCATTCTTCAATAAAACAGTTTTCTAATCTCTGGTTTAGCTCAGCAATAAATACACTTTCGTCATAAACTGATTGGTTAATCCATACATCATTAAAATCATATTTAGACAACAGAACTTTCACTGAGCTAGCCCAGGATGATCTACTTTGATTGTCAAATTCTTTAAGCATGTTATAACAGCTTTTGACATACCTACTATTTGGCATCCGTAATATCTTTAACCAGTACTTAATACACTTAACATTATAAATTTTTGCTAAGGGTAACCTGCCACATTCACCTAATGCGGCGGCGTCCGATGTTAACTTGGGTAGTCCCAATAATCTCTTACAAAATCTAACTTGGACTTTCTCGATTTCCTTATACTCTTGATAACCCCAGATTTCGGCTCCATACGTGAGAATTGGCACAATGATTCGATCAAATAGAGTAAATGCTGCTTTTATAGGTAGACCGTTAAGTTTCTTATCAAGCTTGTAGATAGAGGCCAATGCTCTGTTGGCTTGACCAGTCAGTGTAGAAACAGCTTTCGACCATCTAAGTGTGCTAGTCAATACCAACCCTAAATATTTATACGACGATACAACTTTCAACCGTTCACCATCGAAAAACCATCGCTCGTTTGCTTTAACTATTCCTCCTCTCCGAAATACCATCACTTGCGTTTTGTTCATGTTTACTTTTAAACTCCACTTCTTACAATATGCCTCTAACATATTTATCGTTTGCTGGAGACGTCCTACGGTATCCGCGCAGTTTGCTAAATCATCGGCAAACATGAGTGATATTATGTTTGGGGCATCGTTGCTCACATAGATACCTGGGCAGTTAGAGTCTGATAGCATGGATAAATACTCCTCTATATATAAAGCAAACAGCAAGGGACTTAACATACAGCCCTGTCGCGTTCCGATTTTACACTGAAAATAGTCTGTCAAACTAGATTGTGTCTTAATACACGATTTTAAGTTAGCGTACATATCACGAATAACCGTCATTACATTTCCATGAATACCTTTACCTAGTAGACTAAACCATAACAGACTATGGGGCATGCTGTCGAACGCCTTTGAAAAATCAATAAATAGGATATAACACCTGCCTTTCTCTTTCGTTACATACTTTTGAATTATAGACTGCAAGACAAATATTTGATCACAAGTCGAATATCCTTTTCTATATCCCGCCTGCACTTCTGACCGTAACTCGTTCTGGTCGACCCATACAGTTAATCTCTCGTTGATTAATTTTGTGAATAGCTTACTGAGGGCAGAAAATAAGGATATACCTCTATAATTACCCATGTCAGACAGTGATCCTTTCTTATGTACCGGCAATATGAGGGCCTTACACCAATCTCTCGGAAACTTCCCCGTGTCCAGTATCAGATTAAACAGACGAACAAGATATGGTAACAACAGTTCGGCAACCCCTTTCAACATTTCATTCGGTATTCCGTCGTAACCGGCAGCTTTGCCGTTGGGCAAATGTCGTATACAACCTAGTATTTCCTCAGCATCAAAAGCTCTATTCAGATGATCTCTTTCCAAACCCTCAACCTGTTCAACGTCACACTTAATACATACATTGTCGTGATCAGCTAGGGTGGATAACACCTCTTCCAAAAAAACAGAATCTGATTTCGCAGCCGTGACATTTAATAGATTTGCGAAGTATTCCTTCCACTCCTCAGGTTTTATATTAGAACTACTCCTACTGTTACCATGGTTACTGTGCAATCGCTGGATACAACGCCAAAAGGTAGTACAATCGGTACAGCTATCTATCAATGACTGCTGTAAGATCCGTGCATGTAGTAGCTTTTTACTTTTACAAAGGTTTTTAAAGATTCTTCGAGCACCCTTATATTCATTGAGATGCTCTTGCGAATTTGAAACGCGAAAGAGGTCCAGCATATTTAGTTTCTGTTGCCTTGCTCGACTGCAGTCTGCATCCCACCATTCAGGCGGACTCTGCTGTACGCTTACTCGCATTGTACGCCTGGATGGTCTGCGCATCGCAATACCACTGAGCTGCAGAGTATTAACTAACAGTTTGACCAGCTCGTCTGTGTCATTTGAATTGCAATGTTCATTAAATATGCTTTCAAACTCACTGTCTAGAGACTCTAAAACATGCAAACTAAACTCTTGAGAGAGATCGGCATTCCATTTAAATATATCGTGAGACTTTAGACCCGTTGTCATGCACACTCCAGTTACACAGTCTTCCATATCTAACAAGTCATATCGAAACATGCAACTTACTGGGAGATGATTAGTTACACAGTGAAAATCTGGTTTCAACACTTCGAACTTGACTATTGAACTAAACATATCACTTGGGGCAATAATATAATCTACGACACTGTAACCACTTTCTGTTATGTTTGTAATTTCACCGTATGCATCACCTTTGCATCGACCATTTAATATGTGGAGATCTAGCGCTATACATAATTTAAGTAACGACCGGCCGAAATTATTTACACCTTGGTCTTTTGATGCACGTGGGATGTCGAAGTCGTCACTTTTATACCACTCCATGTTTGGAATATGTTTCACAGTATCATCAATGTAATCGTTTTCCAATCCTATTCTCGAGTTCAAGTCTCCCATGATGACAACCTTATCAAGTGGGTACCTCGCTTTGATATCGATAATCTGTTCGTACAGTATTTCAACGCCATTTTGTTCATGTGATTGGTGTAAATAATCAGCAGCACCTTCGGGGGGTAAGTACGTACAGACAAACACAGTATCATTCTTAAGCATTGATACGGAAGATTTCACTCTTAGTATTACACCATGTAGAAAATTGTCAAATACTCGTTCCACTCTAACAGCAAAGGATGATCTATAAAATACAATCGTTCCCCCGCCGGCTCTACCGTGTTTGCTATATCGCCTTGCATTAATCGCTTCGTATATAAAATTTGGAGTATCAATCATATTGTCTAAGGTACTTTCATCGACAGCCCACGTTTCGTTTATAGCTACAATATCAAAACCGTTTAGTAATGGATTTATATTATACCCTTCGTTCAACAAACGTAACAAGCCGTCGGGATTCCATGAACATATCTTAAGGTATGCGGATGGTCCTGACTGACTGGGGGCATCGTCAGTTTGGGAGTAATCCATCGCTTGGACGAGGTGAGCATCTCGGAGGTAGTCGATGTCTTGGACGAAGGAAGAGACAGCAGCTTGCGATGAGACAGAAGCTTGCGGCGAGACAGCAGCTTGCGGTGAGACGGCTGCTTGCGGTGAGACGGCAGCTTGCGGTGAGACTGCAGCTTGCTGCGAGACAGCAGCTTGCGGCGAGACAGCAGCTTGCGGTGGTACAGCAGCTTGCGGTGAGACTGCAGCGTGCGGAGAGACTGCAGTTTGCGGCGAGATAGCAGCTTGCTGCGAGACAGCGGCTTGCGGCGAGACTGCAGCTTGCGGCGAGACAGCAACTTGCGGAGAGTCAGCGACTTGCGGCGAGACAGCAACTTGCGGTGAGTCAGCGGCTTGCGGCGAGATAGCAGTCTGCGGCGAGATAGCGGCTTGCGGCGAGATAGCAGCTTGCGGCGAGACAGCAGCTTGCGGCGAGATAGCAGCTTGCGGCGAGACAGCAACTTGCGGAGAGTCAGCGGCTTGCCGAGAGTCAGCGGCTTGCGGAGAGACAGCGGCTTTCAGAGAGAGCGCAGCTTGGGCGGAATCTGGAGCTAGGGCCCGGCCGAAATCTCAGCGTTGCTCTGTGTTTGCAGACAGGGCTTCGTATGGGAAGGAGGTTCGGATGGCAGTGACTGTTCCGTGTTTATCACAGTATACATTTCTGTCTCCTTGATCATTTGTAATTATCAACTTATCCAAACTGAGATGAGCGCGGAGGCCTTTCTTCCTGGCTTCGGTCATGGGAATCCGAAGGTTGGCTCTCGCGTCTCGTGTTGATTTCGCAAAGTCCTCCATCACATAGATCCCACGAGGCTTAACATGCCTTGCTGCATCCAGGACCTGCGTCTTGTCTTTGAACTTTGAGAGGCACACTATCATTGTTCGGTTTCTTTCAGTTCGTTTCTGACCCTTTCTGTGAGCGCGTTCGACGTCGATGTCATGGTCTAGTTTTAACTTGTCATTAAAGAACTCCTTGACGATCGCCTCGCTCCGCTCCCACGTCTCGTGCGCACCCTCCTCCAGGCCAGTTATAACAACGTTTTTCCTCCTTGATCTGTTTTCTAGACCATCCAGCCTGTCTTCCAGCTTTCTGTTTTCCTTAGCAAGCTCGTCAAGTCTATCCTGCAACTGTTCGTTTTTGTTGTACAGATCCTTGATTTGTGCTGCTAATTCTTCCTTGCATGTGCGCACGCATTTCTCCGTTTCTTCTTTCGACTTACGTATCTCATGCAGAATGTCCGACAAGGTAGGTTGTTCGTCTGCTTGTACATTTAACTGGCCGCTTTCAGCTTGCTGCAGCTGTGTCTGGCGAGTGTGTTTCGGTGGTCCTGGGTTTAACTCAATGTCACCAGCACACAATAGAATAACCATAAGAAAAGACATATCCATGCTTTGTTTCAGATCAAGGTGTTGTCGGGAATCGAAGTCCCCCGCATTTATTTGGATATGCTTGTACTGCACTTGATTTGCCTGTTGACCCACCAAGTGTCGCGCCGTGCTGCACCTATGTGGCCGATACAGATGATTTACCATGGGCTCAGTGCGCGCTGTTGTTGTGCTCGTTCCGGCTGAATGCACCACATGCCTCGAGCTGTGAGCAAATTTCGTTCCATGTGGGGTAGCCCCGCTTACACACAGCACCAGGCCGAGCAACAGTAGTCGGAGTACAGTACGGCCAGCACGGCCTACAACAATGGCCTTTAGTTGCCTTCGGGCATGTGTTCCTTTACATGCATAAAGTCCAATTCTTGCCCTCCAGACTGCTATTTCGATGCCCATTTTAGCACCTTCGTTGCTTGGCAATGGGATCTAAACGCTGCAACTATATCTATGGTCTCCAGTGTCTCAGATCCTTCCAGATTGTAAGATTTGCCAGAGCTCAAGTTGACACGTCCGTCCGCAAGCACGCCGTTGGGAGGAAAATATAGGGGGGGCTAGTGTGTAGGTCGGATCCAGATATGCTGGATAGGGGGGAGGGCTGCTTTTGGTTTTCATATGTTAAATAGAAGACTTCCCCATGGTCGGCATGGATCTGCCCCTGTACGTAATACGTGACCTATGCTGAAACAATTAATGGCATGCCCTTTAAATGGAAGAACACCCCCCACACCCCTTTGATCTTTCTCTGTACGCTGATTTAGTGTGGCTGATGTGCATATACACTGATATAGTATACCTCACGACACTATCTGACGGTCAAGACTCAAGTGTCAGTGACGCTGACTGTGACAGACAGACTGGCACTGCCAGTGTCACTGAGTGCAACATTGTCTTTATGCATTTAGGAATTTAATAAATGATTTAGAGCAATGTGTTGGATACGCAATACTGTCCCAAAGACACAAAATGTTCGTTGGACGCCAATGGAGGCACGGACACATAACTGCCACAGCTAGGCTCATCACCAATCGCAAAAAGTTCATCCAAGACGGCGGTTAGCAACACATCTTGTTCCTTGTGCGCCATTTTGAAACAAACCCTCGCGCGGGAATTCTGGGAAAAATAAAAAATCGGCTGTGACCAATGTCGTTGCATAGCGAGCTCCGAGTGACCAAAAATGTTCGTGGCGGTCGAGCGTGCTCCGCAACTCAACCCGGCCCAATGTTACATTCGGTTTCTCAAAGTCTGACGTGGCATTCTGGAATGGGCCCACAGACATGTAAGCTATATATCTGGGTTGAGTTGCGGAGCACGCTCGACCGCCGCGAACATTTTTGGTCACTCGGAGCTCGCTATGCAACGACATTGGTCACATCGAACTATTTCCATTTGTTGCGGGGATATCTACTAAATAAATGTCCTTACTTTGGAAATAGCAGCACAATCTAAATTGTGTAAATATTGATAAATAAAAGATAACTATAAAGCATCGATATTTACGGGTTATCCCCACTTATTTGAGAAGAATCGTCGTCCAGAGTTTAATATTATCATGCGGGGCTGCTCTTGATCGCGGCGAACCATACCCCACTTCCGTTTCAAAATTGTACGCGTCCTTGACCAATCCGCCAAGTTCAAATCCTTATTTGTCGTTGCATATGGCGTGAAAACCGGCTTGACAGCCATAAGCAACGCACCCCTGTATATATATCGGTTGTACCGTCAGAGTCTGCTCAGTCCACACGAAGGAAACTCTAAGGCAAGAATCACCGTGAACGCATCCAAGGCAAGAATTCCCGTGCACACATCCAATTCAAGAATCATGCCGTAAGTAGGTAGACGAGTTATCAAATCTGAGTTTGTACTTTTCGAACAGGTAAGGCGTTTTTGGTACTATGGAGGTCTTAGTTCACGCAATATCAAATGTTGGCGCAAGTGCCCCCAGGCACACCCGCTTCTCTAGGGGCACAACGGTAACAATGTTAAAATCTTTCGACGTTAGTAGGGAATCTACTGTAGCCTTTATTATGATGTGTGCGTACAATCATTTAGTGCTTGAACGTATTCTACATACCTTGTGCTATCTTCTGACATCAAGAAAGTGTGTCAACATGCAACATTTGTTCTCTGTCTAGGTTCGGTGTGTTTACCATTGGAGCAGGGATCGCTGGGTTAATCGCAGCTCCGGTCGCCATCCCTCTGGCCGTGGGCGCTGCTGGCTTCACCGCCGGGGGTATCGCTGCTGGCTCCATGGCGGCCTCGATGATGAGCTCCGCTGCCGTGGCGTCAGGGGGCGGCGTGGCTGCGGGATCAGCCGTTGCCGTCCTGCAGTCTATTGGGGCAGCCGGGCTAGGTTACGCTGGGACTGCCGCCGCAGCCGCCGGTGGCGCCGGTGCCGCGGCCGCGGCAGCCGCGGCCCTACTTCCGTAGGCCTATTTGTGGAAGAAGAGGCTTAAACCTGCTTGCCTATTTGTGTTCGAATATGGTTCCAGTTAGTAAACAAACCAATGTCAACGATAAATTGATAATGATGAATAAAGATGCTTTCAAAACGAAATTACTTCCTTTTGCATCTTGCTTGTTGTTGATAATAAAAATAGGGATTAACCCTATTAAATTGCGGATTTGTGTTCGAATGGTTCCAGTTAATGAAATAATTAATGTGTTAACGATGAAGTAAAAAAAGAAGTTTACATCATAATAATGTAATGTAATCACGTTAATGTAATAATACTGTAATCACGTTTAAGGGATACGTTTGTATTATTATATCCGAAAGCTTATCGCCTGGTATGGTAGAGTGAGCACGTTTGACAAAGTCTGCTCATTCTGAGACTATCTACGTGCAAACCGCTACAAGCAGCCTGACTCCTTTAGTTGAGTGCGCCAGTGTTCAGGACCAGCCATGCCGGGTACTGGCACGGACGAACACCCAGAGGCATACCATTAATTGGTTTCCTCTTCTGCTTTTGAACATAATAAAAGACGAAATGGTTCTTCGTATGTTTAAAAAAAGGTAAAACATAAAACTTTCGGTAGTTCAGTTTCAATTTTTTTCCGATTTGACACCGATGACACAAGGAATCAATATATAGAAGGTGGACGCAATGTTTTATTTTTTTTATTTTATTTTGTAACATTCTACGCGATCTGCATATAACTTGTCCATCTTTTGCTGAGTACGATGTCCCACAACAATTTATGACCCCAAGTTGCACATGTAGGTCATAGTCCCATGTGGCACATCCGGGTCCTGGCCCCTGGTGGCACATCCAGGTCCTGGCCCCTGGTGGCACATCCAGGTCACATTGCCCAAAGCGGCATTTGCTGGTCGTGCCCCAAGTGTCCTATAGTTCAAGGCCCCAGGTGGCATTTTCTAGCGTATGGCCCTGGACATCATATCCTGAAGACTGCCTGCTGCGCGTGAAGTGCCTGCTTGATGCGGACTTGCTGCTTGTGGATTGCTTCCTGTTCCAGTTCCTCACTGCTGGGGTGCCACAACCGGTTGATAATACGCTCCATGGCCATGGCATACACGGCATGAGAGGGAAGTGCACTCTTGTGTACCTGAATGGAAATGAAATAAAGACGTGTTGGTGTTTCATGCTATTGTTGTACCCGTGAAGGCCACCCCACCATGCACTGCAGTGAGATTGGATGAAACATGCTGAGCCCAATTCTCACCACCTCGGTTCATGAACTTGCCATCTCAGCCCTTTAATGATATTTTCCGATGAAAGGCGATTAAAGTCAGTGAGATAGATAAATCATAAAGGAAAATTACCTAATTGGGTCTAAATGGAACTATTGATGTCATGTGCTCTATAATGATGGATCAGTTTATGCAAAAAATACAATATTTTTTGTTTATGACCTCGCATGTTGTTTTCTAAAATCATGAGAATTGTACTACAAAAATAAGAACATCGGGCCAGCCGTAGATCTTTCTCCAAGCGACTCACCTGAAGGGCGTCGTAGAGGTCATATAACGTCACAGCGTTTCTTGTTCGCGGGGTCGTTCCGGCAGAACAGATCTGCACGGCGGCGTCCCGGTAGCCAGTCTCCAAGGAGGGACGCACCGTCGGCATGTGGATCCCCCTGGCGGAGATTGATGTGGCTTCGCTGAAAGATTTCGTAAACATCATTTATTTAAAAAATAAAATATCTATTGGGTCTGAAAGAGGCGGTTTGGTGTCTAGTGTCCATTTGAAACATTTCTCCCAGTGTACATTTTCTGAATAACGCTTTTGCTGTCGCGTCGGATTTTCGAGACACAACAATACAATGATATCGGTGTCGGAATTTAAATGTCCAATGTCGGGTGTCAATTTTTGAAAGACTTCTCTTGGAATAGATAAGTTATAAGCATACATAACACAGTTTTCCAACAACCAAAAGACACGCATTCATATCTCGGTTGTTATGCACATAGCGACAATTCCCTGAGATTAACAATTACATTTGTAAAAAGGCTCGTCAACACAACAGGGTAATATATCAAGTAAATGTCCCTTTTCAAGTCATATTTACTGTTGCAACGGTAAAATATAAGGCGGCGATTAATTTTATTCTAAAGACGTTAAATGAAGCTAAATTCGCAATTACAAAAAAGTACCTCGAGCAAAATGGGGATATATCCACAACTTGCGTATACATGTACAAGCTTACAAAACTGGACCAACCTGAAGAGCGAGTCCCTGGCCACTAAGGCAGAGTTCCGCAGCTGTGTCTGAGGACATTCGGACCCCATACCGAATTTAAAACGCTCTTCTCTAAGTTGATAGGCGTTTCTTCTGGAGAGAACTGCTGTCAACACGTTCTTCAATTGTGCCTGCAATACATTCACCAAAGATACGGAACATAAATCACAAGATACAAAGCGGAGGGCTTTTCAAAACGTAAACCAAGTTTTATCATAGAATTTACTCGGACATGATGTACAGATAATAAATTTTACAAATCCACTTCTTTGTCAAATAAAGCAAAATACAAAGGAGGCGAACGTCCCAGAAAAAGGTAGAATCACACATTCACATATTCCTACTTTACACTCCTAGCAATACTGGTCCTTAATTTTAAATTCGGGAGTGAGACACATCATTAATGTCGGCTAAAGGGGGCGACTTTCACGGATCACATTGGTCCATTACGGCTGATAACTCTAGCCTAGTTCACGTCGTCCAAGTTTTTTTCCTATCTAGGTTTCTTGCGGAGTCTTTTATTTAAAAATGACATCTTCAACGAGGTTCCACTCAAAGAGCTTGTCATCAACCAGGGTCACCTCAACTTGAAACTTTTTTGAACCCAACATTGGGTAAAAGGATCTAGCAAACGCTGGGAACCCGAGCGTTAGGCAAGGCACTACGGATGGGCGGGCCGATTTTCAATTTAGCGGGTGCAGTTTACCCGCCCAAAAAGGGCCTTTCTGTCAGGAGGTTTAAAAGAAAATCATAGAGCTACACAATATCGGCTCACAATTTTATAAGACATCCACAACTATATTTGTTTGTAGAATTGTAAATTGCGTGCTGAAAATGTGACCTGATCGGCTGGCGTCATGTTTTGTGTGTACGCTAAAAAACGTCTTTTTACCAGTCAAAATTGTGGCTAATAGCCTGGATCTTACCCGACCACCACGGTTCTATGACAAGTCACAGGTCATACATACCTCGACTGCCAGCATCAACAGCTTGACGGCGTTTTCCTCCACGTCGTCCATGCCGAAGTCCCAGGCGGAAACGATCATCCGGCCGTGAATGAGACCGATGTCCGGTATCAACATCTCCCTCGCCACGTAACCTGTAACCATGGAAACAGTTAAGGGTCCGTCAGAATATATCTATTTGACCAAGAAAAATGTATGTGGTTAGATATACTTTTCAATATATTATATATATCTATTTTGATATAAGGTTACATTTCATGACTTCATGACATTTCAGACTGAAATAAAGGAAAACCTTGGCCGGAAGACTCTTATTACGGCCAGGAAGGCCGCTATCCTGGGAGCCACCTTATACTTAAGGCTCATCAATGTGCGCCAGACGTAACTGCAAAATACTCCGCCTGAGTTCAGCACCGTGTCTCCCAGACATGGGGTAATCATAATCAGTAATCGATTGTGCTCGATTACTTTTTACAAGTAACCGTAATCGATGACATTGGTTTTAAAGGCAATGTAATCGTAATCGATTACATTGCTAATGTCATCGTAATCGATTGTGCTCGATTACTTTTTACAAGTAACCGTAATCGATTACATTGGTTTTAAAGGCAATGTAATCGATTACATTGCTAATGTCATCGTAATTCTGATTATTTTTTGGTGATTACTCTGCAACTTACTATACTATCTACGGGAATGAAACATGACCTAGGGCACATGCACCCCTCCCCCTACTCCCTCGCTCCACCCTGTGGATGACGGTTTGATACAGACGGCGAGCAGTGAACCGTGAGGTGCCCTACCTGGACCCCTTTCTTCAGGTTCCGGGATGTGAGATTGAATCTGAGGCACTCGCGCCAAAGGGTTAGCCGATAAAAATCTCTGCGTGAGAAAACAGAAGCGATAAACACAACGAAACACACCATCGAGATAGCATTTATTAGATTAATTGATACTCACTAAGTGAAACTGTCTGAATTTGACGTCAGAAGCTGACGTCCATGCTATTAATCCTTTTAAACAGTCGATGCAGATACAAAAACAGGGTTTTTCTATTACACTAAATGTGAGACCAGACTATTCTTGCACACAGTTACTATGTTAAAATGTGTATACAGATTGAGCGAATAAAATCACAAATCCTTCTTGTACATGAATGCCAGAAAAAAAGAGCTATTTCATGGTATATATTCGATTGTTTATGCTTCGTTATTTCAGTTTAAACCCTCCGAGTCTAAACAAATACAAACCTGACCACCTGCATGGGAAGCACCCTTCTCAATATAGAGTCTCTGCTTCTTATTTTTAATCTTAGATATGCTGCTAGGTGTCGTGGTGTTGCTGGGTTTATGTTCTCTGGAAGCTGTGCAGAAGAACAATATTATATATTAGTACTGTAAAGTTACATGCATCAAAAAATAATAACATATTTGGGATATGCAACAAAATTTGTTAAAAAGGCCAAATTGGCAAATTTTTGAATGAAACAGTAGTAAATTATGCGTTAAATAGATTGTACGATGGGCAAATTCTTACCTAAAGATACTGCTGTTGTTTGGCATTTTGTCAGAACGGCTAAAAGAAACTGGTTATGAAGATGTACTGCAAGAGAACAAAAAGATATTAATAGTACCGGTAACTTATTGATTGTCCACACAAAGCCATCGCTTACAATTTAATCAACAACCAGGCTCTTACAGCCTTTTCTTTAAAAGCCTTTAAACGAATACAGAAAACTGTTATGCCACCTGTGAAAAAAAACATGGAATATCTTAAAAGCCAGTTTCTTAGTCCAAAGAAATGTTGCCTTATGTTCTTGTTATAAAAAGAAAAACCTATAAAGTGCAACAACTAAAAGGGGATAATCGATGCAAATTATATCATAACTTTTGGAATATTTGTACCACATGAACATGCTACCAAAAGTTAGCCAAATCTACCTGATTCACTTGGTAATAGCTTTCTGGCTTCCTGGTCAAACTCTGCCCTGGAAATCTAACATATAAAGGAAAGTGACACATCTAACAACAGAAAAGTATACATTATTGAATAAACATCCAAAAGCGCATTTCCCCCCAAAAAATTTTCATAGGGTTCAAAATTGCCTTACATTTTACAATATCAATATGGGGTAAATAGCTTTTATATGTAACAATATAATATTACCTCCTCCTTGAGATAGTGAGAAACGCTTCTTCCAGTATAATGAACTTGTATATAAATTACTACCCGGTGGTATAACCTCACCTCACCAAGATTCATTAACAATAACACATCATATCAAGAAATATTTAAAAATTCTTGGATGAGCTTACCTTTTGTTTGAACCAAGATTTCAATACCTCAAGATACCTGAAGAGGAATATGAGAGATGACAATAACAAGTTGTGACAGTCAAATTGTTCACTTCATTTTAACATGCCTTATACCATAATCTCTGGTGTATAAGTCACATCTGTAACAGTCACTTTATTTACATAGGGACTATCTCATTCTTTGTGAATGGGTATATAGGTATTCTACTTCACCTTAGGCTGATTAATACATTTCAATCAAGTTCCAAGACAACAATTGTTGACCAGGAAACCAAGGAAAAAAGACCAGACAAGGATGCAACTATACAGAGGGAACTGAGAAAGAAGCTATAGATAAGTATTATGTACCATCATTGGCTTGTTTAATTACTGATATGGACAACAAGATTGGTTGGGAGCCTTACAAATACCTAATCAGTCATATATTTGTAGTAAAGCCAGGACAATCTGGGGTAGGTAAAAAGGGGGTATAATTAGAAGAGAGGCCAAAGTCCTCAACTTTACGGCATCAACTGTAAATATAAATATGCTTCAAATATGTGGTTTGTGGTGGCATGTGACTTGCAAATATATCATAATGCTGCACTGAGCTGACATTGTAAGTTATTTCCATAATTAATTTGATCTAACGCTGAGTATATATGGCGAACTGTTATATCTTTTACTGGGTATTTATATTTTATATAAATAAATATGTAGTGTATGCAATAAGTAACGGATATATCTTGTTACAGACACTGTTTTTACCCAATTTCTGCATCAAGAAAACATAGCATTCCTATATGCAAATTTCAGGGATGAGACAGGCAGAAAAACAATTTAGCTTGAGGAATGACCTGCCAAAAGCTCTGATGGAGATTGTTAAAGTGAAGAATACATAAAGAGAGGCCCCTCTGCTACACTTCTGGTGGCAATCAACATTGCTATATGATAAATATAGACATTGCTATCATGAGCAATAGAGGTCGTTAAAAGAGTGTGGGATCTCTATCGCTCTTGAAATGCACATTACAAGATGGTGATCATATAAACTCGCAAATACAAATATGCATGTATAATACTGCTGGTCAACATAATTGAGCTTCTCTTTTAGCCCTGTCAGTTTCTACCTCTGAGGTAAATGGTGGCCAGGCCGCCAAGCGGCACTGCATATTTAAATATTAATTGGTCCAGAAAAGAAAAAAATACTTCTTCACAAAAATGTCACTACACACTCTCTTAATGTCAGAAGATAGAATAAAGTATATAGAAGTATCATGATTGTACACATTAAGATAAAAGCTACAGTTGATTCCTCACTAGCATCTAAGCAATTTAACATTGACACTGTTGTACCCCTAGACTGTGCTACAGAAATGGGATTGCCTGAGGGCACTTGGTATGTATGGTATATACAATGCCATGGTATATGACAAGGTTTGTCTTGGAACACTGTAGATTCTTGCATGTGCCCAATTCCACCAATTTGAGTCATCTCTTGTCTAATTCATTAACTGTCAGTGCCAGTGGCCAATTCCATTGCCCATTCAAGAGTGTTTAACGGTTCCATTGACCTGCTGATACTTGACAACAATGTCAAGACAAGAGCCTTGAAGAGGTCAACACCATCGGTCTAGGATCACTATAAAATGCAGCTTTCTTCTACTGCCACCGGTCTGGACCACCGGTTGGAGTAGTGTGTGACGCTGTCTGGGTAGGGTAGAAGAGGGAAGATGGAAGGAGAGGGTACCAGATGGTGTTAAGCTGCTTAGAAACTTTGTGTGTCGCTTGGTAATTGACATCCCATTTCCCACTATCACCAAATATTTTCTACCTCTCGACATTTTATTTTACTTGCCAGTTCATGACCAGGTGCCATACATATAAATTACCCGGTTGTATTATTTATCAGAGCCGAACTTTGGAAGACCCAGTATGCATGCAGGCATGGTGTAAAACAAGGAAGTCACTGAGGAAGTAGATGAACTTCTGAGGAAGGGCAGATTTGGTGGCAGGTACACATATATAATTGATGTGAGCTAAAAGACTGCCGTACACGAAAACGGCGATATTGGTCATTTGAATAATAGCCATCGACAGAAGTGGATATATCTCAGTCAAATGGATCATAAATAAGTTGGATTTTTGGGTACGGCATCCAAACAAGTAAGTCTTTCAGCTCATATCAATTATGTATGTGTACCTGCCACTATATCTGCCCTAAAAGTACTTCCTCAGAAGTTCATCTACTTCCTCAGTCCTAAATTGGACTTCCTCGTTTTACACCATGCCATGCATGCAGGATTTGATCTAGACCAACATATTGTAGAACAATATTACTCTTATAAGTTTAATCAATATCACAGATTCAAGATACACTTGTGTCACATGCTAGATTAACTATCAAGTTTCGCTGCGTGTTACTGTTGGTGCAGACTACAAGTCTAACAATAACATCTGGCTCCATTATAACGGCGGGGGCCGGTTTGGTCCCCAGCGGGAGTCAAACTCACGATCTCCCAATCTCAAGTCAACCACTCTACCTCTTCTGCTAAACTTAAAGGCAGTAAATGAGTAAAGACTAAAGGGGTGATCCCTCTAGCCGAGGCTAGCAGGAATGGTTTGACTCACTGCTACATAATCCTTTAACAATTGCCAGCATTCGCCCCTCCCCTGCACGCTGCAAGGGATGCGCATCACCTCAGACACCATGAGCCCCTACCCCCCTCCCCAACCCCGCGGTCGTTGTGCCTATAGTATAGTGGTCGCACCCCAACGCCACCGGCGGGTGTCAACTGAACTGGCACTGGTTGGTGTCAACAATGTCTGCATCCACCCGGCAGTTCCGCGCCTATCAGATCGGTTTTGTTTACTACTTAAATCGAACTATGGCACATTTTACTCTTTCCTCAAATAAAATTACATACAATTTCATTCCTTCACCAAGCACTTCGCTCAAATTCTTTTTAGCAACATTCAACTCAGTGGAGGCTGACATCTTGGAAAACGACAACAAACGGACATTCACGGAATTTAACGAACATAACGGAAGTGAAATCCGACTGAGACCGAGGTCCGTCTGGACGTGGCAGCTGTTACAACAAGGAAGCACCTTCCCTATACTTTACCGCATCATTTCAGAGAGTTAATGACTAATTGGCGCATTTTGCAAACAAGTAGAAGAGCAAAACAAAACACGCTATACAAAAATGCTATTTGTAAAAAGACTTTGGCCTAATATTTTATTTATTGCTATTTTATGCGTAATTTTGGTCAAGCTACGACGCGCACCAAACGGCAATTGGGTGACCTCTCAAGGCCAACCGGATGCTGTTTCCGGTTGATGTTCTGTTGTCGTACGTGGCTTAGAGCGGTGCGTGCCACTGAAATTCAGGCAAAATGTCTCAAAAAAGTCAATTAATGGACAAAGCAGAAGATGTTGCTGATCAGGTACTGCATTTGCATGAGCATATTACCGAAAAGGGGAAAGTTCAGGGTTTTAAGGCAGACGCTGTTGCGAACTTTTGGGTTACATATTCTACACTTCTGCCAGTGCCAGGGACTCCTACTCCGGCTACTGTTCCGCGCGACCGCGGCGTAGTCAGGCATCACCAGATTTTTCATGATAACTAAGTTCTAAACAAGAATAGGATTCATAACAAACCCCAGTCGAGAAGGCTGCCCCTATCACTTTAATTCAGATGTTACTAATTGTTGCATTTCTGACGTCAACTGCCTGATACTTTACTCTTTAGTCTTTACCTAGCCTGAAAACAAGACGTTACAGTCGTAAGACAGTTAGGGGATGGGACGACATATGTCGTCCCATCCCCTGTCTTACGACTGTAACGTCTTGTTTTCAGGCTAGTCTTTACCAGGCCTGCCTCCAAGTTATGCATGTGTTGTGTGCTTTTACTTTTAGAGCCAGGAAGCATTTGCTGTCTGTGCGGTGTTGCAATGCGGATTTTCGCGTACAGGGCGTACAGTTTTTAATTATCCAACACAATATGTATCTTTCCACAATTCTTTTTACTGACCTGGCAGAAAGAAAATACAGCATGTCTGGCAGTAATGGATCACTTCGCTGTTCATGTTGAATCGTTTCTATTAAAAGCCACCAAATGTAATAAATTATAACTTATTTCAAAGATAATTACCGACTGACTTGAGATAAGTCCAAAAAGGTCTACATTCATTTTTACCTTAAATGCACTTCCAGTAGCAAGCTCTTTGCTCAGCGAGTTCTCATGCGAAACAGCAACTTCCATTTCAATAAGCCATTCTTGCCAAAGTGAATACATCTGTACACAACTGAGGTAATTTTTTTATAGCTGTATATACCATGAACCTTCATAAAAATAATCTGATCTCTCCATAAAGCAGAATTACTGTTGTCATCCAAATTGCGTTAGCTGCTTTCTTGGCAGTGACATGCGTCTTTTCCGCCAAGCTTTATCGGCAAGCTTAACTGCCAGGTGGCTTGGCATGAATCATTGGTCCCATATCACTAGCGGTATGGCTCTGAAAATATAAAAATTAGCTATGAAATATTTTACCAAACTATAAAATATATGCCATATTAAATCGTCGACAACTTGATTTCATATTTTTGAGACAGTCAATGTATTATGATACCTGTTTACTGTTTGCTAAGGAGCTGGTACGTCATCTTAGGCTCATTCTTTTTAGAAATTGCGGCTCTTTTCATGTGTAGTGAACTTGCTTATTTTCCAGCAACATCCTGTCTAAAATGGTCTTGTAAGGTACTGTATTAGGCAGTAATGGATCACTTTAGGTAGTAGTGTATCACGCCATCTAGCGGCCTGTTTTGACTGTGAAGCAGGTATCTTAATGCAGGGCTGTCTCAATAGTCTGAAATTAGGTTGGTGACGATTTAATAGTGTATATAGTTTATAGTGTGGTATAATAATTCATAGCTAATTTAGACATTTTCAGAGTACCGTTACTGATATTGGGCCAATGATTCATGCCATCCCACCTGGCGGTAAAGCTGGTGGCAAAGATGACCATCACTGATCTGCTACTGCCGAGAAAGCAGCGAACACAATTTGGATGAAAACAGCAATTCTGCTTTACTTAGGGTTCTGATTATTTTTTTCAAGTGTCAAGGTATATACAGCTATGTAAAAATTTCCTTGATTGTGTACAGATGTATTCACTTTATCAAGAGTGGCCTGTTGAAATGAAAGTTGTTGTTTAGCCTGAGTACTCGCAGAGCAAAGAGCTCGCTACCAGAAGTGCATTTGAGGTAAAAAGAGTGTAAATATTAGTAAATCCTCACATTTTTGAACTTATATTAAGTCAGTGGTTAATTATCTTTGAAATAAGTCATAGTTTATTACATTTAGTGGCTTTTAATAGAAACGATTTAACAGTGAACAGCGAAGTGATTCGTTACTGCCTCTGATCCATTACTGCCTGACAAGCTGTACTCCAATGAAGCTTTAACCTAGTTTCTATAATAGCTCAGTAGCGATAAGGCCTGAAATTTAACATACTTTTTCTTACAGGTATTGCGGCATGGAAAGAACATCTTACCCCATATTGCACGTCTGTGCTTGATCAGCACATTTCTTGAGGATGGCATTCGAATGTGGTTCCAGTGGAGTGAGCAGCGTGACTACATCAGTGCCACTTGGGGCTGTGGCTGGTTCTGTGGAGTTGTCTTTGTATTTTTAAACTTGTTTGGTCAGCTGGCTGGTTGCATCATGATCCTCAGTAGGAAGAAAGTCAATATTGCATGCTTTATTCTCTTTGGCATCATTGCCTTGCAGGTGAGTGGCATTTCTCCCGTAGTTAATAGAAAAGAAATATTGACCAAAAAGAAGATTTTAATATAGAAGAACAACTGTATCTTCATCCTAGTCTTCCAAATCATCAAACATCATTTTAGGAAAAGAGTTTTGACCCCAATCAATGTTATATTAATGTCAAAATCTGGAGTAAATGTTACGCAGAGAAATAATATAATTAAAATGATATAGAAGTGACTATAGTAAACTATGTTGAAACAACAATTACCTGTCTTTCTATGAAATTCATCATTTTTCTGTCAGTTTTGTGATATGCAAATGCTGCTTAGAAGATGTACACTAGTTTTATGTTTCTTCTATATTTCAGACTGTTGCTTATAGTATTTTGTGGGATCTGAAGTTCCTTCTGAGGTTTGTTTTACAAATTCTTGTTCAGCCAATAAGTTTGCCTTTGAAGATAATCAGAACACTCATATATATGACCCAATCGCTAATTAATTAAATATTAGATTATAACAGGCAATTATAAAGATGTCAAAGGTTACAATTTAAATTGTATGCATTGTAACACTGACCCCATTTGATGTTTGAAGTGCTTGAAGACTGATAGAGATCATCTGTGCGTCTTTTTAATGAATTTGTTATGCCATTGGTACTTTCAGAAACGTGGCTCTGGCTGGCGGAGTTCTGCTGCTCTTGGCTGAGAACAAGGCGGAAGGTCGCAGTTTATTTGCCGGGCTTCCCTCCCTCGGAGAGAACACCCCTAAGACATATCTGCAGCTCAGCGGGAGAATCCTGCTCGTGTTCATGTTCCTTACGCTGCTGCGCTTCGAGATGTCCTTCCTGCAGATGTTGCAGAACCTGGTTGGCACAGGTTTGGTGGTCCTCATGGCTGTGGGGTACAAGACAAAGCTGGCCTCCCTCATCCTCGTGGGCTGGCTCACTGTCCTCAACTTCTACTTCAACGCCTGGTGGAATATCCCAGCTTACAAGCCCATGAGGGACTTTTTGAAGTACGACTTTTTCCAGACGCTATCTGTCGTAGGTGGGTTGCTCTTGGTTGTTGCCTTGGGTCCCGGTGGCTACAGCATGGATGAACACAAAAAGAAGTGGTAGCACCAAACGGGGATGGCGTTTATTAAACACTAACATAAAAAAGAAGTTATATCATTGCTGATGTGATTATATATTACATAGTGACGGACAAGCCCCCTATTGAGTAGCTCCTTAACTCTGTCGATCTACCTGGTGATGTCCTCGTCAGTTTCTGGTCTTCTCACTGTTTAATGACTGTTGCTCTAGACATTGGCTTGGGTTGTTTAACTTTGCTGCTAAGCCAGTATCGTCCATGCTCAAATGGTGTCTTGTAAATGCTCGGTTTTTTGGCAGTGAGAAAACGGTTAGTGACTTGTGACAGGACTTAGCGCAGTAAAGCTGTGGTGAAGTGGGGGTAACTGATAACTTGTGGCATTTACCTATAGTGTGAGTGTGTTGCTCGCTTTAACGCTATATTGGCCATATGTTTACCGTGGGCAACGTTATTTCAGACGCATTTCCTCGTATCGGGATTGTATGTGCGCAGTATAGTGTCTAAAGTTTACTTTTGGTTAGAGGTGGTATGTAAGATACATGTCTACCAGACATGATGTATGCATGTATATTGTCATAACCTGTATGGCCTGATACTATCCCTCACTGCTCGAATGTTGCCCATCTTATAAACTGTCACCATCACGTCGCCAATTACAATACCGGTTATTCTCAAATGGTTCAGTTTTGTTAAACTTTGTACAACGGCTACTATTGATAAAGACTATGTTCAGCGACCACGTGACATGCAAATAGGCTTAACTGGATGAGGACAACGGCTTGTCTGACCTTCATCTGTGTATGGTTCGTGGAAACAATGCGTCGCGTAAGCAAATACGGTTAAATAGGAAGCCATGTATACCTTTTTGTACACCTTCCAGTTAATATCGTTTTCCCTCCGTCTAATTGGGCTTGGAGGATAAAGATGAAAGAACGACTTCGCTATATGATCATAAGACCTTTGACTTCCTGTTGCCAACACTATTGCACGCGTTATGCGTAACTATCGCTGCGACTAGCAGCTGTAGATCCACCGATTGCCCGACTGATTGGTGAATGAGATTAACTGTATGTGTGTTTCCCGGGCAAATAAGTCTTCTAATATTCGCTTCACATGGAAATGAAAATGATATACAAACTTCGCCTTGGTTTTTCCCCACGAAGGGTAGTTGACGTAGTTTTTTCTCCACATTAATTTATTTTCTTAAGGTTAATGGACTAGAATTGGGTGGATTTTGGCGTTTTGGTCCATAAATGTTAGACTTGGTCTGTAATGCTAAGGTGAGCCTATGTAGTGACCTGCTATCAACCGGTTGTACGACCTGTTTTCTTATGTCTTCCCTATGGGTGGAATCTGAAAAGACATCTTCCCCACCCCTCTACCAGGAATCTCAAGAAAAAAAATACTATTGAAGGCTCAAATCTGACCTTGATGTAGCCTCAATTCAATGAGTTGCGATTTCATCTTGTCCTTGCACAAGTGAATTATTCCATACTGGCAAAGTGAATGTCATGACATGATAGCGGCGTACTAAAATGATCTTTGGACGTCTAACTACCTTGAACACTACATGTACAACGTATTAAGGGGATGTTTTGAATATCGAGCATTCAATTATGATCATGCCAGCTGCATGGAAGATCCAACTAAGAGACAGTTCTGGATTATTATACCTTCCTTCTCCGTGATGATCCGTATTATGTTTGTTGGGTGGGGGTGGGGGGGGGGGGGAGATCTGTCTGGCAACTCGGCAACCGTGTACAAAGAATTCTTGTTATAAAATCGGAACCGCTCACGATGTGAAAGTTACGAGGTTATAAGGATAACGTAAGACGATGTATCAAATCAGCTATTTCTACGACTAACATCTCCAAGTAGAAAGCGGACAAATGAAACACTTGGGTCACTTTGTATTCCGAAACTATATCAAATTAAGAGTCACAAACCTTGTATATAGTTATCTATGGGTAGCGAATACAATCAAAAAAATCTAACCATAACAACAGATTTTAACGAAAATAGTGGATGGTAATCCAACGCTTGTTATATATTTTTGGATAAACCAAAGCGGTTTACGCAATTTAATGTACGATTATCGCGAAAACCCAGGCAAGTAAGCCTTTGTTCTATGTGTTTAGACTGATTCGAGTCTTTAAAGAGTATTTTACGGCGAAGAGCATCGGATTTTACGCTACGAAGATCCGCATAGCGTTTCTGACGGTAATTGTTAAGTTATGTTGTTGCATTAAGTGTTATTTCGCATGAGCCATCTATGAAAGTTTATTGTCCATCCATGTACGTTACCCGCATTTATAGTAGGTGTATAGCTTCGTCTCCCTTATTCCTGCTTGTGAAGCCTCATTCTGTGCTGCCGTTAAGAATAATGTTGGTATTGTTATTTTCAATGAAACTGTTAGCTGTAACAGTGGCGAGTACATATGACAAATAATGCCATTGGGGCCACAAAAATCGGGGAATGGTTACTAGAGTGCTAAGATTGAATATTTTAACATTGCCCACAAATCGCGGAAGTGTCGTTAGGTTTTCTGTTTATCGGGATTGAATCGAAGAGTTGTCGTTCTGTTTAGGTGAACTTCGTGCCAAGGTCGGCTTCACGGATAAAACAGAACATCAGTTTGATTAATTCCATGTTCGTTTTTGTCTCAGTATTGACTTCATGGTGACCAGTGATCGGTAGTTTATACATTGTGGTCGTTAGTGGATCGTTAGGTATGAACTCCCAGCTTGAGAAGTAACTTTCTTCCACATGCGCCTTGGAATTGGAAGACATTTCTATCGCTGTACAAAGCTACCCACTGATCTGTGTTGTGCGAGTATGTCTGTTCACAGCATGGTGTATGCTTCACATCATACAAAAAAAGAAAAAGAGAAAATAAAGCTATATTTCTGACCAGCAGATGCTTTCCTTGATCATGTTGATGCCAGATGCAGGGCTTAATTTCAATGACGAGCGCTCACCTCCGTTGCTCATAATCAGTACTGACTGGCATAGTATTGATTAAATCATTAAATGACCAACGGAGGTGAGCGCTCGTGATTGCAGTCCCCGATTTGCTCAGCAGGTTCCAATGTGTTTAATTCATTATGATCAGAGATGGTTAAGACTGCTCTCCGGTCAAAGGTCAAGGAAGCATATTGGAGCTTCGGAAGGTAAGTAAGCAATTCCTCTCACCGTGGCACTCCACACTCCCAGTTACACCACGGAAAACGACCCTACCATATTGAATAATCGCTTGCATCTCACACAACTCAATATCAGGGACCTGGAGGAATCCGAAAAAATATTTTTTTATATTTTATTGATGTATTTCACGTTGTACGTGCCATCTCGGAGCTATTTTATTTAGTCTAGTTCCACCTTTGCCGCTTTGCGGCCAACTGGCGCTCTGTGCCATATTGATAGTAATGAGGCGCAAGTTCGTAGAGCCACTCAGGTTTGATGACTGTGATGTCACGCATGTACTCCTTGCTGGTATGGACGACCTCGTTGAAGAGTACGCACTCTGGTGGAGTCTCCACATACAGCACAGAGGTCGGGTGTATGTGGAGTACGTGGTCGTCCCTGATCGTCCTGTATTCGCCCGTGTAGTGTAACCTGGCGGCATTGGCGAAAAACCCGGCGGTGAGGCACTTACGAACGGCATCCACGTCCCCGTCGCACGACACCAGTTTGACTTTGAATTTATCATGTAGAAGGCGCAAGAGTTGCGCGCGAATTTCCACGGCGCGCTTCAGACCCTTGTAGTTAAGGTAGTGCTTCTGGCACCACTGAGAGCTCCCCTTCTTCTGCAAGAAGGCGCTGAAGACGTTCAGCATCGTCACGTGGTCGCCCTCGGCAACGGCGAACAGACGATGGGCGCGGTTAGCGCTGTGGCGCTCCTTAGCCGGGTTGAGAAATACGTTCTGTATCTGCATCATGGCCACAACGGTCAGGGCCTCTTCCGAACAACCGAATTCCTCCGAGACCAGCAATAGTTTGGCAAACATCGGGTGCAGGGGGAACTCCGCCATCTGCTGCCCTAGGGGCTGCGTCAGCTGGCACGAGCGATCCAGGGCGCCGAGAGCGTACAGCAGCTCCACCCCGTGAACCATGCTTTGAGCCGGAGGCGGGGAGGGGAACTGGAACTTGACGACGTTGTCTATACCAAGCGCCTTTAGCTGCAGCACCACAGTCGCCATGCCGCTTCGCTGCATCTCCGGCACCGCGTTCTCCGGCAGCTTGTGGAACTGGTCCTCGGTGTAGAGACGAAACGCCTTCCCGGACCTCGCCCGGCCCGCCCGCCCCGCCCTTTGCTGGGCCGAGGCCTGCGAGGTCGGCACGATGAGCAAGGCTTCCAAGCCACTGTCCGGGTTAAAGGCTTTGATCTTGACGAAGCCGCAGTCCACCACGTACACGATGCCACTGATTGTGATCGAAGCCTCCGCGATGTTGGTCGCGATGATCATCTTCCGCGTGTTGCGACCGGTCCGCTGGAACACCTTCATCTGGTCGGCCGCCGGTAGACTGCCGTACATGGGTAGGACCCACATCTTCATGGCGTCCTTGGCCAAGCGGCGCGCCTCCTCGATGAGCAGGGACACGACGGCATGAACCTCCTCTTGACCAGTCAGAAAGGCCAAGACGTCTCCAGTCGCCTCCTGCCGGTGTATCGACATCACCGTCTGCACCGTGGCTTTAAGGTAATCCGGCACCGGGTCCAACGCGTAGAAGATATCCACAGGGTACATGCGCCCTTCCACTGACAATATCGTGCAAGTATCTTTCGACGGATCGTTAGTGCTATTATGGTTGAAAAAATCGCGGAATTTCTCGGCGTCTAACGTCGCGGAGGCGACAATAATGCGTAGATCTTTCCTTTTCCTCTGGATTTTCTTCAACAAGCCAACGACGATGTCCGTGTTAAGGGACCTTTCATGGGCCTCGTCCAGCATGATAACGCTGTACTGCGACAACAGCGGGTCTGCCATCATCTCCCGAATGAGAAGCCCATCGGTTACAAATTTCACCCGAGTGGCAGAAGGACTTGTGCAGTCATCAAACCGAATGGCATATCCCACTTCGTGCCCCAGAATCGAGGCCCGTTCCTCGGCAACACGCGTTGCCACGGTAACCGCAGCGACTCTGCGGGGCTGTGTCACACCGATAACCCTGCGGCCCGCTGCCCACCCCGCCTCTAAGAGGTACTGCGGTATCTGAGTACTCTTTCCACACCCGGTCTCCCCTACGATGACGACAGTCTGATATTTTTCCACCAGGTACAGAATGTTATTTCTGTTGCTAAACACTGGTAGCCGTTGTCTTTGCTGGTCGATGGACATGGAACCATGCGAGTTGTGGATGACTGTGGCGCCAGCGTCATCGCTGCTCGCTATGCGTTCTTCATTCAGATGGCGACCCGGGCCCTCTGATCCTGGTTTCCAAAACCGAGGGGTCCACTTGGCACTGGCCATCTCTGTTACCAGTAGGTTTACTTGATATCTGTGCTACAAAGGAAAATTACAACTTAAAACCAGGCAAGCACAGATGCAAATAACCCAGGGAGTGCTTTCTAAGAAAACGTCATGTCGCTCCACAAAAAAGTTTACTTCTGTGCTACAGGCAGCCTTCCAGGTAGCCCTGTAATATGGCCCACCACCTGCAGGGCAGCCCGGAGGGGCATGGGTTGCTGATCACAGCCTGTCGCACTAAAGCAGGGGATGGTACCAAAGATTTCTGGATTCCAAACAAATTTGAGGACACGCACAAATACGAACTATTTAATGGTAGAATAAATAGCTGTCAACAATTTTACATATGTTACCCAGTATCTTAACCCAAAGAATATTTTTAAAAAGGCACCTCTGATTTTGGATAATCATTTGACTGGAATTGAGTTTGGTTCAGCCAGTGTAAGTGAGTGCAGCGATTCTGAAAGGTACATATCCAGCATCATTTGTCGCAAATTTCAAATGATGCATTTCATTGAGATGTGGGGGGACATGGTGACACTGGTGACACATTATAAATATATAGTGAGCAGAATATTTCTGACAAATTAATGTCCCATTATTTGTCGGGTGTCCCATAATTTTCAGGAGCTCTGGGATAATGGAGCCCACCCACTGGCATAGTGATAATATTGTTTAGTTATTATCATTCCTGATTACCTGTTACTGGTCTATCAGTCCATCCCCATCAGTATGGCATCATGCCCCAGTTTATTCCTGGTCACCATAGATCTAAAGAAGCAACAGACATCAGCAGCTCTGTAAAGAAACAAACTGTAGGTAAATAGATCTTTAAGGTATATAGAATTAAATATAATAAATATTAGACATGGTATTCATTCACAAATTGATATTAGGCAGATGGAAGTGGCGGGGTTTCAAATTGCTGAGGATTTGCAGGCTACATTTCAGGATATTTCAGGGTTACTTCTATTAAAGTATCGTTCGTTTGGTAAAAATGCTGCAGGATTAGCCCTGATACATGGCTGCTCATATGCGCTGGTACCTGCAACTTTTCTTTCATGGTCTTATATTTGCGGTTTACCTTTTAAATAGTGCCATCTGCAATAAACAACACAATCTTTTCTTGACACTCGCTGTGCCATCTTCCGTCGCAAGATTCTCAAAATGGCTGAGCGAGTTTAGCGAGTAAACTTCATGCTATTTAATGCATTTATATAAGGCGAACATTGAATATCAGGCAACAAAAGAATAGTTTAACACTTGTTGAATTACTTTTCATTACGTTTGACAGTAGGCAATTTACTGATAATGGCAAATAGCTACACGATGTGCAGACACCTACACCAATTCCTAGCCTCATGTGGGTTGTACTTCATGGCCTTCTCACATGACGGATACCAGCGCATATGAGAGCCATGTTACTGAAGGATCACCGATATCTTAGAGACATACCTGAAAATTTCTTTACCTTGCTTGCATACTATCGTAAGCAGTAGGGTAAAGACATATTATCTTATAATTTCAGCGCCAGTGCCCAAACTGCCTATTACTTTACTAGGCCTGTCTCTAACTTATCACAGGGTGCCGTTAGAGCCAAGCAGCATTTGCTGTCTTTGCGGTGTTGCAGCGCATATTTGCATGACTGGCGCTGACCGAATAAATTCGGCCCGAAAAAGTCTCAGGACATTGCAAGATTGAAGTATTTTCTTTCTACTAGGTCAGTAAATCGCATTAGGATTCAGGAAAGATGCATATGTTGTCAGACAATTAAATACTGTACGCCCTATACGCGAAAATATAGGCTGCAACACCGCACAGACAGCAAATGCTGCCTCACTCTAACGGCACCCTAGCCTGAAAATCAGATGTTAACGTCGTGACAGTCTGATTTTCAGGCTAACGGCACCCTGGCTGTGATAAGTTAGAGACAGGCCCGGTAACCTATTACTGGTCTTCAATTATTGCTCCTTCATCTTATACATCAATGCTCCGTCACAAACTGCAGTATCACAAATATCCAAGCGTAAGGAGCCAGGTCTGGCCTGGTAATTCTTTACCTTGCTTGCGATGGCCGGTAGGGTCAACAAATTATCTTATAATCATAATAAAGCCACGGCAAACGATCCCCCAAACAACTGAATTATCGCTCATTCATCTACATCGATGCTCAAACTTCAAAATCATTAACATACATGGAATCCTAGGTCACTTGTTGACCTTTGAAACTCTAACCAAAAGAACTTGGATTAGTCGTTAATGTCGACCAGTCATTAATTTGCAGTCATTAACTGAAGAATACGGTAAAGCGCCGACTCTCGAGAAGACGATTCTACGCCGTCGACAGACAGATTTAACCATGTAAAATAACCGGGAGAACCATTATTCAGTTGTCGTAAACAAAGTTGTGAAATGAGTAGACTGAATGTTCAGACGTTACAGTTTGACAGTATGATGCTTACAGTCACAAGAACAAGTGTCAAGACTGTACCGTCTGAACATTCAGGCTATGAAATGAGTTGCTCCATTAACGGCATAAATTTTGGCGTTAGGTGTTAATTTAAAGTCAAATTCATTATCGGCCAAACCAGCCGTACGTGAACGACATTAGGCCTATCTGGTGATATAGAAGAAAATGGGGAGCACCGCTACCGGTGCAGAGCGCTGCGGGACCGATGTACGTGTGGTAGGTTGTGGGACAACTCCCCCCGGACAATTCCCACACAGGACACGTCCCCCCTCCCCCCGGACAACTCTCCCCCGGACAATTCCCTCCCGGACAATTCCCACCGCATTAGCCTGGGACAAGTCCCCCGCCAGACAACTCCTCCCTGCTTAAATACTGTGGGAAGATTAATGATGCAATATTTCGAATCCGTATTAAAATCAGTCAAAACTAAATAAACATTGAGACTTAAGAGGTGTCGTTAAATTTTTGTGGAATAATAGGTGCATATGTAAATATTGGGGCTTTGTCCGACGGAGGATCGAGGCTGTCTGGGTGGGCATTTTCGGGAGGGAAATATGGGGGTTTGTACGTTTGTGGCGGGTGTTTGTTTTCAAGGGGTGCTTATCTTCCGGGAGGCAATTGCCTCGGAGGGGAGTTGTCTGGGGTGGGGAGGGGGGTGTCCGGATGGCAATTGCCCGGTGCGAGTTGTCCTGAGACGGAATTGTCCGGGGGGGGGGGGGGTGAGGGAGAGTTGTCCTTGGAGGGATTGTCCTGGGCCGGGAGTTGTCTGGGTGGGGTAGAGATTGTCTAGGGGAAACTGACCGGGGGAGGGGGGAGTTATGCTATAGGGAGACTGTTTGAAGGAGAATTCACGGATATGAGCATATGGGATTCATATTTTCGCCCAGTTGATGTTTCAGTTTACCACTTTACTAATAGACAAAACAGTGAGTATACACTTTATTATTATTACCACGTATACAGTGCTTCTTGGTCATTCTACGAAACGGTCTGAAATGTATTATTCGGAGAGAAAGATGCTACATGCGTCAACATTGGACGAGCGGGCCGCACAAATTTGGCGGGAAGTTATTTTTATGTTTTATCTCCGAAGTTAAGCGTTGGATTCCCGATGTAGGTGTGTGTTTTGTGGATTTTTTTTTGGAGGGGGAGGGGTGCATTTATTGTTGGCAGCAACCTTTATTAGGCTGAACAATGAGGCATTCACCATGGTAGTCAGTTTTGAGGAAAGATCCTCGATCATATATTAAGAGTTTATCATGAAAGTCGATCCGAGGATGTGCAGCCACACTAGCTAATGTGCAATTCGTGTTAAAACCGTCCGACGGTGCTTGACTGAGCAGGCGGTGTTAAACCCATAGCATTGTATGGATGATCTCAGGTAAATGCCATGTACCAATGTTAAACTTGCTTTTATCATGGAAGCCACGCTTAACCTAAAGCAACTGCGATACCAAACGCCGGTCACTGGACATACATCGCATTTGAGGTTCCCTTTGCACTCGCCAAGCAGAAGGTCGTGAATACTGCAGTTAGTCACATCGTTCGATTGACCGTTGCGAATTTCGCCCTTCCGGATTTCGCTGCTCCTGATCGCGCCATTCTGAATTATCTGTTCCGGAATTCCTGGCCCTTGTCGATAGTTCCCGATGCTTTTTCTTTGATTAAAATCACCACGAGGACGCATGCTCAATAACCTTAACTTGAAGTTGGTTGCATAAACTGCTTTATTTTAATTATTACGATCTACTAAGACTGAGCACATACATTTACCACGGTCCGGGGGCCGTTAGTCGTTAGGGATATTGTCGCTCCATCGATCTTGGCCTTTAGGTTTTCCTCGTTTCCACGAACGCTGATCCTGACATCAGCTTGATCAGCAGGCCTGTACGCATATGAAGAAGATATCCACGCTTGGCAGTGTAAAGATGCGACCAACTTTGGAACAAATGAAAGCAGATTTCTAAATTGCGGCAGATTCGCGCTTTGCACGCACCGAACCTCCCGGGGATGGGTGCGGTGGTGTGTGTGTGTGGAGGGGGGGGGGGGGGGGTGCGCTAGGATGATGGGTGCGCTGAGGGGATGGGTGCGCTGGGGGGATGGTTGCGCTGGGGGGTGGGTGCGCTGGGAGGATAGGTGCGATGGGTGCGCTGTGGGGATAGGTGCACTGGAAGGATGGGTGCCCTGGGGAGATGGGTACGCTGGTGTGATTGGGTGCGCTGGAGGGATAGGTGGCGATGGGCGGATGGTTGCGCTGGGGAGATGGTTGCGCTGGGAGGATAGGTGCGCTGGGGGGATATGTGCGATGGGTGCGCTGTGGGGATAGGTGCACTGGAAGGATGGGTGCCCTGGGGAGATGGGTACGCTGGTGTGATTGGGTGCGCTGGAGGGATAGGTTGCGATGGGCGGATGGTTGCGCTGGGGAGATGGTTGCGCTGGGAGGATAGGTGCGCTGGGGGGATGGTTGCGCTTGGGGGGCGAGTGCGCTGGGAGGATAGGTGCGCTTGGGGGATGGGTGCTCCGGGGGGATGGGTGCTCTGGGGAGATGGGTGCGCTGGGGGGATGGGTGCGCTGGGGGGATGGTTGCGCTTGGGAGATGGGTGCGCTGGGGGGATGGTTGCGCTTGGGAGATGGGTGCGCTGGGGGGATGGGTGCGCTGGGGGGATGGTTGCGCTGGGGAGATGGGTGCGCTGGGGGGATGGTTGCGCTAGGGGGGGTTGGTGCGCTTGGGAGATGGTTGCGCTTGGGAGATGGGTGCGCTGCGGAGATGGGTGCGCTGGGGGGATGGTTGCGCTTGGGAGATGAGTGCGCTGGGAGGATGGTTGCGCTAGGGGGGGTTGGTGCGCTGGGGAGATGGGTGCGCTGGGGGGATGGTTGCACTGGGGGCATGGTTGCGCTGGGGGGGGGGGGGGGGTTGGTGCGCTGGGGAGATGGGTGCGCTGGGGGGATGGGTGCGCTGGGGGGATGGGTGCGCTGGGGGGATGGTTGCGCTTGGGGGATGGTTGCGCTTGGGAGATGGGTGCGCTGGGGGGATGGTTGCGCTTGGGAGATGGGTGCGCTGGGGGCATGGTTGCGCTGGGGGTGGGGGGGGGGGGGTGCGCTGGGGAGATGGGTGCGCTGGGGAGGGGTGCGCTGGGGGGATGGGTGCGCTGGGGGGATTGGGTGCGCTGGGGGGATGGTTGCGCTGGGGGGATGGGTGCGCTGGGGGGATGGTTGCGCTTGGGAGATGGGTGCGCTGGGGAGATGGGTGCGCTGGGGGGGTGGGTGCGCTGGGGGGATGGTTGCGCTTGGGAGATGGGTGCGCTGGGGGGATTGGGTGCGCTGGGGGGATGGTTGCGCTGGGGGGATGGGTGCGCTGGGAGGATGGGTGCGCTGGGGGGGTGGGTGCGCTTGGGAGATGGGTGCGCTGGGGGGGTGGGTGCGCTTGGGAGATGGGTGCGCTGGGGGGATGGTTGCGCTAGGGGGGGTTGGTGCGCTGGGGATATGGGTGCGCTGGGGGGATGGTTGCGCTGAGGAGATGGGTGCGCTGGGGGGATGGTTGCGCTAGGGGGGGTTGGTGCGCTTGGGAGATGGATGCGCTTGGGAGATGGGTGCGCTGGGGGGAAGGTTGCGCCGAGGGGATGGGTGCGCTGGGGAGATGGGTGCGCTGAGGGGATGGGTGCGCTGGGGGGAAGGTTGCGCCGAGGGGATGGGTGCGCTGGGGGGAAGGTTGCGCCGGGGGGATGGGTGCGCTGGGGAGATGGGTGCGCTGAGGGGATGGGTGCGCTGGGGGGATGGTTGCGCTTGGGAGATGGATGCGCTGGGGGGATGGTTGCGCTAGGCGGGATTGGTGCGCTGGGGAGATGGGTGCGCTGGGGGGATGGTTGCGCCAGGGGGGGGGGGTGGTGCCCTGGAGAGATGGGTGCGCTTGGGGGATGAATGCGATGGGTGGGCTGGGAGGATCGGTGCGCTGGGGGAATGGTTGCGCTGGGGGGGGGGGGGTGCGCTGGGAGGATAGGTGCGCTTGGGGGATGGTTGCACTGGAGAGACGGATGCGCTGAGGGGATGGGTGCGATGGGGGGATGGTTGCGCTTGGGAGATGGGTGCGCTGGGGAGATGGGTGCGCTTGGGGGATGGGTGCGCTTGGGGGATGAATGCGATGGGTGCGCTGGGGGTACAGGTGCACGGAAAGGATGGGTGCGCTGGGGGGATAGGTGGCGATGGGCGGATGGGTGCGCTGGGGGGATAGGTGCGCTGGGGGGGATGGCTGCGCTGGGGGGAAAGGTGCGCTGGGGGGATGAATGCGCTTTGGGGATAGGTGCACTGGAAGGATGGGAGCGCTGGGGGGAGGGGTGATTGCGTATTGAGGAAAGGTGCGAACGCGGAATGGGTACGCTGGTGTGTATGGGTGCGCTGTGGGGTGGGGGGGGGGGGGCGCTGGGTGCCTTTGGGGATAGGTGCGCATTGCAGAAGGGTACGGTGGGGAGTGGGGTGCGCTGGGGGGATGGGTGCGTATTGGGGGAGGGGTGCGAATGGAGAATGGGTACGCTGGGAGGGTGCGCTGGGGGGATGGGTGCGCATTGCAGATTGGTGCGAATGGGGGATTAGTACGGTTGGGGGGTGTGTTGCGCTGGGCTTAACGGGGGGCGCTGGGGGGTGGGTGCGCAGGGGTGATATGTGCGCTTGCGGGGCGGGGTGGGTGCGCATGGGGGTGGGGTGAGAGGGCTGGGAGGATTGGTGCGCTTGGGGATGGGGGGGGGGGGTGCGTTTCGGGTGGCCGGGCTTGTGAAAGAACTTTCACAGCTCTTTCACAAGCGCGGCCATCCGAAACGCAGTGACCGTGACGGGCTAACACGGTCAACAAATTTAAAACAAATAAACCTAATGCCATTTGCAGCTGGAACTCCAAGTCACCAAGTAAGATTAATAAACAACCAACTGCAAATCTCAATTTAAATAAAAATCTTGACTTTTATTTTTATACAGTATATATGTACATATACCAACCAGGCATAAACGTTAAATGCAGTAAAGTATCTTTTTCCGCCTTTGGTACAATAAAAAACGAATACGTATCAGCTCAAAACGGATCGCGAATACTGCGGAAGCAATCCGAGCCTGATGACACACGCACAGATTGCAGTTGTCTACGGTGAACGGGTTCTATACTATAAGGGTAAACGATATATGGCCATATATCTTCAAAATATATAAGCCACAGTGAGGAAGGGCGTCCGTTAAGTATCAGGATGCAGTATGCCAAGCAGTCTCTGCAACAGTCATAGGATTTCCTCGACGCCAAAAATAAACATTATTATCCTACAAGTATGAGTAAATGTATTACCCTACGTGCCCACGAAGTTATCTTTATCAAAAGTCTTAGCCCACGAGTGGGCATACATTTGTGTCAACCCTCCCACTCCGATACTAAAACACGCACCCACATTATTTGACACAAGGATTGGTCCGCGTTCTCAATTTCGCCGAGAATCTCGCCTGATATCGTTTACAATCAGACGGACTGTCCGATCACATGAACAGTGTCCAAAAGCCTTACAGAGAAACTAAACAATGATAACTACTTCAGTACATCATATATTGACATCGCTAACCGATTGGGGCTTTGTATATACACAGACAGGCAAAGACAACTATATATTACAGCAGTGAGAAGCTCGTGGGGATGTGGGAGGCACGGGGTGAGACCCGCTATACGTCACTTCGCCACAGCTTGATGGTCTTGTCATTCTCCAGGGCTGCCGAGGCTATGATATTCTCCGTTGGGTGGCAAGCGCAGCACAGTACAACATCTGGAGCAAGTAAAACAGATATAAACGTCCATAAAAAAAAATCATTGGAGCTATCCATATATTTCCAGGTTACTATATCAATCCCGAAAACATTTAAAATCATAAGTGGATGTATTTATTTTCCCATAGATGATGTCTACACATAATAAGAGTTTCTCGCACTTACTTAGCTGCGGACTATTGTGACACCAGGTCCGGGATAAACCCATCCCGCACTCTGCGACTGGGCATTTCCGAAAACAACAGTTTGACTGCCACCTCCCAGAGTGAAATTTGAATAAGGTTTGTGCGAGAAAATGCATGAAATGGCTTCTCGTGCTAGACGGGTTTATCTCAATATAAATGTCCTATCGTATAGGAGCTGTGCCGAGATAAACTCATCTTGCACTCGAACCAATGCCACATGCATATCGTATAGGGGACCCGCTCCCCAAACACACTTAAATCATTGCTGCCTGTTGTTGGGGCCTGACCTGAATGTCCCTGAAGTTTCTGTACGATTTCTTTCGTCTGCAGATTCCAGATGAAAACCGTGTTGTCTTCGGATCCCGATACAATCCACTGTAAATATAAAGTCATTGGCTTAGAAATCGGAACTCACAGATACGTTGCACTAAAACACTTGTTTCCACTAAAAAAACACCAGATATTTTAAATAATTGGATGAAAGCCTTCATATAATAATCGTACTACATGAAGCTTCCCATAGCCCCATATATTAATCGTACTAGATACAGCTTCCGAACCAATCCATGTCATGCTCACATATACGGGATTCCTGCACAGTTTACCACGTGAGTTCGCTTAGAGGCAATACGACAATATTACCGTCTTTGATTTACGGTAAGTATGCGATGTCCTACCTTTCCACCCGTGACCGAGAAGTTGGCAAAGATACAATACTTCTCATTCTTGTGACCATTGTATGTTTTTAGGCACTGGAAATAGAAATAAAATCCCACCCATGCGGTTTATGTCCCAATGGAACTATTATTAAAGTTTGATACTCCTACTAAATAGTCACTAAAATACTGTTTCTCCAGTTTTCGGTAAATAGAATCACTTTTGTTTCGTTAATTACTTTAATAAGGTTGATGTGGCATGCGCGAAGGCGGTCAAATTACTATTCAAACAAAATTGACCGTATTGAAGGAGAAGTCTATATTAGCGTTGGATCTTAAGTCCACAAACAGATGCTATCATGACCCCTCTCGTGGTAACAGATCATCACGGCCTGCTGCCTCACACGGACAAAGCAGCATACGTGCTGTACAGGATAGCTCGATTGGTGTCTTCGTCCATCGCTTATGAGCTAAAGATTTTACAATTGCTCTATCAAATATTTAAGACAGTTGCAAGGACTTACCTTCCCTTTACTGTAATCCCAGAGCTTTAACGTGCTGAAATATAGAGAAGCATGCTCACATTAAACACTATTTTCCATCATGAAACAGTCATGGCAATCAAGTTTTGTATCGAAGAGACCGGCGATTACACATTGCTTTCATCTATGTATGACTTCCTACGACAACTGGCTGGACAATTACCGTTGCAAAGAAATAAATCTTTGTAATATTAGTCATTCATATGATGGCTGATTAGTTTTAGACCATTTCTGTGCACAATATTACCACGTTGGACAAAGTCTTGCAGGAAATAGCGACAGAGTAAAATTAAGAGCCCCAGCCTCTGTTGCTATGTAGTCGACTACACCACCTCTCGACTACGGCTGTCCCTTTCATTTGGATGAAGAGCCAATCACACTTACTTGTCCAGAGTTGCTGCTAAGATATATTTTCCGTTGGGCGAAAATTTAACAAATGACACAGGTGGGTTGTCATCATCTATAGAAACAAGAAAGTAAACAAAAATGCAACTATCTAAATAATTGTCCCTCACACGCATTGTAGATTATCAAGCACTCATTCAGATTTGTAATAATTTCTCTGGTGAGCGAAAGCATGAAGTAAATACGGTAGTCAATTATATTTAGTTAAATTCGTAATTATTTATTGGACAGTTAATGGAATATATTCTTGTGTATTCCAACCATGGCTATATCAATTAAACACCTTGATTTAGTTTTTTACTAACCAATCAACGTTTTCAAACACTGGCCGGATGCTGTGTCCCAGATGCGACTGCAAGGAGTATATCATAAACGTTATCATTTAACAAGATGCTACACAAACATTTTACAAACTGTGTCAAGGTTTGTCGCAAATGACTGCACAGTGAACCAGTTTCCTTCATGTACCCAGCATACATCAACATATCAAGCCAAGGAATATATGAGGAGCAGTTGGCCTAACCAGCCATATCCCGCTATTGGTTTCATGTACGCATAGGATGTCACCTTCTAAAACGCTTCAGAATCAGCGCCACAAGCTTACAAACAAATTACATTTACGGTATATCGCTTTCACAGCAGTCAAAAAGAATCCGCAATTCCGAACATAACCGCCCATGTCACAAACATAAGATGAAATAAATGAACAAGCAAACGGAACCAACGGATCCTACCTAAAGTTTATTTTTAGACGTAAGACGTTTACACCAGGTCCATCATTGGCAAGGACTCACCACAAGCCGTCGTAGCTGCTTGACACGATAAGAGATCCGTCACGGTTAAAATGTACAGCTGTAACTGGGTCAGAGTGCGCAGGTAAGGTCTTCAAACACCGTCCAGTCTTGACGTCCCATATTCTGACACTCTCGTCAAACTGTTCATAAACGGAAAGAGGTAAGTACCTGTGTTTTATTCGCTTTCACAAACTAAAACGACCACATTTGTTTTAATAGCGAAGCTGTGTTTTGCTGATACAAAAATCCACGTCAGTATTATAGATAGAATGTTAAAAGTAATATACTTACATGCGCCATCTTAGATTTTTTACACTTTACAATCAAGACTAGCAGTATCTCAAAATTATGATACTTATATTATTTATTTATTTGAGTCTGTAAAACAACAATTTTAACATAAAACTACGCGGTTTATTTATATCACGTTTTATTGATGACCCTACTGAACAGCGAACAGGCGCGCAGGCATATAAAGCCGGCCACCAACTCTTCTGTTCCGGAAAACAAATTCGCTCTCTCCGGATAGACATGTGCTTTCAGGATTTAAATTCAAGACATAATATACTTATTTGACATGGAAAAAGAGGTTGGTAGAACAAAAATTACGGAATATATTGCCTTAAAGCAAACGCCTGGAAAAGGACTCGACTTGGAATAATCAGTATAGATAAGACACTTTTAGACCTGTGGAGTATGCATGGAAATAGCTGTTATCAAGAAATCTCGGTGGGTACACTAAACAAAAACTATGTTCAACGAACTAGTCTCAACCATGCAACCACTATAAAGGCATAGCTTATAGCATTGCTATGGAAGCTTCAAAGTGCTCGGATAATGTACATATTGCTGGTTTCCATTTTACGGTGAGTCTAGTTCGGGGTGATGTCGCTGGGGGAGGGGAGAGCGGGGTACTCACAGATCCGGACACAATGAGGTTAGACTGTGGGTTGAAATTGCAGCAGAAAACGTAATTGCTGTGACCCTTGAGTGTTTTCATGCATTTTCCCTGAAAAGCACACAATCAGAACTTTATAACAGATAACAAATTTACAGCAATGATTAAAAAAATTAGAGGTCAAAGCTTTTATAATATGCAAAATATTATATTAAATGCAGATTGATAATCCATGTACCGTACAGCTTCATTGCATGAAGAATGATTTGGAAGTGTGGCATAAAAGGGGAAGCAGTAATCATTTGCCCTACTTACTGTAGATATGTCCCATATCTTCAATGTTTTGTCGTCAGATGCGCTCACTAGTAGTTTGCTGTCCGTCGACCATGCTACATCCGAAATGCCCTAAATAGCATACAACAGTTTACAAAAGGAGTCCCATAGGCAGTTTAAGAAATTCTATGATAACGTTAAGCACATAGATAAATAACGTCACAAAGCTTGTACCAATCCACCATTAACTAGCCTGAAGATTTATCCACAATATTTGTAGTAAAACAAAACTTCACAATAAATTTTATTCCAAATATGTAAACGGGCCCTGAGTTTGATATAATTTTTGCGCTATACAACAGTATTATCACAGCTTGATACTTTCTTATGTTGCAGTTAAAACTTACCAGTTTATGGCCACTTATCGTCTTCTCAAACTTCCCATCATAAGCACCCCATATTTTGATGAGTTTGTCTGCCGCTAGAAAATCAAAAATTACATGTCAATATGAGTAGAACAGCTCCAGAATGGTATATTTTGCAATTTGGTATTTTTGGTATAGTTTGGTATTTATATTACTGGTACTGTTACTCCCTTTTCTGACAACTGACTTATGGGTAGGCTTCAAGCCATTCCCCAATGTCCTCGCCCTGTTTTATCATGCTATGATATATATATAATATTACAATAATTCCATTAGCTTATCAGCATTTCCGGTCATATTCATTGGAATGCACCCATAACCACTGTCTCCATCCCATACATATCATTTCATAAGGAATTTTTTCACATCCATCAACTGCTACATCAGTCAGGTCGACAATACATCCATTGTATGCTTATAAATAAACATGTTATGACATTTACAACGAAAGTTATAGGTCAGGACAATGTTTTATCATACCATAATTACTTAATCCCAAAAAATAACTAAGCCATATAAAAAGTGCAGTTTCTGAGAATCTGTAGATTTTGCATATACCGGTATGTAAGAAATATCAGAGATAAAACGAAGCAGGGGGTAAGCACTACCAGTACTTCATTTTTTAACACAGCCATCAAATTAGTTGGCACAAACATTGAATTATCATCAATCAATGAAAATCAAAACTCATGTTGAATAACCTTTAAGCTGATGGTCATTGGCGAGTATTGTGTGCAAATTGTCAAGACTAACCAAAAGCCACCATCAACATGATCAAGCTTGATCTAACAAAACAAGTGTCATTTTGCCAGATTTTTAGATTTAGAATGATTAAGTGGTGAATAGTTCACTGTTCAGGTAGCTCGGATTGACATTAATTCTCATCCACTTGTCCAGAACAGGTGATTTTTTGCCTGTGGGACAAGCACACACTTTTTTGTCTACTTGTCTTGCCAGACAAGTGGAACAATTTTTCTTAAAACAAATGGGAGGAGGGTGCTATATAAAGCTCTAGGTCAATGGGCATGAATTTTTGTCACAAAAATAGCAACAGAGTGTCAGACTGATTTTAAGACATTAATCTTTTATATGCATTGGTCAATCGGATGTATTTCCGCCACGGCACAAACACTTTAACTTAACATTGTTTTTGTGGGGAAAACTAAATATGAGGTGGAACCAGTAAAAATTGAAAGTACTTCTCTCACAAGACAAAAAGACATCAGGAGTTGGTGTAGAGCCCTGTAAGCTGCCAGTAAATATTACTTGATCTGGTCATCTAACAGCTTTCACAATAGGCCAGTGGAACAAGATAAAAATTAACAGTCCTGCACCCTCTTTCATTCTGTGACATGAAATTACCAGGGGGTCAGGGGAGGTGCAGTACCGGTAATATGTACCGGTATGGGCATACAAAAGGCACTTTACAACTACATGTACTACCATAACACATTGCTGGAGTTTTGCAATGGCATTTGTTCTACTTACATGAACTTGCTAGCCATTCTCCACTTGGACTGAACTTCACTGATGACACAGCTTTTGTGTGACCAGCCAATGTAAATTTCAGAGTATAATTTGGTTTCTGAAATAAACATGATAAAATAAAGAAATGAAATAAATTTTTGGTACCGAACCAATATAAACCATATCCCTCCTTTCATTTGAATCCAATGTTAAAATTAAACCATACCCAATGTACTTGAGTGTTTTGAATTTAAGTAAGCAAAGGCTTCATCACCAGCGTAAGATTAGCAACAGAGGTGAACTAACACATGTTTTGTTTGTTTTTGCAAACCTTGAACCTAAAGAAATAAATAAAGCTTATACAATAAAACCCCATATATTTGGGGATATGATTTGCTTAAATCATGCAATTAGATTAAGTATTTGTAAACAGATACTCACCAAAGGCTGGTTAGGTTTACTTGCTGCAATCGTTGATACAGCACCGCCAGGGCCGGTGTTGCTAGCAGCCAAGGAGAGTGGCTGGCTGGATTGAGTGCTTGTTACCGCTGCCGTAGATGCATTGCTAGATGGAGTACTTTTGACCCCATCTGAACCTTCCAATGTAGGTTTATTTTCTTCACTTGACATACTCTACAAATTGAGAAGGAACATCAATATTCTATTTTCAGAATGGAGAAGAATACAATAGATTTAGGCCACTGTTGTATATATATGGGTTAAACTGGGCTAAGGAATCCCTTGGACAATGAGAGGACAGGACGAAACTGCCCTTGATATACAGCCTTTCAGTATAACATCCTGTTCACCTAGAGTTGAGAATGTTACCTCCTTACCATAGTGGCTCCAGTTAGTAAGCATTTTAATTTTTCCATACCCATATACTGAATTATACATTTAAAAACATTTACATATGTGTAAAAGGATGACATTTAGGAATTTCAAATAAAAAAATCAATAAAAGTTCACCAAAATGTAAATAAGCTAACCAGTGGGGTAACCTGAACTAATATTCCCGATTATACCAAGAAGAACTGACTACAATCAACAAGTTTTCTTCTAAACATGACTACCACAGGGGAGACCATATATTTCCACCTAAATAACAATTGCCACCATCAGTAATTACTGGCCCCTTCAGGAATTGAATGCATAGCCCTCATGATCCCCACAATCAGATGTCTGCCACTCTACCGACTTAGCCAGGCTTCATACAGTGTTTGAACTGCCTGCTTCTGAACTCTTGAAACCTCCCATCACCTTTATGCCCCCCTGCTTATCTAATATGTACTTTTCATTGAAATAAGCCAAATCAAAACATATATGGAAGGTGGAAGAGTGATTGAACACTTGCACAAACATACTTTTATTACTTTACTGCTGTGAATTGGGTTTAAACTTTTCCTACAAGTTCTAACCTCATATCCATTATCACTCTATGAAAGAAATCATCTGTTCTGTTTCATATGCAATGACAAATTCTGACACTACTACATCTCTTGGGAAAGAATCAAGTGCATGAGCATTTGTACCCCGAAAGACTGAGGCCCCTGCATATAATAACTTGGACCATCATAATAATGTGACATAACTACATGGCAGATCCAGAGATCAGGGCGGCATGTAGGCCTAGCTGCCATAGATTTAATATGAGGACTAGTTCTGGGCTCGCGCTAGGATATTTTTTTTATTAGCCAATTTGGCTAATTCTGTGGAAAAACATTAGCCAAATATATTGGTTATAAATTGGTTATGTGTTTGTAGTTGAAATTTTATATTCACCATTTTGCCGAGTGTCCAGGAAGTTCTTATCGCCAAATCCCAAATTTTCTCGCCAAATGGCTATTGGTGAATGCTAACGCGAGCCCAATAGACTAGTTAATTAAAAAAAACTACTAGATTACCAAAATGGCAAAAGCAATATGATACATCTTGATCTGTCTGAACACTAATGATCTACTATATCAGTAAGTGCCGCCATATGTGTACTATGGGGGGTTCCTATGGGGAAGAAATAGATAAAACATTCTGACACTATCCTATCACAAAACAATTGGAGAAGAATACAAATTAATAATCATTTGTAAAACAATACATCTCTGTGCCATAAGAAAAGTTGTAAGAGAAGAGATGTAATAAATAAAGCTATATAAGATTTATTTAGACCTAGTCGACTATAGTCTAAACATAAACGGAATTCAGAAGAAAAGTCAAAAGATAAACCCTTCAAAATCCCTTAACTTTAGTTTTCATGACCTGGGTAAAGAGTTTGACTAAAGCAAAAAGTACCCAACAGCCAACACGATAGTTCTAAGAGCTGCTCTGAGGCGATTTGGAGAACACCAACAGCAAACAGACACCATGCACTGACATGGTTACACAGCCACAGGCAGACTGACTACCACACACTGCCACTGGAGGCTCCACACTGACAGTGTTAGTGACAGTAAGCAGTGAGTGCCTGGGCACGGAGCACACGCAGTGGCAGTGCGAACAATAACGCCATTTGCGAACAGTTAATAATCATGTTTAAGTCTAATGTATACGACATATATGATGACTTTGCAAAGACGAATGACCGCTTAGTCGGAACACATGAATAAATGTTCTCAGTTGGTGTTATGACGCGTAAAAAGAGGCGAATTTTCTTCCTCACCCCACATGTAAATAATCCCGCCACACTAAAGCGTGCAATCCCTCGCTCTGCGCATGTGCACATTTACGTCACGGTCACATGACCCCGCGTGGGGGCGGCTTGTTCAGGTCGTGACGAATTACGCAAAAGTTTAGGATACATTCATCATTTATCCCGGTTCTGACCCACGATGGAATATTAAGTGACATGGAAAAGCCTTGGCGGTCCATGTCTGAGTTTTTAGGGCGAGGTGGTTGGAATATTGGATGAAATGGATAAACAAATGTAAGCCAGGGTAGGTGATCGGTGGATAAATGATGTCATCTGATTAACATTGTCCAATCAGGTTGCAGCTGTGCAACGCTGACGTTACATGAGGTGCGAGTGGTAGGGCATTTGCGTCCTAGGTATGCAGGTGGAAACATCTAAATTTTGTCCAATCTACTATCCCTTGTTTGCGTATTTACATGCATGTCATCAAAACTAAACAATTTTCTGTTGTTTCATAACTTATAAAGTCAATAAATAAAGGTTTCGATGTAACTTTTGGGGGTGTAGGTCATGTGACAGAAACCGACCAATCTGGTTATCGGATTTTGAAAGGAAAGTATAAAAGGCACCACAATTGTGCGTGGCGAAGCCATTGCTGACGAAGGAGGGTGAAGTGTTCTGCCGAATCTGGATTATATCATGGACACGGCGGCCCATCCGAGTCTGCACGGCTTTCAAGAGAACGCGCGCGTGAACAACGCCGGGTACTTTGTCAAAATTTATTTCCTTAGCGTAAGTGTTTAAAGTAGATACACAGCCAAAATTTGCCTTCGCGGTGGACCGAAGTCACAAGAGTTCGCCGCCATTGCTTCCTCATTTGTGCAAAACCCCAGTATATTTTCTTCGTTTCTTGGCGTGTAACGGGCGGTTTAGATGTTGATAATATCATAACATTTGGCTTTGGTGACTGTAGACCATTCTAGCATACTTAGTCGGGAAATTTGAGCTGTATTTGCAGGGCTAAGTGGGTGCAAATATCAGTAGATTTGATACGGAATATATTTGGCTGCGCGGCGCCACTGTATATTTCACGCACTGGTTTAGGCTGGCCAACTAAACTGCGGACGTGTAGACTATCAGTGTCCTCTGACTGACATTAATTAGGTTTGTGTGATGTTTGCGTTCTTCGCGGAGGCCGTTTTAGATCATCTTCAAATTTGCCGGTTCGACTTGCTTCTGGAAATTTGAAGTTCATCTGGCCAAGCAAGTTCGAATGCAAAGCAAATAACCAGCGTAAGCTTATTTCGGATAACAGTAGATTACTTGAAACTGATCATTTGTATGTGAATCTGCAGTAGGGTATCTAGTATAAAAATAGGCTAGTAGTGAAAAAGACATCAGCGATTATATGTTGAAAATAATATCATGCTAATCATAATACATTTTCACCTAAGAAACCAGTAGAACAGTCCTAGATCTATAAACCCAGGGTGCCACAAGCGCAGTGAATGAAAAAAGTAGATGGCGCAAGTTATACGAGTGACCAGCATTATCGCCAGCCACCAGGGCTTGTGGAGTACTCTGTAAACCAAATACAATTTGGCAAATGTTTTCTCTGCATGCAGTGTTGAAAGCCTATTTCATCAAGTCTGATCCGTAATCACTGACATTTGTCTAATCGCTGGTCCACTTTCTATAGCCTTGTAAGGTATAAAACTGAGATTAGGTGACCTAAAATCATTAACATATCTTTTGGAACACCCTCATTTTTAACGAAGAGTATCATTTTGGTGGTTGCATGTTGTGGTACATGACAGATGATTGGTTTTTATTTATCCACTGTTTTGGTACACCCTAACTTTCTGGAAATGTATTGATCTAGGTAGGTTCCTGCTTGTTCTTCGCTCAAATGCCTGGACATTGCTTCTCCCTTACTTTCCTTCTCTCATTCACGCAGTGTGCCCAGAATTGATTAAAGTATCCTGAATATACATCTAACCAAACCCATAGCCTGGTTTATCAGTAACCAATCAGCATGCAGCGATAACAATTGCTTTGTCTGTTACCTGACTGGAACTGAGTTGTGGCACCTGTATCTGCTTTAAGCAGTAGTTGAGTAGCGTCCTGATCCAGCACTTTCCTAACACTTAGTCTGGTTGACTGATTGTAATCCCCACTCTGAACTGCTATCACATCCCTTACTCTCAGTTGGCCTGTGGCGATGAAAAGGATTTGTGATCTTGCCCCCCTCTGTCTCCTTCACTGCCCATTCCCTTACAATCTAATGCAGTAAAGACTCCACAGTCTAAGTTTGATTCAAGGTGGCCATATCCTGTAGGCCAATTGACTGGCTGACTTTACATAATGAACCACACCCTGCCCCTTACACATATCCTATGGCAGTTCTTGGTATGACTACCGTACAAGACTATATGACAGCTGGGGGTCTTGTAATAGAGATGTTCTGAAATAGGCAGCTTACATTAAAGAATCATAATGGTACTATAAGACACTACCTCATTAAATCACCAATATAACAAGACAGTATTAGTGGAAAATGAACCAGCAAAAGCTAAGAAACAAAATGTTATGAGATGTTCTGAAATAGGCAGCTTACATTCAAGAATCATAATGGTGCTATACAACACTACCTCATTAAATCACCAATATAACAAACGATATTGGTGGAAAATGAATCAGCAAAAGCTAAGAAAAAGAAGGTTACGAAAGTTTAAAACAGTTTGCCCTGGTAGGGAAAATCGCTTATCCCTGGCAACCACCTGCTGAGTTACCAGTTCTACCAACCCTCATGGCTGTTCTGTATGACAGCTCATGTGTTTTTGTCTCACTTTTTTCCCTCACTTAGGTATTTATTTTCTAATAAAAGGTGAGAAACACAAAGGAAAAATAAAGGAATAACAATAATTCACTTCAAAGTGGTCTAGGTATTGGAAATATCTGATTATAACATGTACAGGAAGATATAGTGAATATATATATTTATATGTTAGCTGCAGATGTAATTGATATACAGGGACAAACGATTTAAGGAAATAACAGTTTTTTTTTTTAATATATCCTTTATGGGTTGCAGGAGCAACAAATATATTGGGATTGCCAGTGATGTACACTTAAAAAAATCTCCTGGTAGACAATCAGGCTACCAAAGTTTGTCATGCTGGTAAATTTTTGACTGGCCCAAATTTTTGCTGTCTTCCTTAAATATAAATGAAAATTGCCAAGCAACTATCCCTCACCACCATGGTTATCAAATTGTTTATAACCATGGCTTTGCTGTACACAAGCATGGCTAGGATATATATATATGAATGGAAAAAGCACTTACTTTTTTGTAAACATGTAGGTTCAAGTTTAGTTCAACTGATTAGCTTGGCCAACACTGGTCATCTTGCAAAAAGCCTTGTTTGGAGGCACTTCATTTGTTATATTTGGACATAGGAAATTTACATATCAATTGGACTGCCTGACTAATATACATGAGTGAGCATTATGGTAACAACGATTAGTCATTGAAGCCCCAGGGGGGAGTGTAGGTGTTGGAATGTCTGGAGGAAGTAGACACTTATGTGACACTTGCTTTATCCATAACATGACCTGACAATGTCAGACGGTCTCCCATTTATAGACAGCATGAGAAATGAAATCAATAACCATCAAATTTCTATATATTTTGAGCTTTCTGATCCAACCCCCTGCCCCCTTGGACAACTGTTCATTATTATTCAGATAATGCACAGTTTTTCCACTTGTTTTTAAAATAATACACTGTTTTATCGTTCTTTATTTAAACAAATGCACAGTTACTTCAATCAAATACAGCTCGGTCTGTTTCCAGATGCATTCTTCTGGATAATGAACACTTAAGACAAATGCGTGATGTCACACAATTTTGTTAAGATATAGACGGGCCAGTGTGTCAGCATTGGCAGTTTACTGACCAGTCAAATACTCTGCTCGGTCATCTGTATAAAACTGTATAAAAAGTGTGAACATTAATAGTGTGTGATGCATCAAGATACTGCAAAACCTGTAAATACCCTAACTGCAAATGTTTGTAGTTGCCAATATGTTGTGTGCTTAAAATCAGTTTTCATTATTAATCAGAAGCAGTATGAAGTTTTCAATTATTACTTTTGAAATAAAACTGATTAAATTGTAGTACCTCATTTTTATTCCTTTATGATGTGGCTTAGCCATGCTATCCATTGTGCAGGACAGAAATATATCCCCATAATCTTGTCAATGGTGCAGAGGTTGAAAGCTGACACACATATAGGTGATATTGCAGGCTGATCTGCTAAGATCCTGTAGTCAAAACAAGCTGGCAACTCATCACCTTACATAGATTGATGCAAACAACATAGGGCATCATTAAAACAGTGTTAGTTAAGCTGCACACTGATATTTACTTTCAGACCAGAAATTGAGGATATAATTTTCATTGCAGTAAAGCTGTGAAGTCTCCAATTCTGTCGCCGAGGGTGCCCAAAGGCCTCAAAGACGGTGCTGCAAGGAAGCCAGATGGTGGAAAAGTTCTACAGAAACCTTCAAATAAGGTAACTTATAAGTAATGGTGGTTAGTTTTCTTGACTTTACTGTTCTAATATTTATAATTTATATAAATGGTTAATAACGTAATTTTAGTCCTAATTAGTTAAAGATTTATGTTCAAACGTTAGCAATTCTTCAAAGGGTAGTCAGCCATTGATTTTTAATACTATATGCTCAATGCTATTTGACACTTGCCAAATTTACTCTTTTTAATTGACCGTACCTCAATTATTTAATAGGTGAAAATGACTGAGCCCATGAAGAAAGGGAAAGCCATGATGAGTAAGCCACCCACCACCAATGGGACGGATGCTCTTAGCTCGGACAGTGGGACTGAAAGCAGTATGGCTGAGCTTGCATTGGTTAAGGGTGTTTATTACCCCAAAACCACTTCGAAGGTGCAAGGCAGGGTTACTAACCAGCTGCAGTACCTCCAGAAGTCTGTGCTGAAAAGTGTATGGAAACATACATTTGCTTGGCCTTTCCATCAGCCAGTAGATGCCATCAAACTGAACTTACCGGTAAGTTGTTGAGGTCAAGGTCACTTTAAAACTTGTGTTATTATTTAAAGCTAATGTACATAGTAGTTAGAAGGAGATGTGTTTTTATTTTTCAATGATCCAATATTACACTCAAGCAATATATAGTGTAAAATTTAATATCACCTACTTTCAACAGTGCTCTACACATGTTCAATATCTGTAACCTGCAGGACTACTACAAGATAATCAAGAACCCAATGGACCTAGGAACCATTAAAAAAAGACTGGAGAACAACTACTATTACAGCGCGAAGGCCTGCATTCAGGACTTCAACCAGATGTTTACCAATTGTTATACTTACAACAAATCTGAGGAGGTAAGACACCGGTGTAAACTGATTGTTGCCAGACTAGAACTAGACACAAGCCGATAACTAGATACAAAAGCACATAATCTATGAAAATGCACATAAAAGAAATTTTATTCATACAATCTAATGTGCTTCCGCTATCAATCTGCTAGAATACACTTCATTTGGAAACCTGGACCTGATTAAATAAAAATATTTGGGATTCTTTACCTGTCAAGTCCCCTTTTACATGTTCACATTGCCATGTATTCAATTTCTTTGAATCCAGGACATTGCAGTCATGTGTCAGTCCCTGGAGAAAATCTTCATTCAGAAATTGGCAGGAATGCCAAAAGAGGTATATATTTTTCTGCTGCGTTAGTGGGCATATAAATAATACTTTCCAATTTTGGTTTGAAAAGTAAAAACCTGTTTATTAATGTATTGCATCTTGTGCATATGTGTACAATAAAATGAGGCTTGATGTTGATTTCTTTGTGTATGTTGTCGACACCCTCACTAATGGTTTGATTTCGGGGCAACATACAGACCATGTAACGAAAGGCTTCTGTTTCTTTCTGCAGGAGGTAGATATTCCACAACCTCAAAAGAAAATCAAGGGAAAGGCAATCTCTGCACCGGCTACATCTACAATTGCTACTGTTCATACCAGTTCAGTCAGTCATACGGAGATGAGCACCTCAGTTTCTACACCCACTCTACCTGAGCCTGCACCGGCGCCGGCACTGGTGCCTACGCCTATGCCTACGCCGGCGCCTGCACCTAAGCTTCCTCCAGCACCAAAACGTTCTCCAGTGCCTACGCCACCAGTTCAGACGCAACTTCCACCCCAGCCCTCCATGTTGTCTGTTATCCCTCCGTCTCAGCCCACAAAGGTCAGTATAGTCTTTCATAATTCATCAGCCGTACTTGTTTTGCTGGGGGTTTTTTGTGGGGTAAATTATTGATGGTAGAAACGGTCAGATCATTTCTTCACAGTACGTTATTGATTGAGAATTTAACCGTAATTCCCTAAAAGTAAGTCTCTAAAATACTTGACCAATATGTCCATCAAGGTGGCCTCAAAAACAGCGATTGGCATTTAGTTACAAACAGCGATTGACATTCTGTCATAAACAGCGATTGACCTTCTGTCATAAACAGCGATTGGCCTTCTGTCATAAAAAGCGATTGACACTCAGTTCTTGTTAATTATACTGGAACTGAAAGTATTTGGGCTTACCAACGACTGATTTATTTCAGACAAAAAAGGGTGTTAAGAGGAAAGCAGACACGACAACTCCTGCCACCATGCCGATACCTATTCCCGTACCAGAGCCGACGCCGCCGCCTCTTTCAGCCCCTGATAGTGCTCCGAACAGTCCCTTCGATGGCTCGTTTGATGGAATGGGAAACATGAGATCCTCTCCAGGTTCCATAGCCAATCGTAGGGAAAGTGCGCGGCAAATCAAGAGACCGAAGAAAGATCTGCCTGATGACCAGGCTCAGCATAGCACCAAGAGTAGAAAAGAGCCACTAACAGATCAGCTGAAATACTGCTATCAGATTCTGAAGGAACTTTTTGCTAAGAAGCATGCTGTAAGTTGGTACATGTTAATCGTGGTATAAATTAAAAAATTATTGTGAACCCTAAAGGAGGTATATTTTCTACTACTGATAATGTAGTTTGTGTGAATTGTCTAAAACATTTACTTCTTGAATTATAATTTAATTTCTCTAATAAGTATTTTTGGTTCACGTTCTTAAATTTGAACTTATAAATGTTAAAGATGTTGCCTGCGGGGGCTCTAGTGATATTCGCCTCCGCTGTACTATACCTTATTTGCATGCAGTTTACCACATTTAATATCAGAACAGATCAAGCCGTTCATTAGAAGTTAATGGATTCCATCAACTTTATTTGCGCAGACTTTAGCCCCTTGCTCCTTTCGCGGGAAAGTGCCTTTAATATATGTAAGTGAATATATTTTGTTGACTAATAACTTTGTCAGGGCTACGCGTGGCCATTCTACAAGCCAGTGGATGCAACAATGCTTGGTCTTCATGACTACCATGAGATCATCAAAAAGCCAATGGATCTTGGCTCGATTAAGGTAAACCCAAGCTGAGGTTTGCTTTGGGTCACTTTAGATCAATTTGTAATGCATTGTGAATTTGTCACTGCACTTTTGAACTTTTACTGTAATTACTCATTTATATGGTTCTTGCTTTCGTTCAAAATCTTGAGCCTCATATTTTGGTGAACACCACTGCAATTTCGTAAGGCCTGTGATATACGGTTGTTAAGTGCACTGGTAAAGCTCTATCAGGCCGCTCAAGACTGAAAGCACAATATTTATATATAGCCTATTCCTACACTTAACTGGTGGTTTCTTGATGTGCAATTGTTACCTAGATAGTCCTAGGATACAGTATTTTAAACCTCTCCCTCTTTATGTTTTCCAGAGAAGGCTCGAATGCCGGGAATATCCCACAGCTGCTGAATTTGCGGAGGACGTCCGGCTCATCTTCACAAACTGTTACAGATATAATCCTCCGGAGAGTGATGTGGTGATGATGGCCAAGAAATTGCAGGTAAATGTGGGCCATGTGTAGTAACTTCGGTGACTAGGATAGTCACCTAGTGTCTGGTTGTGTTAAAAATTGGGTATTTGTATAGGTTAAATACCTTTCATGTTTAGCTTTTCATATTCATTTTGGCAACTTATCTCAGATCTTTCTTGGCATAAAGTCTAGGAAAGTCTTAATTGGAAAGGTAACATTAGTCTGTCCTTTGAATTCCATCAAGCTTATGAAATGGATAGTGGCTCATGCCTTAATTAGAGTACAATTATACTTGTAATCTAATGATCAAAGAAGAAAAAAAAAAACTGACAAAAGTGACTAGTATTTGACTGATGAAATATCTCATTGTGACATAATGTATTTTGGACCGTTATGATTGGTTAACTCTTGCTCCACGTTTATGGTAAAATCTAGATTTACCTGCATGCTGTGAAAAGTGGCTTTAGACAATGTTTCAGATCTACCTTTCTTGGTAGCGTCTGATATAGTGTGAGCTGACGTACTGAATTACGAGTTATGTTATCAGGGGACCTGAAAACTATGATTTTTTTTCTGTTTCAGGATGTGTTTGAGATGAAGTATGCCAGGATGCCCGACGAGCCCCCTCGACCCCCAACGCCCTTGGACGCTTCCCCACGGGACTCGATCAAAGATGAACCATTGTCCTCTGTTGGTGAATCTGATTCCAGTGAGGATGGAGACAGCGAGGAAGAGAGGGAACAAAAGTTGAAAGAATTGCAAGAACAGGTTGGTATTAAGTGTCACAGTTGGGAAGTTGCTAAAAAGAAAATGTTTAAATCAGTTTATGCAACCGCAAGTGAAATGATGAAGTACCGTATCATGCGTGTCATCTGATTGGGGTGTGTAGTAGTTAAGTCGTGGCGCACGTCTGTGTCTTGCAGAATTTGTGTCCAGCCTTGGCTCTCACTCCCCATTATGATTATTTGGCTCGACTGATTGCTTGCGTTGTTGAACGGCAAATAACCCCATAAGGGAATTAAACATAGAAACAAATAGACGTTAGAATTATGGTTGGTTGACTAACAGTTCCCTGGGCAAATAATGTAGTAACTTTGTCAGTGAAGTGATGAACTCCTTAATCATGCGTGTCATCTGATAGGATTTTCATTGTCTGTGGGTGACTCTCTGCAAGTGTTCTTCTTGTTTGAATGTTTCCTATCGGCTTGAGAGCCCTGTTCATGATTTTTGTCGTGGCTGATTTCTGGCAGGATTTCATGTCAAAATAGGCACTTCAGTACCGAAGTAATCGCCTTTCCTTACTTTTTCTTGTAAGAGTTGTATTTCCAATCCCTGTTTCTTAGTATCTTTGTTACATTATTCATCCTCGGTTTGCTATAGTTACCCTATCATAAGTCACTATCAGAATATGCTGCTACTGCTAATTATGCTCTTGGTGCCTATTAACTGATAAGGTTTCTAGTGAGATGATGAACACTCTAGTCATGCGTGTCATCTGATAGGGTTTTCAATGTCTCCTGTTGACTTTTCTGCAAGTGTTCTACTTGTTTAAATGTTACCTCTAGGCTTGGAGCCCTGTTCATGATTATTGTTATGGCTGATTGCCCGAAACCTTTGTCAAAATACAGCCCCTTTAATACCTAACATGACACGTTTATCTGTGCGCCATTTTAGATGTCGATGTCACTAAGCTATCTTTTAGTCTGACGTCTTCTCAATGATAACACTGTACATCTTGATGTGGCTTCCGTTGACATCTTTCTGGTGAAATGATGAATGCTCTTTGTCATGCGTGTCATCTGATAGGATTTTCATTGTCTGTGGGTGACTTCCTGCAAGTGTTTTACTTGTCTGAATGTTTCCTATCGGCTTGAGAGCCCTGTTCATGATTATTATCGTGGCTGATTTCTAGCAGGATGTCATATCAAAATAGTCACTTCAGTACCGAAGTAACGTCCTTTCTTTACTTTTTCTTGTAAAAGTCTTCTATTTCCAATCCCTGTTTGTATCTTTCTTCTATTATTCATCCTCAGTTTGTTATAGTTACCTATCATAATTCACTTTCATAATATGCTGCTACTGCTAAATATAATCTTGGTAACTATTAACTGATAAGGTTTCTAGTGAGATGATGAACACTCGAGTCATGCGTGTCATCTGATAGGGTTTTCAATGTCTCCTGTTGACTTTTCTGCAAGTGTTTTACTTGTTTAAAGGTTACCTCTAGGCTTGGGAGCCCTGTTCATGATTATTGTTATGGCTGATTACTCGAAACCTTTGTCAAAATACAGCCCCTTTAATACCTAACATACCGGTATGACACGTTTATCTGTGCCCCATTTTAGATGTCAATATTTCTGTTCCACGCTTCCTAGTGTCACTAAGCTATCTTTTAGTCTGATGTCTTCTCAATGATAACATTGATGTGGCTACCGTTGACATCTACTTAGGAACCCGTTTTGTAGTGGCATATTTCTGGTGAAATGATGAATTCTCTTTGTCATGCATATTTCTGGTGAAATGATGAATTCTCTTTGTCATGCGTGTCATCTGATAGGGTTTTCACTGTCTTCTGGTGACTTTCTGCAAGTGTTCTACTTTGTAAAAGTGGCCTTTAGCTTTGGAACCCTGTTTATGATTATCAGCGTGGCTGATTACCAGAAGTCAACAAAACTTCGTTCCTAGTAATCTAGAAAACCAACTTGCAGATCCTTTTATTTATGTTCTTGGTTGTATTTTTTAAAAGTTTGTGAGGCTCATGCAGAGCGAAATTTTGTAGAAATATTATATCACTGAATATGTTTAACATGTCACTTCTTTGCTGAGTCTGCGCTTGGTAAATGAGTATTTTTCTCATTTCCAGTTGAAAACTTTACAGGAGCAGCTCGGTAAATTCACGCAGGAGCACTTGACGAAGTGCCGAGAGAAACGTGAAAGGAAGAAGAACAAGAAGAAGCGACACAAGGTTGACAATTCTAAGGACATGGAGAAAGCTATGAACATTGAACCGGTCAATGTGAACGCACCCACCACGGTTCCGCCCCTGCCTCTTGTTCCTTCTATGACACCTATCAATGTGGACCTACCGGCCACTAAGCCCGGAAAGGGGTCTCGAACCAAACCCAAGGGGCAAGCGCTACCCAAGCGGCCACGAGCTGCCGGAAAGACTAATAGGAAAAAGTCTATGCCCAACATATCTATACCCGCCTTCGATAGCGAGGATGAGGATAATGCAAAACCAATGACTTACGACGAAAAGCGCCAATTGAGCCTGGATATAAACAAACTGCCAGGTATGGTATAGATCCAAACACAACATTCGTCCTGCTGCCTGTGCTAGTTTGATCAGTCAGATTTTGCCTTCGCTTGCCAGCATGCTGACGCTATTGAAGTGAAGACTTCTGAGTTTATCTTCCTTGAACGTGTTGTTTCAAGTGGTTCGCCTCCAGTATATACTTACACCAGGCTTTTCACTGACGTGTAAGAATAACAACCTCTTTGGAGGATTGAGTTTCTTACTCCTCCACCCAAATGCCCAGGATTTCGAGGAGCTTTTGGCGCTTGCCAGCGAATCAGTTTCAAAAATATATAAGGTCATAAGTTTGCCGAAAGATTGCATTTGGTGGTACAACCTTGAGTATTGTGTTTCCAGGTGACAAACTGGGTAAAGTCGTCCACATCATCCAGTCCCGAGAACCGTCCCTCAAGGATTCCAACCCAGATGAAATCGAGATAGACTTTGAAACTCTTAAACCCTCGACGTTACGGGAACTGGAATCCTATGTCATGTCATGTTTAAAGAAAAAGGCGCGGAAACCATACAGTGAGTTTACATGTGGTATATATTACCTTTGGCTTCAAAACAAGAATAATTACATAGTTACTTGATATTGTCTCCATGTGAGGCCTTGGTTGGAATATGCTATTGGTGTTGGTTTTATCCATCGATTCTCACCAAGAGACAGACTGTTTATACAGCTACTTTTAAACAGAATACCAAAATACCGTTCACCAAGAACCATATTGTAACGCTAACAAACCCAGCAAAATTGCTTTTGAGTAGCTGTTACCGTTGAATGATAATTTAGCAGCAGTACTCTGTGCTACAGCAAAACGAGCGCCGGGGAAGTCTAAAGAAGAGGTTGTCCTGGAGAAGAAACAAGAGCTGGAGAAGCGGTTGGAAGACGTGAAGGGTCAGCTCAGCGGCAGTGCTACTCCGGCCCCGCCGAAGAAGACGCCAAAGAAAGGTATCGTTTGAATGATTTGCTTATATTTAATGTTTCATATACTTAGCAAAGACTAAGGTCGGGTTCGATCCTCTGGATTCGAAGTTTGGGAGTTAGTTTCATGTATTACCTGGTTGTCCCAGGATGTTCCTTGCCCAGGTTTAGCCCATGTGTGGGTAAGTGTGGTCTAGAACAATTGACCCCCAGCCCCCCCTGGGTTGATGTCACCCGTCTGTAACAATAACCGTCTCCGTACAGAGAAGAGCCACGGAGACGTCCCCGGGGGCAGTCGGCTGAGCGCTAGCAGCAGCAGCTCTTCGGACAGCGACAGTAGCAGCGACAGCAGCTCGACCAGCTCGTCAGATTCCAGCGACTCGGAGTCAGGTTAGATAGAACCCAACTTCCGAGTACCTGTAACGCTTCATTTCATCCATCTCATTGGTTTTAAAGGCAAAGGCCAAACTTCCTTTGCCACCAAGGGATCTGGTCAGTGTCTGGAAGGAAGTTTGTGTCTTTGCGAAGGCCCTACACATGAGGACCGCATATTCATCATTGTACAGCTCAAGTCAGTCAGTTAGTCAGGGCATCTGGTCCCGCTCTTGACCCTATCCTCATCGTTTTGCTCTATTCGTGCGTACGCTGCGTGGAAGCTACTGTCATCGATTATCCGATCAGCATTTGTCTGCTGCAAAAACAGTACTATATAAAGCGGAAGATTGTTTACGTTTCCTTCTTAATACGTTTTGTTACAATCAAGAAGTTTTTGTAAGGATTATTTACTAGTATTTAACGGCAGAAAACGTTTTGTTGGAGTGAGATGACAAAAGCTTTGAGTGGCAGAGAGTTCATCAACTGATCAAACCCATGTTTTTCATATATATATATATATTTACGCTCATTTCATGAATAGCATTTATCACCCACTTCTTGTCATGGAACATAACTCATTGTTCGATAATCAGGTGCTAATGGGCAAGTTGTTAATGATCCATTAGTTAACGATTCTAGTGTATGCCAGGTTGCATATGCGAATGTTGTGGACGTGGAAGTCTAATCTTAACATTGGTCACTGGACATCAGTACATTCTTATTTATCCGAAATCTTAGTGTCCAAGGGAAGGGTAATCGATGGGTAAAATGAGCGCATATTTTGGGCGTATACAACGTAACAGTGCTGAATAATAATCGTGCTTCTTGGCGCAGAATGCGTCCTTGTTTTTACTTCTCAGACGAGTTAGTCCCATTCAAACAGTATTCTATGAAATTTACCCGAATATTGTCTCGTCAGGTATTACAAAGGGCGCTGTGAGTAGGTGGGCTGCTCGTGTATAGCAGCGGCTCTTCCTCAGTCGTCGTGTTTCTTTCTGCTGTTGTCTCCATTTCGTGTGAATGGGACAAGGTGGGAGCTGCAGTGTTGGTATATAAGTAGTTTTGCTGGTTGGGCGTGCTGTAAATGGGCTTGCCAGAGTGCAGAATGTGTGTGATACAGAACAGAGGCCAGCCTTGTGCAAGGTTGACAAACCGCAATTGCGTACTTTCTTAAACCTTTCGTGATAATCCTTTTGATAATCGTCTTCAAAACGATTGCGCGCTTACCAGTGCGCTGCCGTCATTTTACTTCGTGGATTTACGGCTGCCGCGATGCTAGGCTTTCTTCGGAAGAACGATCCAATTAGTCGATCTCTTAAAGTAGAATCAAGATGGCAGTACAGTCTTAAGGAGCCGCTCAGAAACCCGGAGGCTATAAATAGAAGCCTGCAAGCAAAGCCGCGTGTGCGCGAGCGAGCGAGCAGACCTCGACCTCCGCGCCCAGCCACTAAGCTCCAAGCGAGGGTCTCGACGACGCCAGAGACGGTGAAGAGCCGAAGGTTGAGCGGCGAGCCAAGTTACCGAGAAAGACAAGTGAATTCCCGACCCCTCCCCATGAAGTAATTTATTTCGGACCTGCCTGGCCAATCATCTGTTCTCCCCGATTCGACTGAGATTCCCAGCGACGCGAGTGTCCAGCAGCGCAACCTAGCGGCTCCTCCCCATGACCTTGCTGGCCTCTTTCGTGAGACACGTTATGCACTCCTTGGCAGCCTATGTTAAACGTCACCGTCCAGTTCCTCAGGTGTAGTGCTAAACAATGCTGCGGCCCACCCCCCGCTTTATTTTTCATGGTGACCAGTATTTCAAATTCTATCGATTTAAATGTATTGAATGAACGGTTTTTAGTTAAACTGATTAGGGTAGCTAACTTGCATGTGAATAAAATCAGTTAACTGCTAGGACTGCAAAGTTCTGTTCAGATGAATGTGGCTTCCCTTTCGAAAAATGTAACATTTTTTAACACCGTAATTATTTGGTATTGTAAATATTATTTAACTGATGCGTGTCAGACTTTTCTACTGATTATGATAGCTTCCTTATGTTTTTCCAGATTTGTACTTTATGTGACTAGAAATCTGAGAAACTTAGTTAATTAGGTATTTTTACATCCTGCTGCCTCTGTTCAGTACGTCATCTAGATTAGCTGTTGTATACTGCTCCGAATTCGTACTCGTTTGTATGAATGTTCAAAAGTAGACTCCTTATCATGTTCTGTATGCAATTTGTCAGATTCAAAAGAGAAAATGAAATAAAAAAGATGGTGAATTGTACTCTAGTTGTTTAATTGTGTTTTTCTTTTGTTTTTATTCTGTTAGAAGTATGCTCGACTGACGCCTCTGTTCTGTTCTGCACTCTGGCTGGGGCACACGCACGGCCCTCGGTGGTTTATGGGTCTTAGATAGTCACAACAAGCATTGCGAAAACAACTAGTTACGTGAAAGAGTTTCATCAGATCTATCTTCTATTCGACGGTTAGAGCAGTCATTCATTGCGATGACAGAAATATGGGCCAGTGTGAGAGAATATAAAATGTAACTTCTGTATTGGATTGTAGTTCAGTGCGTTACTGATAGTATCGGGTTTTCTCACTTGGCTATGTTCCAACAATGACGTCTTTGTGAGAAAGCAGGTGCGCGTTGGAAGGCACAGCCTCTTTGGATTATTCAGGGGGCGGCCAGGTAGCTGAGTGGGTTAGAGCACTCACCTTGAGTGCGCTGGCTATCTGAGTCTAATGGCACTTGGAACAATGGTTCGAGCCCCGCTGTGGCCATGTCTGTGGTCGCAGGATAAAGATCCCATGTCCTTCTTCGCAAGGACTTGGTGGGGGGGGGGGGGGGTTACCCCCGTGGACATGGCTCCACTCTCCGTTCCTTCTCCCATTGACGCGATATGACCAAAAGTGGTTAAAGTGTCCTGAATATACAACCAACCAACCTAGAATTATTCAACGCAATACAATATAAAACAAGACTACCTGGTTCAAAGATCGATATTACACTATCTATCGCGCCCAACGTCGCGCTCGTGATCACCAAGCTATCTTTTCTAACGTCTCGATAGGGGTCGCCAATCTATCCTGTCCACAAAGTCTCGCTCAGGGTCACCAATCTATCCTGCCCAACGTTTGCGATGGTGATCACCAATCTATCCTGTCCAACGTCTCGATAGGGGTCACCAATCTATTCTGCCCAACGTCGCGATAGGGGTCACCAATCTATCCTGTCCAACGTCGATGTAGGGTTCGCCAATCTATTCCGCCCAACGTCTCGCTCGAGGTCACCAATCTATCTTGTCCAACGTCGCTCTCGGGGTCACCAATCTATCCTGCCCAACGTCGCGATAGGGGTCACCAATCTATCCTGCCCAACGTCGCGATAGGGGTCACCTATCTATCCTGTCCAACGTCGATATAGGGGTCACCAATCTATCCTGCCCAACGTCGCGATAGGGGTCACCAATCTATCCTGCCCAACGTCGCGATAGGGGTCACCAATCTATCCTGCCCAACGTCGCACTCCGGGTCACCAATCTATCCTGTTCAACGTCGCACTCCGGGTCACCAATCTATCCTGCCCAACGTCGCACTCCGGGTCACCAATCTATCCTGTCTAACGTCGATATAGGGGTCACCAATCTATTCTGCCCAACGTCTCGCTTGAGGTCACCAATCTATCCTGTCCAACGTCGATGTAGGGGTTACCAATCTATTCTGCCCAACGTCTCACTCGAGGTCACCAATTTATCCTGTCCAACGTCTCGATAGGGGTCGCTGATCTGTCCTGCCTAACGTCGCGCCCAGGGTCACAAATCTATCCTGTCCAACACCCTATTGCGTGGGCTCGACAACGTTAGTCAATATGCCTAGATTGGGCTCGGGAACACTGTTCAATATGCTCAGATTGGGATCGGTAACGTTAGTCATTGGGCTCGGCAACGTTAGTCAATATGCTCAGATTGACATCGGGAACGCTGGTCAATATGCTCAGATTTAGCTCCGGAACGTCAGTCAATATGTTCAGATTGGGCTCGGCAACGTTAGTCAATATGCTCAGATTGACATCGGGAACGCTAGTCAATATGCTCAGATTTAGCTCCGGAACGTCAGTCAATATGTTCAGATTGGGCCCGTCAACGTTAGTCAATATGTACTGAAAAGATGGTCATTGCTTAATCTTTTTAATAATATCTACATATCTGCTAAAAGTGAAGTGCCAACATTACACCATTCTAACACTAACCAGCAGGGCATACCGTGTAGCTTTACGCCCAGAAGATTTCGTTGAACCTCACCAGAGTAATATTTGATAACATATCCCAAGAAATTGATCCACAAGTTTGTTCATGGAGTGAAGAAAGCTGGTGGCCTGATTTAGGGATTATGGTGGAACAAAGGCTTCAATTCACTGTTAAATAAGTAAAAAGCATTACAATAATAAAATGCAATCAATAACAATGTACAACCTGTACAAATTAAAAATAGCCAGTTTCTTGTGACCAGAAACCTGATCAGGAAACATCTTATGTTTTCCACATAAGGTATAAATAGTACTAGAGAGTACTGTTTGGCAGAAGGTTTATGGCGTGATGAGCAGGTGATGTGTTTCGACACGGTCAGTGCAAATCCTTGTCTATTATAGGACCTTCCAAGCCAAAGTCTGCTAAAGGAGGATCAGCAGAGGGCAAGATATTTGGCAACCAGGTACGCACGGCAGCTATATATGATGGTGTTTGCTTTACTCCCCGTCCCATTCAAACAAATGTATACATGTTGTTGATAAAATGTGATAACAGAATAATTTATACTTATGCGTATGCTTTGTTTAAATGACGTTGTAAAACTTGCAAGGTCCCGTTAAGTCCTGGCCAGGAAATAATTAAAGGATCGGTTCCACCACATGTCAGAAACGACCATCGTCTTTATTGTTGAAAACCTTGTTATCTTGTCCTTGAGGTACCCATATTTTAAGGGTATGGTCAGTTTGGGGGTGGCACTATCTCCCCCGGCTTGGTGATACAGCCGCCTGAGCAGTAACCTCACTCACTCTGACATGTGCGGCGACATTATTATTATTATTATTATTATTATTATTATGAGATGGATGGGGTTTTGTTTTCCAGAAGCGACTAAAGACCAAGTCTCCGCAGCCTGTGACGTCGACCCCTATTAACCCTCACGCCGCGCTCAGTCGGACGGGGCTCAACTCCGGGCCGCCCATCCTTCCTCAGACCCCCATCGCCAGCGTGCCACCAAAGACTCTGTCTACAGGGAACAGTTCTTCCAGTCTGCCCCCGGGTAGGTGAACTCACTGAACGCCGCATCGAAACCAAAAGGATTTAATTAATAAAGCGTGAGATGACAAGGTGTAAGAAGCCTGAACGGATAAGATATTGTGTTTTATAATATTATTAATATTGATGGGATATTTAAGGATAACAAAACTAAATCACTAATTTGTGTTCATAAAGCTGCGTTGCCATTTGGCACGAAGCTTGTGTTGTTAAGCTAATCACACTGCGTGCAAACCGCTCCCATCGTGGCAATCGATCCTGATTGCATCATGTAAAAGGTTGTCGCCAGTTGTTATAGTGTCTGTAAGGCACACTTTGTAAATGGCATGTGAACGATGTAACAGAATGCTTCGAGAGAAAAAAGCCTGTGTTAAAGACCTGTTATAGCAAATGTAATGAAGTTTTTTTTTAAGTACCTTTTTTTAGGTATTAAAAACAAATCCTGTCACCACCATATTTTGATGTAGTAAGAATTGTAAAATCAACTGCATAACGAAAACAAAACTGTAAAAAAAAAACGAATTTAATAATAGTAATAACCAATTTATAGTTTTTTTTAGAACATTTATAAAGGAAACCATGTAATAACAAGTGTAAAAGAAATGTAATCATAAGTGTTAAATAACACCTGTAATAAAAAATTTAAACGAACGCCTTTCATAACAAATATAAAACTTGTGATACAAAATGTAAGCTCTTGTAATAGCAATTATAAAAGAACCTGTTCTTCCGTGCAGGCACCCCATCCACTCCGGCCGCTGCACCCCGCCTGGTTGGCCACGTGCTGCCCCAGCAGCCCTCCAGGCCCTCCTCTACCGCCACGGCCAAGCCGCAACCCAAGCCAGCCCGTAAGCCGCCCCCCGCACCTTGTTGCTAACTCTAGCTAAGACCCCCGAGATATTATGACGCCGTTACTTAAGGCAGCGTAATTTGCTAACGACCGTAACAACATCTCTACGGGTTAAGTACTTAAGCTCTAGATGATATTCCGTGCTCTAGTGTGTTTTCAATGATCTCCTTATCCAAGGTGTCTGTGTCTGTGCAAAGGTTGCCGGAAACCAATTTTTTCACTCATCTTTTTGTTTTGAAGTCAAATTGTTTTGAGTTCTAAGTGTCATTGCTTTGGTACTCTCCTATATCTGATGAAGTTCCCTGTGTGCTAGACACTGGCTTTAAACCTATTTTTATTTGCAATCTGTAGACCGACAGTCGCCTAAGCAATAAGTCCTCTCACAAACTGGAATAGGCAGTTTTTAAAGGAACGGAATTGTGCTTTAGCCATATTATTGTCTGGACAGTCTGGTGAACGTTGTCGTTTTGATAATTTAGCAGCTGCCGCGGTTCCGGCCCCAGGTAGTGCCCTCGGCGCCCTGCTCACCCAGCCCCCAGTGCCCAAGGCTTCCACGTCGCCCCCGCCACTGCTACCTCAGACCACACCCACCAAGACCTCAGCTCCCAGCACGCCGGTAGCGGTTACTGCGGCGGCGGCGACGGCGGCGACGGCGACTACAGCGGCGGCAGCAGCAGCAGCAGCAGCGGTAGCGGCGGCCACGGCGACGGCGACGGCGACAGCGGCCAACCTGACCGCCAACACCACCAACAACACCACCAACAATACCACCAACAACACGACGACCAGCAGCAGCGGCGGCGAGGACATGGGCGGCTACAGCAGCGACCTGTCCCCGCCCACCCAGCCCCCCATGTCGGTCCCCGAGAGGGGCCTCCCGTCCCGCGTCCTGGACCCTTACAGCTTTAACCTGGGCGAGGACTCGAGCAGCCCCAAGCCCGCGACCACCAAGCCGGCACCCCCTGGAGCCACCGTCTGTAAGTATGACTGGCAGCAGGAACATTTATCCCCATCACCGTTCCTCCATTGCATTAACGTTAAGTTGTTCAATAATTTCACACTGCAATTTTGTACCTGAATCATGACTTTCAAAAAGAAATTTAACTGCTGGATAAATTGCCTGATATTGTAAGTATCAGCTGCGTAAGTTTTGATGACATAGTAGTAAGTACACTTTCTCGCACGATGCTGGAAAAAAAGGGAGTTACATTATGCCTTGTTGTTTATTGCACATTACATATTTGTGCAATAAGGACGTAAAATTATATTATTAGTTTAAAATATTTTCGAGGGAAATTACTGTAACTACCTACATTCCCATAAAGGGGCGGCGTCAGGAATAATCGTGCAAGCCTTGTGAGGGGAACGATTTCGTTCTAAATCTACCCGGGATGTCTTACCTGCTGTAGAGGGGTTGATATGATAAGTAGCTGTAGACTGACCGTAACCCTTTCCGTGTGACCTTCACCCTCTCAGCGGCCAGCGGAGTGGGTGTGACCTTTGGCGCCACCCCGAACCCCGGGGGCGGCGACAGCACCAAGAAGGACCCCAAGGCGTCCATGGCACAAAACAAAAAGGTAACTTGGAGCGGCCTATCGGGGTTAACTCCTTGCGCTCAATTTAACAAAAGCGTAACTTGGGGCGGCCTATCGGGGTGAACTCCTGGCGCTTAATTTAACAAAAGCGTAACTTGGGGCGGCCTATGGGGGTTAACTCCTTGCGCTCAATTTAACAAAAGCGTAACTTGGGGCGGCCTATGGGGGTTAACTCCTTGCGCTCAATTTAAAGGCCCGGTAAAACTCCCTGGATGAAAAAAAAATCAGTTATAACGATGTTACATGGATATCTTGGCTCGTTGGTTGTTGCCTTTAAGTGTCTGTCGCAAGATCGCCGTGTTTATTGCGTGTTGTTTGTGACCGACAGCAGGACGTGAAGATCAAGAACATGGGCTCGTGGTCCAACCTGGCTCACATGGCGACCAATAACACCCCGACCGGAGTCTCCAAGAAGACGGCGGCCGCAAACAGCTTCGAGCAGTTCAGGAAACAAGCCAAGGAGAAGGAGGAGCGGGTGAGTTTCAGTGACTGGATGCCAGGCACGCCCTCCCCGCTCCCCCTTCCCTCGCCCCCCCCCCCCCCCCCCCCACACCCGTAAAAAACAAAAACAAAAAAAAACACAAGAAAGCTCACTCTTACTATTTGGCCATTCAAATTATTTGTAATATTTTCGAAATATGTTGCTTAATCTGTATCAATGTCTTTGCGCCACTGGTTAAAGTATTATACATTATGACCTGAAAAGCCACGCTCCCGTTGTGTAGGGGACCGGCCCGGTAGCTCAGTGGGTTAGAGCGCTCGCCTGGAGTGCTCTGGCCACCTGAGAGCGATATGACCAAAAGTGGTTAAAGCCTCCTGAATAACCAACCAACCAACCCGTTGTGTATCGTGATAAGGTGTCGAGTGTACATTGGGAGTTTTGTTTGTTTTCACCTGTCAGGAGCGCATGCAGAAAGAACGAGCTCAACTGAGAAAAGTGGCAGCTGAGCGGGAAAAACAACGGCAGGAACAGGAGAAGCAAAGGTGAGCTCGTCATTGCATAATGGTGGCCTGTCATTGTTATGCTAACTTATTACTGAAGCTTTCATGTCTTAACGCACACGCCTCCCACAGAGAAAGCGGATGGGTCAGTTCTAAGTAGATCTGGTGTGGCTGCCGCACAATGTATGCAATCCATATATCTAAGGATGTATCTGTCCATACATTATGCTATACAGACATCTGACTGAATCTGTGCATACATTATGCTATACAGACATCTCACTGAATCTGTCCATGCACTATGCTGTACAGAAAGTTGACTTTATATGTTCATACACCATGTTATACGGACATCTGACCATGTATCTGTCCACACACCATGATACACACATCTAACAGTGTATACACTATGCTATACCGCCACCTGACCTCTCCGTGTGGTTGCCGCACTCTGTATGCTATACCGCCACCTGACCTCTCCGTGTGGTTGCCACACTCTGTATGCTATACCGCCACCTAACCTCTCCGTGTGGTTGCCACACTCTATGCTATACCGCCACCTGACCTCTCCGTGTGGTTGCCACACTCTGTATGCTATACCGCCACCTAACCTCTCCGTGTGGTTGCCGCACTCTGTAGGCTATACCGCCACCTGACATCTCCGTGTGGTTGCCGCACTCTGTATGCTATACCGCCACCTGACCTCTCCGTGTGGTTGCCGCACTCTGTATGCTATACCGCCACCTGACCTCTCCGTGTGGTTGCCGCACTCTGTATGCTATACCGCCACCTGACCTCTCCGTGTGGTTGCCGCACTCTGTATGCTATACCGCCACCTGACCTCTCCGTGTGGTTGCCGCACTCTGTATGCTATACCGCCACTTGACCTCTCCGTGTGGTTGCCGCACTCTGTATGCTATACCGCCACCTGACCTCTCCGTGTGGTTGCCGCACTCTGTATGCTATACCGCCACCTGACCTCTCCGTGTGGTTGCCGCACTCTGTATGCTATACCGCCACCTGACCTCTCCGTGTGGTTGCCGCACTCTGTATGCTATACCGCCACCTAACCTCTCCGTGTGGTTGCCGCACTCTGTATGCTATACCGCCACCTGACCTCTCCGTGTGGTTGCCGCACTCTGTATGCTATACCGCCACCTGACCTCTCCGTGTGGTTGCCGCACTCTGTATGCTATACCGCCACCTAACCTCTCCGTGTGGTTGCCGCACTCTGTATGCTATACCGCCACCTGACCTCTCCGTGTGGTTGCCGCACTCTGTATGCTATACCGCCACCTGACCTCTCCGTGTGGTTGCCGCACTCTGTACGCTATACCGCCACCTGACCTCTCCGTGTGGTTGCCGCACTCTGTATGCTATACCGCCACCTGACCTCTCCGTGTGGTTGCCGCACTCTGTATGCTATACCGCCACCTGACCTCTCCGTGTGGTTGCCGCACTTTGTATGCTATACCGCCACCTGACCTCTCCGTGTGGTTGCCGCACTCTGTATGCTATACCGCCACCTGACCTCTCCGTGTGGTTGCCGCACTCTGTATGCTATACCGCCACCTAACCTCTCCGTGTGGTTGCCGCACTCTGTATGCTATACCGCCACCTGACCTCTCCGTGTGGTTGCCGCACTCTGTATGCTATACCGCCACCTTACCTCTCCGTGTGGTTGCCACACTCTGTATGCTATACCGCCACCTGACCTCTCCGTGTGGTTGCCGCACTCTGTATGCTATACCGCCACCTGACCTCTCCGTGTGGTTGCCGCACTCTGTATGCTATACCGCCACCTGACCTCTCCGTGTGGTTGCCGCACTCTGTATGCTATACCGCCACCTGACCTCTCCGTGTGGTTGCCGCACTCTGTATGCTATACCGCCACCTGACCTCTCCGTGTGGTTGCCGCACTCTGTATGCTATACCGCCACCTGACCTCTCCGTGTGGTTGCCGCACTCTGTATGCTATACCGCCACCTGACCTCTCCGTGTGGTTGCCGCACTCTGTATGCTATACCGCCACCTGACCTCTCCGTGTGGTTGCCGCACTCTGTATGCTATACCGCCACCTTACCTCTCCGTGTGGTTGCCACACTCTGTATGCTATACCGCCACCTGACCTCTCCGTGTGGTTGCCGCACTTTGTATGCTATACCGCCACCTGACCTCTCCGTTTGGTTGCCACACTCTGTATGCTATACCGCCACCTGACCTCTCCGTGTGGTTGCCACACTCTGTATGCTATACCGCCACCTGACCTCTCCGTGTGGTTGCCGCACTCTGTATGCTATACCGCCACCTGACCTCTCCGTGTGGTTGCCGCACTCTGTATGCTATACCGCCACCTGACCTCTCCGTGTGGTTGCCGCACTTTGTATGCTATACCGCCACCTGACCTCTCCGTGTGGTTGCCGCACTCTGTATGCTATACCGCCACCTGACCTCTCCGTGTGGTTGCCGCACTCTGTATGCTATACCGCCACCTAACCTCTCCGTGTGGTTGCCGCACTCTGTATGCTATACCGCCACCTGACCTCTCCGTGTGGTTGCTGCACTCTGTATGCTATACCGCCACCTTACCTCTCCGTGTGGTTGCCACACTCTGTATGCTATACCGCCACCTGACCTCTCCGTGTGGTTGCCGCACTCTGTATGCTATACCGCCACCTGACCTCTCCGTGTGGTTGCCGCACTCTGTATGCTATACCGCCACCTGACCTCTCCGTGTGGTTGCCGCACTCTGTATGCTATACCGCCACCTGACCTCTCCGTGTGGTTGCCGCACTCTGTATGCTATACCGCCACCTGACCTCTCCGTGTGGTTGCCGCACTCTGTATGCTATACCGCCACCTGACCTCTCCGTGTGGTTGCCGCACTCTGTATGCTATACCGCCACCTGAACTCTCCGTGTGGTTGCCGCACTCTGTATGCTATACCGCCACCTGACCTCTCCGTGTGGTTGCCGCACTCTGTATGCTATACCGCCACCTGACCTCTCCGTGTGGTTGCCGCACTCTGTATGCTATACCGCCACCTGACCTCTCCGTGTGGTTGCCGCACTCTGTATGCTATACCGCCACCTAACCTCTCCGTGTGGTTGCCGCACTCTGTATGCTATACCGCCACCTAACCTCTCCGTGTGGTTGCCGCACTCTGTATGCTATACCGCCACCTGACCTCTCCGTGTGGTTGCCACACTCTGTATGCTATACCGCCACCTGACCTCTCCGTGTGGTTGCCGCACTCTGTATGCTATACCGCCACCTAACCTCTCCGTGTGCTAGCAGGGAGCGTGAGGAGGAGGCGCTGGACATGGCGCGGAAGGCGGTAACCGGCCAGCAGGGGGAGGCCCCCAAGGCCCCCGTCATCTCCGACATCGACATCCAGAGGCGGCGAGAGCAGGAGCGACGGAGGCGAGCCGCGGCGGCCGTGAGTACCCAACTTGTACCACCCTCTCCCCTCCCCCTGCCACGGCATGCCACAGGGGTCGAGTCCCTCGTGGGGGAGCGTCTCCAGTGGGGGGAGAGTCCCCAGTGGGGGGAGAGTCCCCAGTGGGGGGAGAGTCCCCAGTGGGGGGAGAGTCTCCAGTGGGGGGAGAGTCTCCAGTGGGGGGAGAATCCCCAGTGGGGGGAGAGTCCCCATTGGAGGGAGAGTCTCCAGTGGGGGGAGAATCCCCAGTGGGGGGAGAGTCCCCAGTGGGGGAAGAGTCTCCAGTGGGGGAAGAGTCTCCAGTGGGGGGAGAGTCTCCAGTGGGGGGAGAGTCTCCAGTGGGGGGAGAGTCTCCAGTGGAGGGAGAGTCCCCAGTGGGGGAAGAGTCTCCAGCGGGGGGAGGCTTTAGACCAGTGGTGGCTCTCTTCGCTCAGCCCAGTGTGTGGGTTCGATCCCCGCCCGTGCAAATGCCCCTTTTGTGCGGGAAAACGAAACTAGGTAATCTTTCGACAAGAGTAGGGGATTACCATAGAAACGGGGACTCTATTCCAGCTTTGCCTGTCACCCTTTGTCGCGGTATGTTGCGTTCAGGTTGAGACAGTTCACTTATGCCAGAAACAGCTGATATACTCGCCGCTTCCAATATTGCATTGCGTGGCCGCTCTCCTCGCCATTGCCAAAGCTGTGGAACTCTGCTGAAAGCAGTCGTTGCGTCGTGACATGTATGCTGGAGTAATGCGATGGGGCATACAAAGTGTAACTGGCACGACCCTTCTGTTTAGTAGATTTATAACGCCGTTCGCTATTGCGTCATTTCCCGTGATAGTCCTTATAGTATATGAGCTACAGAACTGACTAATTCTTCATATTACCACTACGATCACCTGCGTCAATCCTACATTGAACCTTTACAGCTGCTTTCCCGTGCTTGATTTTCATATCACTAAATAAGATTTTTCCATCCCCTTTCAGATGGCCAGTCAAATTGACATGAACGAGCAGAGCGAGCTAATGGCCTCGTTTGAGGAGATGTTGTAGCCCAGGCTCAGCTGTAGGCAATATTACTCGTAGCATCGGGGAAAAAGCACTGACTTGGCAGCATTGTTGCCCGACATAGTATGCCCGCCATATATTAGTGGGACCTGCTTAAGGCGCTGGGCTATCCCTCCGCCGTAGTGAATGTGTGGGATACGTCGTGGGGGTTCCACGGTGTAACCAGTTGGTGATAGTGCTGGTACGGGAGCCCTGTTAGGGCCGAGCAGACACCCTGTGTGAATGTGGGTCCTGTGGGTCCTGTACCGGCGGAATCCATCGTCCGGAGGTCACTGTGACGTGGAGACCGGCACAGCGCCGGCGGAATCCATCGTCTCGACGTCCCAGTGACGTGGAGAGCGGCACATCGCTAGCGGAATCCATCGTCCGGACGTCCCAGTGACGTGGAGAGCGGCACAGCGCTAGCGGAATCCATCTTCTGGACGTCCCTGTGACGTGGAGAGTGGCACAGCGCTGGCGGAATCTATCGTCTGGACGTCTCAGTGACGTGGAGAGCGGCACAGCGCTAGCGGAATCCATCGTCTGGTCGTCCCAGTGAGGTGGAGAGCGGCACAGCGCTAGCGGAATCCATCGTCCGGACGTCCCAGTGACGTGGAGAGCGGCACATCGCTAGCGGAATCCATCGTCCGGACGTCCCAGTGACGTGGAGAGCGGCACAGCGCTAGCGGAATCCATCGTCCGGACGTCCCAGTGACGTGGAGAGCGGCACAGCGCTAGCGGAATCCACCGTCCGGACGTCCCAGTGACGTGGAGAGCGGCACGGCGCTAGCGGAATCCATCGTCCAGACGTCCCAGTGACGTGGAGAGCGGCACAGCGCTAGCGGAATCCATCGTCCGGACGTCCCAGTGACGTGGAGAGCGGCACGGCGCTAGCGGAATCCATCGTCCGGACGTCCCAGTGACGTGGAGAGCGGCACAGCGCCAGCGGAATCCATCGTCCGGACGTCCCAGTGACGTGGAGAGCGGCACGGCGCTAGCGGAATCCATCGTCCGGACGTCCCAGTGACGTGGAGAGCGGCACAGCGCTAGCGGAATCCATCGTCCGGACGTCCCAGTGACGTAGAGAGCGGCACGGCGCTAGCGGAATCCATCGTCCGGACGTCCCAGTGACGTGGAGAGCGGCACAGCGCTAGCGGAATCCATCGTCCGGACGTCCCAGTGACTTAGAGAGCGGCACAGCGCTAGCGGAATCCATCGTCCGGACGTCCCAGTGACGTGGAGAGCGGCACAGCGCTAGCAGAATCCATCGTCCGGACGTCCCAGTGACGTAGAGAGCGGCACGGCGCTGGGGGAATCCATTTTCCGGACGTCCCAGTGACGTGGACAGCGCCCATCCCAGAGCAACCCTCTCAAGGTATCCAGACGCCCCGGATCCCTATGAACATATCTATGAAGGGCGCTTTAACAATGATTTTATTCATACGAAGGTATCGGACTTGTATCAGGTCCCCATATTGTATTATTCATGTCATTACACCGACGAGTATTCTGCGTCGGCGGTGAGAACAATTTCCTGTTATTTGGTATAATTATGAGAAGCCCCTGTCGACCGCCGCGCGTATCCAAGGAGACGGGGAGTCTCGAGTGTTCCCTGCTCGTCGTGTAGTGAATCCTGTGGTGTGTCTGTGTGACGTCATCTGTTGGTGTGAACCTCCGTGAACGAGTCTTCAGCCTCCCGTCACGAGTTCATTGTGACGGCACGCCGGGAGGTGGCAGATTTGTTTTACGTATTAGGTTCTCGGATCAGTGGCCCGTTCTCTCGGGCGTTTTGATGTGTGGAATCCTATGATATAAGACCTAGCTGTGTCTATGTGCGAGCGTGAATCACCCACCGCTACAGCGTCATGGCAAAGGCTCTTGGGGTACGAGTGTGGTTGCCTTGACAGCGGCGAGACTTGTTAAAAAGCTTGTTCTTGGTATATGGATACGTGTTATGTACATTGAGAAGCGCAGAGAAATTAGAGCAGGGTTAATGACCGGAGATCGCTCTCGACGGCGGTGTAACGTCTGTGGGGGCAGCAGGAAGGTCAAATGTTCATTGTGATAGGAGAATACTTGAATATTTATTTGCTGCAAACAAAAAAGGACTGACCCCCCCCCCCCCCCCCCACCCGAAAACGAAAAATGCATTCATCTTGACATCATCACCACCTCCATCGAGAGTAGCTTAGGGAGTGACTTTCTGCACAGATTAGCCGTTACATTCGCTTCCGCACTGCTTCAGTGGACACACTACCGGTGAACGGAGCAGGATTCCAATGCTCAGGACGGAAATTTCACAAGACCGTCTCCCAAACCGGCGCTGCCGTGCCCCAGACCCGAAGATTTATTGTATAAATACATATATACATCGTTAATACGATAGCCACGCAGTCGCACTACCAGTCCTATAATAAGGACTTTGGTTAGTTTTGTGGGTGGCTATTTGGCATTGTCCCGCTCTACATCGTTGTACAGACCTCATCGACCCAAGTCATTTGTACCATTTATCACTCATTCGTCACCGTTCAATCAAAACTGGTATAAATGTCTCCGAAAGGCCGCTTAGTCGAGAAGCTATTGTAGGACCACGTACAGACCCAGTGTCCCCGCTGTAGTGACCTCCAACATGGGATCATCGTCAGCATTTTGTTCAGCTACCCTCGGTTTTATTGTCTGTGTGTGACGGTGAAGCATCATGGGGTCATTGCCTGCAGTGACTGCCGTCGGTGTCGTTGTCTGTGTCTGACCGTGTAGCCTATGGGGACGATAGTCGTATGCGGTAGGGGTTCTGGTTTAGATGTGTCAATTACGACCATCGCGTATTGGTGGGAAGGAAGCAGGAGAACGGACAATATAGATAATCGCTGACACAGCTTATTGGAACCGTTCAGTGGAGAGCGGTACGACCATGCGTATATTTCTCTACTAGATGGGTGTCGCATGTTCCTGTATATTTGATATTTGCAATTATTCATTGTTTTTCATGGCAACCTACAGTATATTACGCGGAGGAATACTGGTTTTGTCTGCTTAGTTTAAGGTCATTTGTGTAATTATATTTGTTCGATTGTAATCTTGAATATGATTATTTTGTATTCATTGTAAACGGACAAAAAAGGAAAAAAGAGTTTATCGTGTAGTTTGTCATAGGGGGTTGTCTTGTTATTTATATTTTTTTAGGATCCAACAGGGAGTAAATGTTTGTTTGGGAAGGATTTGATTTATTCCCAATTGTTTTTGTGGTCTGGATGCCCGTTGTTTTGTCCCTATCTTTGTTAGTTGCCTGTATATATAGTCGCATATTGCTATTTATTATGTGCGTTGTACAGAAGACCAAAAAAGGAAAACTTTGTTCGGGCGAAACTACGTTTAAAGCAAGTTTTTTTTTTAACATTGGTAAAGCCATCGTAACTTGTTACGCGGTGTGAATCTTACCTGGATATAACCTGATTGAGAGAACCCAACGTCACCTTTGGGCGTACATAGGACACGTTGTCAAGCTGCACAAAACTGCTCTTGTAGATAGTGTACATATAAGACCTGGAGCAAGAGTGACGACAAATTGTACATATTTTATGGCTTGGAGAATGTAATTCACTGCTGAAAGTGGAAACAACCAAAAAAAAAGAGAAAATGTTAAAAAGATGTATGGGAATATAAAATTGGAACACTGCCTTAAATTAGATTTAGTTTGAAAGGTTTAGTTATCACTGTTTGTATCCGATTTTGTACTTTTTTGTTAAAGGGTGTTTATATTCCAAGGTAAGAATGCTTTCTTTCGCGTATTTACACGAAACTGTATTTACCGTAGCTTGGTGAAATCTGTAAATGTATGTTATTGTTGTTGCGTTATTTGTCTGCACCGTGAATATGTTGAATGGCGAAATCTACCTGTGCCGTGGTGTGTTTCTTTTCAGTGACGAGGCCACCAACAGGGCAACCAACCTCTGTCACAAAATCTCTCTTATATATATATATATATATGATCTGTATAGCGTAATTTGTACAGTGAGTGGACGCACGGTAAAGGTCGCTCATCTCTTTATTTCTTCCTCTATTGCGTTTGCGACGGAATCTTGCCAGGTTCCACAAGCTCTGCAGCTTTTGTCGCGGGATAGTGTTAGTCAATTCCGCAGCATTGGCGATGGATTATTTATGTGGTCTTCGCTATAACTCCTTAGCGTGGACGACGGCATAAATGCAATATAATTGGCGCTAGAGTTAGAAAACAAGGGGCGAGTTTGCGGCATTGGTTAAAAGCGTGTCATTTCTGTTGAACTCCCTCCAAAACGTGTTTTTTAACAGTTTGTTTATATTGATGATTTGTAGTATGCTGTATCATTTTCAGTGGCGGGGATGCGATCTCGCGTAGAGTAAGACCAGAGATGAACTTCGGAATAAAAAATTTACTTGCAATAACTACAATGAAAGCTTGTTGATTTATCTATGCTTTTTCGCCACTGATTCGCTTCTGTTACATAGTACTTTCCTATCTAAAATGATTTGATAGTATCTGATTATCCCTTGTATCATTTGCATTCTGGTAACATTTCCATTTATATGACTATTTAGAACTTAAGTTGCTTGGTCTTTGAAATTTGCGGTGAAGGCGTTCTTCTACTAAAAGTAACTTTCTTATTAATGGTTCTCACAACCCGCCCTCGTTTAAGTAATGGCAGACCAAGCACAAATCGCCCACAACGTTCTGCTTTGTAGTGCATGTTGCCATAGGTTAAAATGGCGAACCGCTGAGTCGGCTTTGTAGGCTGTAACCTGGTGTGAGTGGCAGTGCACCCCTCTAGGCTTGTTCATTTAGTATTGAACAAGTTGTCTGAACCTGTGGCGGATTTCACGAACGCAGTTTAACCGACTACGGGGCTTCTTAGTCTGGTAAAGTTACCATGTCAATGATGGGCGATTTAGCCTGCTAAAATGTACGTGAAATAGGCCACTGCTGAGTGCCTACTGGCCCGACCACACGCCTGATCCTGCTCATTAACACGATATGACCGTGTTACAGGTTAAAGCCGAACTTTCTATAGATATATATGAAAGGTGATTGGGACCATCTTCCCATCCTCATTCCTCCTATTACATGGTGTTGGTCCTATCTCTGAACCGCCTACACACGCCTACCTCCATTCTAAACGCTTCACCCAAAGTGCTACATTCTTAATGCTGCCTTTGTGGACTTTGAATTCCGTAGTGAGTTTCGCATGTGGTCATATATATATAACACCGTGGAAATGACCTAACGAAAGTGAATCTGGAATATTTGCTAAATTGCAGAATTTGGGTTCGAACTTACGCCGACAGGAGGCGCGAATGATATAACTTTGGTGCCGATTTCGTTTCATATATTTACACCTCTCATGCGTGTGGGGGTATGTTGCTTATAGATACCGTCTTGATTAGACAGCCTTTCATAATTAAATAGCCTTTCATAGCCAGACTTCATATTTACATACCATTACGTGGATTTCATATATATACATGTGTGTATGCATTTCACTTGCAAATAATCCTTTTTCGAAGAGAATATAGCCTACTGTTTGGAAATAATGCATGTAATGCTAGTTGTCTTTCTGATCGATCGAACCAGTTCAGTTTCGATTTTGATGTGTTATTAACCCTCGTTTCAACACGTACAACTGTGATGTATTGTGTTCCCTTTAGGTTTATAGGGTTAGCAGTTAGCCCCTCTCCAATTAGATAACAGGTTAACGTCTTAAGTTTATTATACTGTCACATTAAACGGTATTCATGTACGATACGCGTATTGGTAAGTAAGATTTGTCTGACATTTATCTATATAACAAAATGTGCCCTGCGAGCTATGAGACTGGACGATATATATATATATTATATATATCAGACTGTTCTCGGCAACTAATGTTCCAATTGTTTGTAATGTGCTGCAATAAAGAAGCATGCAAACACTCACGGTGTGTTGGTGGATTTCATTATGTTGATTCCACAGCCGAAAAGGCAACCCCGGCCGGTAACCAGTCTCTTAGCCAGGCCTGGTTACAAGTCACGTAGTCCGACCTGGATACCGGTCACCTAGCTCCAATAACCCTGGCTACGTAATCAGGGGAAGCGTTTGTGGAGAGGTGTAGACAGATATTTCCTGAATTGACTTAAATAAGCAGAAAAAAGCTAGGTGGCCAGTAAAGCAGCCAAGCGTTCGTTGTATTTGACCGTCGCAACACAGAAGAAAAATGTGAAAGCTCTCGTCAAAGTGTCGAAAATGAGAAGGACGATTTGTCTGTAGATATTCTGACGCGGTTTTTGCACATCCCCACTCGCCCCAGCTAATTCTACAGTAAAACGCATTCCTGGGACCGGTGTGATGTCTGGCGGCGAGTATTGGAAGAGTTGCTGAGAAGGTGCGGCGATGGTCTGGGCCGCATGCAGATTGCGAAGGATCGGAGTTCCTGGCGACCTACAGTGTCCTCGGAATCCTTCCGGTCCGCCCCGAAAGATCGGGGACCGCTGTGGTCAGTTCGGTCTGGTCGAAGGATAAAGATCCCATGTCCTCCTTCGCAAAGAGTAGGGGGTTACCCCGGGACATGCAGGGCTCCACTCTTCCCTTCCTTCTCCCATTGACGCGATATGAACAGAATTGGTTAAAGCGTCCTGAATATAGAAGCACCCAACCTACCGAATCATCGCCAAATCTCAGCCTGAGTTGGTGATTGCAATGATCCGACGATGGTCGAGCGCCAATTTCGTGGACTGAACATGTGTCAAGAATTGTTGTGAATTTCCAGAATGTTATTGTCTTTGTGAAATCTCCCCGGCCGCTGGTAATTCGCTGCTAGAATTTGAAGGACAATTCGCACGTCACCGTTACAATTAATAACTGTTGATCATTTTTCCTGATGCGAAACATTCGCAATAATATCAGATCCTTCGTCTTCGGACACAGGAACAACAAGTCGATGATGTCCTCTTTCGACTGAAGAAATCGAGGTCTCGTTCGTAAATATCCGCTATTATCGCCCAAGTTAATTAACTGCATTGATAACCTCCAACAAAAGATTATGACACGTTTATTACATCGGGAGATACGTACATGGCTTGCCACGTGGTTTTGGGCATATCGTGTTTCAATATCAACTCCCACTGTAAGACCACATCACAAGTCTAATAAGCGTTAAAATGGCGCCTATGATAAATACTTGTATCTAAGCACATTGTTAGTATAATAAAGTACGGATTTGGCTCTTTCACCGTCCTTCAGTTCATCTGTCCTTGGCACACCAATCAGATATAAAATATTTCCTTCGCTCACCGAATGCAGAGCAGTGATACAATTGGCACTTCAATCTCAATCTCACAGCTACAAGTGAATGGGAAAATAAATGGAAAGGCAACGTAGTCGTAATACTGGAAATTCAAATTAATATCACAGTGGCTAAAATTAGCCATCAGGACGGATTCATCGAAGCAATCAGCAGTATATTCAATTGTAAACGCAGCGCAATAATTTACTTCTATATAATAGCATCCATTAGATAAAACACACAACAATCTAGTTCAACAACAATATATTAATAGTTGGTAAATTTGGCCACACGCAAAAGAGGTAAGGTAGATTTGTTTCAATACATTAATAAAAACCGGCGGGAAATCTCGCATGTATTACTGCACTATATGGAGGTCACGAGACTGGTCTACGAGAGGCCATATAATTACCGTTGGATTTGATATATATGTATATAGATCCAGAATATATATTTACGTATCATTTCTCGATCTAGACTAGATACAGTAAGCTCGCGGTAAACTTGAGAGATACCCACAGAGATGGATTTAATATATGACGGTATCATTGTAGATGTATGAATATTTTCAAAGTTTGAGATAAAAATGATTCTCCTTTTAGTGATAATTAACACTTGACTGTGAAGGTCGCTTTCCTATTTCTTTTTTGTGCGCGCTGAATGTCTCGAGTTGGAACGAGACGTGGTGCGAGACTTCGCGTCTGACTTCTCCCCGTCCTTGACCTTGCTCGTGCCTGGTGCCTTGCCTGTGCTCTTGGCTGGTGCCCTGTCCGCGGTCGGGGCGACCGGAGTGGCTGTTGTTGTTGTTGGGGTGGGTTTTGCAGGGCTGGGGTCGGTGGTTGGCTCCTCGACGAGCGAGGATCCAGAGACCACTTGACGCTCCAGAGCCCGGAGCTGTTCCTGGACTTGTTTCAGTTGGAGTTCGGCGCCAGAGGCTCTCTCCTCAGCCTGCTGGGCTCGTTCTTCAGCCGCCCTGATAGACACAAAATAGTGATATTCTCATCGCAGGGTATCTCCATCACACACGCACGGGCGTGGTTTGGTTGGTTGTATATTCAGGACGTTTTAACCACTGTTGGTCATATCGCGTCAATGGGAGAAGGAAGGGAGAGTAGATAATTGCATTAAGACTTAGTGTGTGATATGTCATGCAATGGTTCTGGCCCATCGGGGTTTAAGCTGAATTGTAGATTCTGGATGACATGCAAAGAGGGAATATTGCTTTATGGTATGTATACACGGGATATATTCCGGGCTAGCTATTAAGAAGCCTTTGGGATATCAAGTAAAAGGAAAGTGACTTAACAAAATGAAGCTGGGATCAATGACATTCCCCGGTTTTCTGACAATTAATATTGGGTCACATATATAATAAAGTACTGTATGTGGATGAATATATACCCAAAATAATCGATGACGAAGATACATGCGATACTCGCGTGCAATATTAAATCTGTAAGATATTACCAGACTGCATCCATACATTTGTTCCCTCCGAGTCTCCGGACAGAGTCTGTCTTTGTAGTATATACTGTATATTCACTGTGGAACACCAATGGTCCATTTCACTTACATAGTTTAGCAGGCTACGGGGCTTAGTCGACTAAAATCGTCAATCGTTTATATGGTAACTTTAGTTGACTAAGGCCCGTAGCCGGCTAAAGTGCGTTCGTGAAATCGGCCACAAATATGTACCAGGTCGAATGAATTATTCCGGTTCTAACGTGTCACATAGCTAGAAGAAGCAATAGATATGATTAACAGATCTTACAGTAGGTGTCCCTGGAGTTTCCCCACCGCCGAGAGCGCCTCGAAGGCTCGCTGAGTGTTCGGAGTGTCCGGGCGGGGCTCTGTGCGCGTCACCGGCAGGGGGCGGGCTGCTGAAGCACTCTCAGTATCGCGCAGCGCCCTCTTGTGTGTGTTGGCATCGTAGCCTATCACCTCCAAGGTTTCCTTTGGGTCAGAGGTCGGGTCAGAGGCTGGGTCAGAGGTTGGGTCAGAGGTTGGGTCAGAGGTCGGGTCAGAGGTCGGGTCGGAGGTCGGGTCTGCTATTTCTTCTTTCTCGTCAAGCGTAGACGCAACTTTTACCACCTGAAACACAGAAGGAACGCTAACTTGTTAACAACCTATAGAGCTGATAGTACTTTTGTTAGTAAATGTAATGCGCGGAACAGGATCCAACCATGCTGATTGTCGCTGTCGTTCAAAACCAAACTTATAATTTTATTTTTTAAAACGGTTTTTCGTTTCCACAGAAATATTTCACACATTCCCAGTTATGGATTCCATGTTAATTTATTTGCATTGTCACCGAGGAAGGATCATCAACCCACCCAACAATGACTTAGTCTATAAAATATACTTAAACGATTATGACGTTACACCTTACCTCTTTAGTCTCAGGGGTTTGGTCCGATGGTGGTTCCTGTTGGTGCGTTTGGCTGACTTCTGATGAGGATTTTACGGTTTCAGCGTCACTTTCTACTCGCGCCGTTTCTTCTTCTGTTTCTTGTGTCACTGCTTGTGATGTCTCCTGATACCAGGCACAATTAAGGAACATGAGTCAGCGATAAGCCTGCTTGGACTGTTCTTATTACCTCTCGCGAGAAAAGAGATTAAAAATCTAAACGATTGGGGGATACTGCTACGGAATTAATGGCCAAAAAATATCATTGAATTACAAGATCAAAAAATCATTGAATTACAAGATCAAAAAATCATTGAATTACAAAAACTTTATGGTGAACAAATCAGTAATAATATGCAAATAAAAAAAAAAAAAGGCCTCAAGCTAATTTTGTTTAATAATAGTAACAACGGACTTAAAATTGTTGTTTCGATATTGAATTGCAGCAAATCGCAATTATATGCGGGGCTCTACGATAACCAGCTTGATTCTTTTATTGTGGCAATAAACATGCAAACTACTAAGAGTATAAATTATCATACTAGGACGAAAGTTTTGGGGGTGCCACACTAATGAACTAATGAGTGAGTGAGCTACGGAGACTGTTATAAGACTATCTTGGCAACACCCCAGCAGACTGCCATATCAAGCATTATCATGTATATGTACCTCAGTCTTAGCTGTGTTGTCTGCGCCATCGTCGGTTGTTGTCGCGTCCACCTCGCTTTCCTTCGGGGCAGACAGGTCTGTGGAGCTCTGGGCCGGCGTCTCCACGTACGACTCCCCAGTCAGCTCCGCCAGCAGCAGCCTGGCCGTTGATACCCATTCAGAACACTCGACCTGAGAAAAATGAAATAAATATTGGTGTTTAAGGCTACTTTTGTGCATATGAAGGCTACCGGGAGAAGTGACCATGGGCTTACGCGCAAAATGCTTTAGATGCAGGTAGCAGGGTTCAAACCCATGATCTGTTGATTTGCAGCTCAGGCTGCTTACCAACTGAGCTATGGAGGCTCCCGTTCGATCTTGTGCGCATGTGTGTAGGTTCTGGTTCAGGCTTTAGCGGCCGATTCACACCCGCACCAGTCTTCCCGCTGCAGTCGTCCCCTTCACCCACCCACCCGCCGCGCCTGCCCAGCCCTGCCCCGCTCCCCTCCGCTCTGTTCGACCCCCTCCCCCCGCCCCGCTCTCGGATTCCTCGTCCCGTCCCGCCCACCCATTCCCGCCCCACCCGTTCCCTCATCCCGCCCCACCCGTTCCCCCATCCCGCCCCACCCGTTCCCTCATCCCGCCCCACCCGTTCCCTCATCCCGCTCCACCCGTTCCCCCATCCCGCCCCACCCGTTCCCTCATCCCGCCCCACCCGTTTCCTCATCCCGCCCCACCCGTTCCCTCATCCCGCCCCACCCGTTCCCTCATCCCGCCCCACCCGTTTCCTCATCCCGCCCCACCCGTTCCCTCATCCCGCCCCACCCGTTCCCTCATCCCGCCCCACCCGTTCCTCAACCCGCCCCACCTGTTCCCTCATCCCGCCCCACCCGTTCCCTCATCCCGCCCCACCCGTTCCCCCATCCCGCCCCACCCGTTCCCTCATCCCGCCCCACCCGTTCCCTCATCCCGCCCCTCCCGTTCCCTCATCCCGCCCCACCCGTTCCCTCATCCCGCCCCACCCGTTCCCTCATCCCGCCCCACCCGTTCCCTCATCCCGCCCCAACCGTTCCCTCATCCCGCCCCACCCGTTCCCTCATCCCGCCCCACCCGTTCCCTCATCCCGCCCCACCCGTTTTCTCATCCCGCCCCACCCGTTCCCTCATCCCGCCCCACCCGTTCCCTCATCCCGCCCCACCCGTTCCCTCATCCCGCCCCACCCGTTCCCTCATCCCGCCCCACCCGTTCCCTCATCCCGCCCCACCCGTTCTCTCATCCCGCCCCATCCGTTCCCCCATCCCGCCCCACCCGTTCCCCCATCCCGCCCCACCCGTTCCCTCATCCCGCCCCACCCGTTCCCTCATCCCGCCCCATCCGTTCCCTCATCCCGCCCCACCCGTTCCCCCATCCCGCCCCACCCGTTCCCTCATCCCGCCCCACCCGTTCTCTCATCCCGCCCCATCCGTTCCCTCATCCCGCCCCACCCGTTTTCTCATCCCGCCCCACCCGTTCCCTCATCCCGCCCCACCCGTTCCCTCATCCCGCTCCACCCGTTCCCCCATCCCGCCCCACCCGTTCCCTCATCCCGCCCCACCCGTTTCCTCATCCCGCCCCACCCGTTCCCTCATCCCGCCCCACCCGTTCCCTCATCCCGCCCCACCCGTTCCTCAACCCGCCCCACCCGTTCCCTCATCCCGCCCCACCCGTTCCCTCATCCCGCCCCACCCGTTTCCTCATCCCGCCCCAACCGTTCCCTCATCCCGCCCCACCCGTTCCCTCATCCCGCCCCACCCGTTCCCTCATCCCGCCCCACCCGTTTTCTCATCCCGCCCCACCCGTTCCCTCATCCCGCCCCACCCGTTCCCTCATCCCGCCCCACCCGTTCCCTCATCCCGCCCCACCCGTTCCCTCATCCCGCCCCACCCGTTCTCTCATCCCGCCCCATCCGTTCCCCCATCCCGCCCCACCCGTTCCCCCATCCCGCCCCACCCGTTCCCTCATCCCGCCCCACCCGTTCCCTCATCCCGCCCCATCCGTTCCCTCATCCCGCCCCACCCGTTCCCCCATCCCGCCCCACCCGTTCCCTCATCCCGCCCCACCCGTTTTCTCATCCCGCTCCACCCGTTCCCTCATCCCGCCCCACCCGTTCCCTCATCCCGCCCCACCCGTTCCCTCATCCCGCCCCATCCGTTCCCCCATCCCGCCCCACCCGTTCCCTCATCCCGCCCCACCCGTTCCCTCATCCCGCCCCACCCGTTCCCTCAACCCGCCCCACCCGTTCCCTCATCCCGCCCCACCCGTTCCCTCATCCCGCCCCACCCGTTCCTCATCCCGCCCCACCCGTTCCTCATCCCGCCCCACCCGTTCCTCATCCCGCCCCACCCGTTCCTCATCCCGCCCCACCCGTTCCCTCATCCCGCCCCACCCGTTCCCTCATCCCGCCCCACCCGTCCCTCATCCCGCCCCACCCGTTCCCTCATCCCGCCCCACCCGTTCCCTCATCCCGCCCCACCCGTTCCTCATCCCGCCCCACCCGTTCCTCATCCCGCCCCACCCGTTCCTTCATCCCGCCCCACCCGTTCCCTCATCCCGCCCCACCCGTTCCCTCATCCCGCCCCACCCGTTCCTCATCCCGCCCCACCCGTTCCCTCATCCCGCCCCACCCGTTCCCTCATCCCGCCCCACCCGTTCCCTCATCCCGCCCCACCCGTTCCCTCATCCCGCCCCACCCGTTCCTCATCCCGCCCCACCCGTTCCCTCATCCCGCCCCACCCGTTCCTCATCCCGCCCCACCCGTTCCCTCATCCCGCCCCACCCGTTCCCTCATCCCGCCCCACCCGTTCCCTCATCCCGCCCCACCCGTTCCTCATCCCGCCCCACCCGTTCCCTCATCCCGCCCCACCCGTTCCCTCATCCCGCCCCACCCGTTCCTCATCCCGCCCCACCCGTTCCCTCATCCCGCCCCACCCGTTCCTCATCCCGCCCCACCCGTTCCCTCATCCCGCCCCACCCGTTCCCTCATCCCGCCCCACCCGTTCCCTCATCCCGCCCCACCCGTTCCCTCATCCCGCCCCACCCGTTCCCTCATCCCGCCCCACCCGTTCCCTCATCCCGCCCCACCCGTTCCCTCATCCCGCCCCACCCGTTCCTCATCCCGCCCCACCCGTTCCCTCATCCCGCCCTACCCTGTGCCCTCACCCCTCCCACCTGCATCCCTCCCCTCCTCACCACTCCCGGCCCCGCTCCAGGCTGGAGTGACTCGCGTATTCATTGGCGAAACGATTTCTTGATTAACAAGCGACAGACACACCACATACCGTCAGCTTCTTGAGGTCCCGGTAATCCTGATCCGCGTGGGGCACCTGGGCGTCCAGCCTCTTCTGGCGGTCTGCCTCCACGAACGCCTCGCAACTCCTGCGCCGGGCAAACAGTGACAGGATATGACGTAGGCATGTAGCTTATTTCGACGAAGGACCAGGTATCTGTGGCCGTATATTCATAAACCAGACTTAGCTTAAGCACGAAAAGTGACTTTTCGCTGCGGCCCGTAGTGATCGGATTCATAATCCAGACATAGAATTTTGACACTTTCATAATTCATAAAATCCACAGATTGCTTTAATATTGTTTGTATTTTGGACCTCATGACGCCCTGGATCCGCATTCATAAACCCTATTTAACGCTACGTACAACCACTTAACGCTAAGTGGCGCATTTTTTGGAAAAGGTTTCCAGACTAAGAACAGGGAAATATTTGTCAACAAAAAGTATTTCTAGGAAGTGGAAACTGCCAAGATAAGTCTACAAGATAAGTCTACAAATTTGTATTATCTATCTATTATTAATTTGTATTAGCGTGAGAGACCACGATCAGAAGGTTTTTTTTCGTGTGTAACTCTCGCGCGTTTATAAATACCTCTCCCGCACCATGGGCACAGATTAACATAGACACAGTGTTGCGTCTTTGAATTACGAACTGCCTCTCTGAAAATGCTCAACTTCAAATTGCCGAGCTGGCAAACTAATGAATTAATCGACAATAAGTTCACTCTAAATATACCAAAATATTTAAGTTATTCTACTGCTAACACGGGTCACGGTCGACAACTTACATCGTGACGTAGCGAGAGAACTGCTGCAGTCTGCTGAACAAGGACTTGGCGGTCGCTTGCAGTTGCCCGTAGGTGGCACTGCTGACGAGGACGGCCTGCAGAGCTTCCGGTGAGTGTTCCTTCCGGTCTGGGGCGAGACGCAGCAAGATCTGGACCATCCACTGCATCATCTCGGCGTGCAGCGAGGACACCTGCCACGGATCATTAACATATGATTAACATATGATTAACATATGCTTAACATATGCTTAACATATTAATAACAATGATTAACATATAAATAACAATGATCAACTCATGAATAACAATGATTGACATATGAATAACGATGATTAACACATAAACAACAATGATCAACTCATGAATAACAATGATTAACATATGAATAACAATGATTAACATTTAATTCACATATGATATATATATGATTAAACTATGGTTTATATACGATTAAAAGATGAACTGTTGGTGTTTTAAACCGCTAAAGAAACATCCAATAAAATGTGGCTGGATAAACCTTGCCCCAAATAAAGGTGTATGGGTTCGAACCCGATTAGAAACCAGGACCTGTTGACATGCAGCTCAGGCTGCTTATAAACTGAGCTATTACATTCAAGGTTTTGCCAAACATGTGTGACATAATTTTACCATGATAATTGACGGGAGATCATATCTGCAATATTACAAAAACGCAACCTTGGCTGACTTATCATAGTAACCAAAACCACAGGAAACTAAATTACACTTAGTTCATAAGAAATACTTCCGTTTCTTGATGTTGACGCTGTAACCTCTAAGGTCATACTGGGGCGACAATGGGCAAGATCAAACTAGAGAGAAGCCATGTCAGGGCAGTAACACTCTTTGCGACTAAAGACAAGGGATCTTACATTATTCTGCAGAGGTGGGATTCGAACCACGCACCGGTTGCATGGGCAGGTATAGAAGAGCACACTGAACACTAACCGAACGCGCTACCCACTAGGCCACGGGGTGAGCCCCACGTGGCGGGCTTATAAATACTCACAGCTTCCACCAGCTTGGCGTCCTCGCTGTCGATTCCATTGATAACCGACGCCACCCACTTCTGTGTCGACCGCATCACCGCCGCCACGTCAATCCTGCTCACACAAACCAAATTTTTAGGCGCTTAATTATTCAAGCTTTAATTCTGGCTTCAACAGATTAAAATTTATATTTCTAACCAAAACCCAGGATCAGGAAAGATATCTTTTCATTTTCTTTTGCTATGAATAGCCAGAGGGCTATATAGTGTCATGCTATCTGTACAACGTGACATTCAGAGCATAGAGGAACGTTAATTGGCATATTAATTTGATATTCCACTAAATCCGGGCAAAGTAACCTCCGGGACAAGTAAACGAACGGATCATATGGCTCCCGACACATGCGGGATGTACACCAGAAACCGGTTGGTACAAGCGACAGCTTACATCGGATTCATAATGCAGAATAAATTTTTTTGACACTTTCCTAATTCAGAAAATCCACCTCCTGGTTGAATATTGTTTGTATTTTGGACCTAATGACGCCCTGCCGCCGTATTCATAAACAATATTTAACGCCACGTAAATCCACTTAACACTAAGTAGCACATTTTGGCATCATAATGATCGCTTTCACTACTATTAACCCCTATGGCCAAGGCATAGATCGGCCCTCCCTCTGCAAATAGCACCCGATCACCTGGACATGTATCGCTCACGTACGTCTCATGCTCCCGATCCTGGCTCCCGTTACGGTCCCGTTCGGACTGCGTGTCTCCGATGACATCTACGGTGTCCTGAAGGGACACGGTCCAATCGTCGAGGAGCTGGTAGAAGCGCAGCCATTCCTGGTCCGGCAGCGGGTTGGACCCGTGCAACACAGTGTTCAGCCGCATGTCCCACGACTCCAGGCTGGCGCTCATGTGGATCACTCCGGTGGCGACACCTGGCGAATATCAACGACAACAAACGCGCCATCCGTCATCACCGATTCGAGGTTGAAGCTCCGAAATCAAGAGATTTTCTGGAGTTAGGTCCACGACGATACGAGATTCTCACGGCTTTTGTCATTGCGACCATTGGTTGGCCTCCATCCGATATAGAATTAGCTGACGTGCAATATAACAATACAAGGTTTGGGTTGTCAGATGGCAACGAACAATCGTTATCTCTACCTGCTCTTAATGGGGACGGGGAAAATGGGGAAGGGATACATAATGGCTTAGCAGGTTACTGATCGGCCGAAGTGTGGTTATGGCTTCCAGGGACGGGTCATGCACGTGAGCTGTGCTAAGCCCACAGCGTGCGATATACACAAACCAACATCACATACACTTACCAGCACGTACACTTATAATGTAGTTAGATTCCAGATTCCATATCATTCATTTGAGCAAGAAGAACCAATACAAACATTAAAGGCAAAAACATAACAACGTAGACAATTCTCGTTTTGGGGACTCCCATTAAGACCAAGCAGACCGCTGGCATAGGAGCCACCAAAATTAACTAACAAGTTAATAAACAAGTTACTGACCGTTCTCTCCAGTAAATCTAATTTCAAGCTGCTTGAGTGCGGCGTCAATGAGCTGAATACAAAAGAAAATCATTACCGGTTTGCTGGTCGTGTTCGGTGTTTGATTCGCATATATTAGTTCTAATGGCGCCAGGTTTAAAAATCGAATGCAATAAAAATACATCTCACAATGGTGCATAATACACCACCATTTAGAAACAATGATCAGAAGAATATTTGTAAAATGACGCCATTTCCCGTTATTAAAGTTGCATATCGAGCTCTTTCCCACCAAAACTAAGCTCAGACGACATATATATCACAATCTGCAGAAAACTCGATTATTGTATTCTATAAATTCGGAAACCTAATAAACATCGTCGTTTCGGCTGTGATGTGGCAAACGTGTCTATTCCGCAACACCGCAGAACTCTGTCGCGGCACTGCTACTTATAACAGAGCATCGCGAAGCACATAAACTGATGACGTTTACGACTAAGTTGAAAATCTGTGGTAAATTGATATCACGGGCTCCATTTGGTAGTCTGGCAAGCGTGGAATATAGACAACAATTGTAGATGATTCAAGGACTGATTCTTAGTTGTATTTTGACCTCTTTAGTTTTGGCGGGAAAGAGCTCGATATGCAACTTTAATCCTTTAGTTAGTTTATTTGTACTTGACAAGTCAAACGGCGACTGCGGAAATGGAAATCCTTATCAATTATTGAAGTGACCTCTGACCTTGTTGTTGGCCTCCATGCCCTTGTGGTCGGGGTGGACGCTGCCGTCCTCAGGCTTGTGTCGGCCGAACACCTTGACAGCGCACGTGGTCCATCCATGCATCTCATCGCGGACACCAAACACAGAGTCCTGGCCAGCCACGAGAGTCTCGCCCCCGAAACACTCGCTCTCGTGGGCCAGCGCCTAAAGGAAACAGCCAATCACAGCGCGGCTTACAAATATGTTGAATTAAAAGCTGCAAAATGTTCGGTTATGGCGCTTAATTATTATGGTGTTTGACAAAACGTCTATGTGATGTATTATATATACAGATATTGACGTATTAAAGGACAGAAATGCTAAAAATGAACGAGTCCCGTACTAGTTTAACATGCAGGCGAATGGCATATCTATCGCAACAACCAGTGAATACATTCCTACAATAGTTATAATGGTATCGCTCTATCTGCATGGTGACTGGAACCATATTCGGCTGATGAGTAAAGTGATAGCTATATTGATATAACTCGACATGCTTACATAAAAATTGGCGAATAAACCCTAAGCGTTTCCTAAAAAATGTTCGCGTTTAATAAAATAAAAATTAAAGGGTTGATTGCAAAACATTAACATGTGTAGTCTTTTCATAATGAATAAGCCAAAACACACGAAAACCGATTAACTGGAATTCCTGCAATCGGAATACTCGAGTTCATGCAGTTAGTGTTTCATCACTGGTTCAACATTGTTCATTGTTCTGATGCAAAAACAGAAACAAAAACAAAACCCCAAAGGTTATTTCAGTATATAGGTCACTCTTTGATCACTTGGGTGAAGTATTCTGTCTGTACGGCGCCTATGTTCTGAGCAATACGTGAGCTACGAATGGGAGTCCCAACACTGGTGGTGTAAGACTGCAAACAATGGCAGGGGAGCTAGAGGAGATAACTCAAAGGTGTTTTGGGCCAACTTTGTGCGTACATGTGCAAAACTGAGTAAAAAAGAACGTTGGGATAGACAAGAAAAGAACTCTGGAGTAAGCAGGTTGGGAATTGAACCAGTGTCCGGCTGTCTGAAGCTCTGTGCGTAAAACTTGGGCGAACATTGAGGAAACTGACAGTCAACCAGGTTACATGCAGAGGACACATATAATATATAGCGAGAGGGCGAAATTATATTACCAGGGCGGAGGGATATCAAGTAATATGCTAATTAATTTCTAGGTCATGCACAAAGCCAAAGCATCACACATGGGCACACTGTTACCAAGATATCGCTAAAAACCTGTTCCACAAGGAAGAAGAAAATAAAATCCATTGAAAGTGAGGTATGCCATGATGCGAGACGTACTGACATAAGTGATGGCCTCATTAACATGCAGAAACATAGCACATCACAAACAGCTTAGCGCAACGTTGAATTCAGGATTAGCCACCCCTTCTACCCATTATCCCACACAGACCACAAAGCCTTTACAAAATATAAATGTTTATCCTCCTTTTTTTTCAAATCGAGAAACCCTGTGGCACACGACTGACCTTTGAAATAGCGAAATTTTAGGTTAATTTAGATGAAAGAAGATGTGAAGATCATGGTGTCGCCACCGGGAATCGAACCCAGGACCGCTGGCTCTGCATGTCGGCGGCTCTAACCACTGAGCTATGTTCACTGTGCTTTTTAATCGGGTGAAAACGGCTTCAACGTATGACTCAATATGACGACGTACTACATAAGATTGCTACATTTGCCTCCCGTAGAAGAGTGGCCAACGATTTCAGTATTTGATAACGCAGTCTGGCGATAACACCGGTTTTCCCATGACGTATTATACATAAACGTCAAGTGATAAGCAACGTACGATGACGTAGTACACAAGAACGTCATATTTGTCAAGCGTATCAGCCTGGCCAACAACGTCCATATTTTGAGAACGTAGTATAGATGCAAGAACGCCAAGTTGACAACCCGGTGCCAGTCTGACTAACAATGTCCGTATTCCATCGTATACATGCAAGAACGTCACCCGTACCGGTCGCTTTAACATTGTCAAACGGCAAATTTTACATCATTGCATTTTGATGATGTATTTTCTTTCCGATGAAGAATCTTGAGCAGTGAGGCCTACTAGTTGTAGTAGATTAGGCGGCCGTACCTACTTTATAATTTATAATACTAGTTTATAATTGTCAACATGACACACTTGCAAATCCCCGGACATCTCGTCATGGGATGCAGCCCTGGGTCCTACAGTACTCTCTGACCACATATACACATGTACATGGCGTTTTTTTATTGAGAAACGCTCTGGTACGTATGAGAGCTCGGAACAAAGAATTGTTTAGCGTAATTTGGCTGAAAGAAGATGTGAAAATTATGACGTCTGTATTTTTGTTGCTAATAACCTCTTCATCAGCTTTATATCATAATTAATGTTTACAGTGACAATCTCCTACCTGTTCCCAGGTACGGATGTCCGCGTATAGCTGGGTAATCTTGTCCTTGTCTGGTTGTTTCAGTAGATGACCCTCTTTGCTCCTATTGCATAAGACCCATTCAATCAACCTCAAAGAGAACTCGTGCAGATGGGGACACAACTCGGAGTAATATAATACCGATATAAATAATTTAGGCTGTTATATGCCCCCGTTAGCGATGGGCATTATTCCAGAATAGCTCACGCACCACTCGTCTTCTATTTGCAATAAAAATACTCACGTTCGTTGTTAAATAGCTTTTGATTTTCGTTAATAAAATTCAAACATAACTTTATTTATTTGTTCTTGTTAATTTAAAGTTGCATGTCGAGTTCTTTCCCGCCAAAACTAAGCCTAGGCGAAATTTATATCAAAATTTGCAGAAAACTCTAGTGTTTCATTCTATAAATTCAGAAACCTGATGCACATCGTCGTTTCGGCTGTGGTGTGGCGAACGTGTCTATCCCGGGACACCACAGAACTCTGTCGTGGCACTGCTACTTATACCAAAGCATCGCGGAGCACACAAACTGATGACGTTTACCACTAGAATGAAAACTTGTGGTAAATTGATATCACGGGCAAGGCTAAGAGACACTATTTGGCAGTCTGGCATGGCTGGAGTATAGACAAAGAAATCGTGAATGATTCAAGGAGTGATTCTTATTTGTATTTTGACCTCTTTAGTTTTGGCGGGAAACAGCTCGACATGCAACTTTAACTGGCGTTTGTTTTCTTTAATGAAGCTTCATAATTAACCTTGTTTATTCCTTCTTGCAACGAACATGGCTGGTCTTTCCAACTTTATTGCCACATTATTACTTACAGGAAGTGCTTCTGGAATTCCCGCATCCACCCAAGGATACCGGCCTTGACCTTCGTCAGCTCTTCCGCCGTCTGCGCCTCGCGCTGCTTCAGGGTGGTGCTGAAATCCTCCACCAGGTCGCGCCACCGATCGACGTGTCCCTGGAGACGAGCCAAAAGCTCCGTGTCCTGGTCGCTGAGTAACACTGTGAAGTGCCTGGCGAGTTTGACCCAAGACTTTTCGCTGATGTGTAGCCGTTTAGCGGTGTTCAGAGAGTGTTCCTCCATCACCTGGCAACATACAACGCATGTACACATGACAATTAAACTTGTCCACTGGTTGGTAAACTGGTAAAGTTTACAAAGACGAAAATAATACGCATAAGTAAAGACATTAAGGATCTGAATTCAATACTAATGGTCTCATATTTGGCCAAATCGAGATGCTAGTCAACATTATCATGCAAGTTCACAGATAACATACCGACCTTAAGCGCCAGGCGGTAGGCCGCCCGCCGTGCTCCACAGTCCACATACCCACCTTGAGGGCCAGGCTGTAGGCCGCCCGCCGTGCTCCACAGTCCACATACCCACCTTGAGGGCCAAGCTGAAGGCCGCCCGCCGTGCCCCACAGTCCACATACCCACCTTGGGCGCCAGGCTGTAGGCCGCCCGCCGTGCTCCACAGTTCCCATACCCACCTTGAGCGCCAGGCTGTAGGCCGCCCGCCGTGCTCCACAGATCACATAGTCACCTTGAGCGCCAGGCTGTAGGCCGCCCGCCGTGCTCCACAGATCACATAGTCACCTTGAGCGCCAGGCTATAGGCCGCCCGCCGTGCTCCACAGTTCACATACCCACCTTGAGCGCCAGGCTGTAGGCCGCCCGCCGTGCTCCACAGATCACATAGTCACCTTGAGCGCCAGGCTGTAGGTCGCCCGCCGTGCTCCACAGTTCACATACCCACCTTGAGCGCCAGGCTGAAGGCCGCCCGCCGTGCTCCACAGTCCACATACCCATCTTGAGCGCAAGGCTGTAGGCCGCCCGTCGTGCTCCACAGTTCACATACCCACCTTGAGCGCCAGGCTGTAGGCCGCCCGCCGTGCTCCACAGATCACATAGTCACCTTGAGCGCCAGGCTATAGGCCGCCCGCCGTGCTCCACAGTTCACATACCCACGTTGAGCGCCAGGCTGTAGGCCGCCCGCCGTGCTCCACAGATCACATAGTCACCTTGAGCGCCAGGCTGTAGGTCGCCCGCCGTGCTCCACAGTTCACATACCCACCTTGAGCGCCAGGCTGAAGGCCGCCCGCCGTGCTCCACAGTCCACATACCCATCTTGAGCGCAAGGCTGTAGGCCGCCCGTCGTGCTCCACAGTTCACATACCCACCTTGAGCGCCAGGCTGTAGGCCGCCCGCCGTGCTCCACAGTCCACATACCCACCTTGAGCGCCAGGCTATAGGCCGCCCGCCGTGCTTCACAGTTCACATACCCACCTTGAGCGCCAGGCTGTAGGCCGCCCGCCGTGCGCCACAGTTCACACACCCACCTTGAGCGCCAGGCTGTAGGCCGCCCGCCGTGCTCCACAGTCCACATACCCACCTTGAGCGCCAGGCTATAGGCCGCCCGCCGTGCTTCACAGTTCACATACCCACCTTGAGCGCCAGGCTGTAGGCCGCCCGCCGTGCGCCACAGTTCACACACCCACCTTGAGCGCCAGGCTGTAGGCCGCCCGCTGTGCTCCGCAGTTCACATACCCACCTTGAGCGCCAGGCTGTAGGCCGCTCGCCGTGCTCCACAGTTCACATACCCACCTTGAGCGCCAGGCTGTAGGCCGCCGTGCTCCACAGTTCACATACCCACCTTGAGCGCCAGGCTGTAGGCCGCCGTGCTCCAGAGCTCCTTCTCCTGGACCAGCGCAGACACCTGTTTCTCCAGGCGCTGGCGCTGTAACTCGTAGAGGTCGTGGTACTCTGCCAGGAGACTGGCGTTCTTCTGAGACTCCGACAGAGCAGACTTCAGCTGCAAGGCATTCAACGTACAGCATTGGAATGATAATACATTTTCGTCTGCAAAATCGTTCAAATCGTTCATCAAAAGACGCAGGTTGTGAATTAAGCAACAAACCGAGACTTCGCTGATCCGTGTTGAACGTGTATGTACTGTATAGCAATACTGCTAATTCGTGGACACAGGGTTCAGTCATCGCGACTTTTGAATCAAACCTCATTCCACCCCTTTAGTATATATAAATATATAACAGAAAAGCCTGTTAAGTCACGTTTCGTTGTCTAGTATGCGATTGCTGGCACCATTTTAGTCGAAACGCCGACTTTTCCAGAGCTAGATAATATTATCTTTGTGCCGCCTTCTTCAAACTCACAAAGTGTTTGTAATAATAATGACATTTTACCAAAGTTTAATTACTCTGATCATTCCAACATCGTAATCTCCATACTTTTGTCAATCTTCAACGAAAGACAATTCTTATGACAAAAGTGCGGGTTTTGTTACATATACACGTCATTCTCAATCCGTATTATAGTTTGACCCAATATCACCCCTCAAACTCACGTCCTCTTGCGCCTGTGTAGCTTGTAAAGTCACTTGCTCATCGTGCTCCTTCACTTCAGACAGCTCGCTGCAAAGACACAACATATACACCCGTGTATTAAGCGAATTGCGAAACAAAATGTCATTGCACTAAACACATATGGGATTGTATTTAACAAGTATATCACCAATATGGTGGCGCAAATAGTTGAAAAGATATGGATTTATATTTAACATAGCTAGATCTATAATCTTTATGTTTATTTTATATCACACTTGGAATCAACAATTGTCGATACCAATTTTGTGGACGTCACAATGAGTATGTTCCAATGCTATAGATAAATGCGAGTGGAAGACGTCAAGATGTAAACTCTGGGTTTTCTGGAGGCAAATTAGCATTCCTTGTACGTTAATTTAGAAGAAGCAGACGTACCTAGTCAGCGTCCCTATGGTGCTCTTGAATCGCATGAGTTCGTCTGTTAAGCGTCGGTCCAGGGCGCGCTGGGCCAAGACTTCTTCGTGGAGTCTGCAAGTACAACGCTAAACTAACGTCAATCAGTTAAAGGAAGCCGCCAGGCTGGCCTCTAACGCTGCTTTACCGATTCATATAATACCCAAGTGTCTATATATATCCTCCAAAGTACAGAATTTCCCGTCTTGTCTGTACCGATTATATTAGGTTGGACACTCGCTTTAATACAGTGTTAAAGTAAGATTCATCTGTTGTATTACAACTACAATAGGGTTATAATTCAGAACTTGATTTTAATAAATTATCATGAATCGATATTTTAATTATAATAAATGCATAACTAAATCCTTGGTTCGTGGTTCGTAGTGGTTAGCGCACTAGATCGGAGATTAATAGGTCCTGGGTTCCAGTGGGGGCCCGGGCATCTAATCTGGTGCATATTTCAGTTTAACCATTCAGTGCAAAAAAGCGGCCCATAACACTACTTCACTCATTGATTCTCTAAGTTGGCCACTTACCCTTTGATCTGTAGGGGAACTTTGCTGAGGAGTTGGCTGTATCTGTCCCTTAGTTCACTCAGCAGTTCGCCTCGCTCTAAGCATTCTACGCTGGACTGTAGCAAGATACGATCACATACAGAATAGGATATATATCATCACTTGGAATCCATACATTAAGGCTTTACTTTAATTAGCATTTTAATGATGTACGACCATTTATCATTAAGCTAGATAATGAAAAAAATATATATAAGATCAATGGAAACAGTATGCGTCAGCCGTAGATCTGTTACTTTATGTAAGAAAAATGATTCTGATATCATACCTGTCGTATTCTGGTATCATACCTGTCGTATTCTGGTATCATACCTGTCGTATTCTGGTATCATACCTGTCGTATTCTGGTATCATACCTGTCGTATTCTGGTATCATACCTGTCGTATTCTGGTATCATACCTGTCGTATTAACTCGTGGAAGACCAGGTTGTAGATGTTCTGCTCCTTCTTGATCAGCTCAAGTAGGTTATGCATCTGAAATATTGATAATAATAATAATAATACAAATATTAATAATAATAATAATAATATAAATATTAATAATAACATAAATATTAATAATAATATAAATATTAATAATAATATGAATAATAATGCCAATCATAATGTGAATAATAATATGAATAATAATATGAACAATAATATGAATCATAATATGGATAATAATATGAATAATAACATCAATCATAATATGAATGACAATCATATAGCCTGGCACATCATGACCAACGACTTTTATAATACGCGAAGGCAAAATCTCGCTGTGATTTTACGAAGTAAGACCACAATCACATCAATCATGCACCATCAACGTTACCAAAGACAACCGTTTATCGTTATTTATTACTGACAGATGTTCAATACTTGACACACTCCGCTGACCAATCACCTGTGTCGGACCCCGGAGTTCAAGGCTTTCATCGTTGATGCCCGCCTTGTCCAGCATGGTGTGCAGCGCTTGCTTCAGCTGTAGGACTTCCGCCCGACTGGCCGGAGCCCTGTGAAGGAGATCACATGCAATACACATATATAGTACCGTATTTTCCTGTGTATAAGTCACGGCTCTTTTTTTCCCCACAGCTCGTGTCGTTACGTACATGTGTCGGCAATTACTCTATAAAGATTATAGTAAATTTGATACACTGGTAAATGGTTATTAAGTTATGCTTCATGCTATCATTATACTTAATATTTATTAATATAATTTTTCATAGTTGCTATATTTTCCTGCGCAGGAAATGTTTCAGGCAAATTTAAGCACATTATCTAAAACTGGATGCTTTTAATACAGAATACGTAAAGGTGTTTGACTATGATCGACTGTTAGGTTTGTGGTTATAGTCCTACATGCATAAGGATAACACATAGGTGTAAATTGGATCGATACATAGATACGGTTGTTACACCAAAAACATCAATAAATGCTAAACATGCATACGATCATCGCGTATAACTTTATTAAGCTAGGGAAACTTAATCACTTAATATTTGCGTAATTAAATATCAATTAAAATATCAATCCAACATTATTTCAATCTCGAATCCAACGATGAAATAAATGACAAATTGACCTCAGTGGTCAATGGTCCTCAAGTGGAAATCTATTTTATATCGAAACTATCACCACGTTTTTCTTCTGTTGGCGTACTTACATCGAAGGGAACACGACTAAATGATTCTCGTGATCATCTGGCTGAGTCGAGAACTTCCTGGTAAGGTTACGTAAGAAAACATTGAACATGCAGATTATACGTAAATATATGCATTGTGCACTTAAGAAGACAGCAGTTTGAGATTTGCACATTTAATCGATACAATCATGCTCTAATACTAGTGTTGCGAGACGAATAGTTGACACGTTAGAGTGAATCTACGCGTAAGTAGTTTCTATGTGATATATATAGAAACAGATAACAGGGACAACAAGTATATGTCATGCAACATCTTTGGCAAGTGACGAGAGTGATAGCGCTTTAGCGAAAAGACAGATAATATAACAAAAAGTCATCATGTTAATGTCACTTGAATATATCAATATATCAATACTGTGCTGGTTGTATGTATCTGTAATTAAAACATCACCAGTGTGATGAAGAAATACCATTAATTTCAAACATATTTCCCTTCATCCAAAGAAACCTGGCAGAACCATTACGCACACCTGCTGAAACACGTTATAACCGATAAAACATCTTGAAAGTGAACAGGGGACACTTTTTCTTGCCATTTCAAACCACACATGACCAAGGAGCGTACATACTAATAACATGTAGACGGTATGGTTCCTTCATTGCACCATTTCCACAGTGCTACCGTAATACCCTCTATAAAGTCATACCGTAACACCATCTCCACAGTGCTACCGTAACACCATCTCCACAGTACTACCGTAACACCATCTCCACAGTGCTACCCTAACACCATCTCCACAATGCTACCGTAACACCATCTCCACAGTGCTACCGTAACACCATCTCCACAGTGCTACCGTAACACCATCTCCACAGTGCTACCGTAACACCATCTCCACAGTGCTACCGTAACACCATCTCCACAGTGCTACCATAACACCCTCTATAAAGTCAAACCGTAACACCATCTACACAGTGCTACCGTAACACCATCTCTACAGTGCTACCGTAACACCATCTACACAGTGCTACCGTAACACCCTCTATCAAGTCATACTGTAACACCATCTCCACAGTGCTACCGTAACACCATCTACACAGTGCTACCGTAACACCATCTCCACAGTGCTACCGTAACACCATCTCCACAGTGCTACCGTAACACCATCTACACAGTGCTACCGTAACACCCTCTATCAAGTCATACTGTAACACCATCTCCACAGTGCTACCGTAACACCATCTCCACAGTGCTACCGTAACACCATCTCCACAGTGCTACCGTAACACCATCTCCACAGTGCTACCGTAACACCATCTCCACAGTGCTACCGTAACACCATCTCCACAGTTCTACCGAACACCATCTACACAGTGCTACCGTAACACCATCTACACAGTGCTACCGTAACACCCTCTATCAAGTCATACTGTAACACCATCTCCACAGTGCTACCGTAACACCATCTCCACAGTGCTACCGTAACACCATCTCCACAGTGCTACCGTAACACCATCTCCAAAGTCCTAATATTTTATATCCGGTTCAGGGTCGAGCATAAATTTTTCATTGTCCGATTACGTCAATCAATGAGATCACATATATATATGTATACAGATATATGTCCCATATTATCGCCCGTGACTTACTCCTCATGGAACTCGAGGCCCATGACCCCTTTGTTCTTCACCACGTGGTACTCTTCCGGTATCAGCGTGTCTGGCAACGCCATCCCCTATGCAACAAGGTCAAAGGTCAGATACAGAAAAGTGTGTGAACACATAGGCTAATTTAGCCCTCATGGCTCAAATTAAGGAGCTGCTAGTATCCGGGATATTGAGGTACCTAAAACAATCCCTTAGTTACATACTGTCAATTTAAGTCGGCCTTTTAGAGCTACTCTGAAAGTAAAGCTTGGTAAGAAGTCTTCCGGACGGGACAACTGAAATTGACGAACAAACCCTGGTTCAATCTTATTTACTCAGCGCTGATCTAACCCAGAACTGCTGAGCTGAAGCTTCTTTCGCTACCTACTGTGGTACAGAGACTCACAAATATATCACAAGAGCTATTCGGTAGCAATCAATCCACCCCAAACTGTTAGATTACTAACATATATAGCCAGGTCATAGTCCAGACAAAATAGAAGAGACAGCAATTATTACAGCATGCGACCTTGATAACGCTTATATTTGACTTCACGCAAACAAAGCATGGGGATACATGTTACATACTGCTGTGGTGGGACTATAAAGTGGCGCCTGTTTTGCACAACCTTATCGGTTGGTCTTATATGTACAAGGCAGGGACCACTGTGCACTATAATTAGGTCCTTCATAAGGAAACAGACTTCTGACGTAATGTTTAGAGTTTTAGTCCATATTGATTGGCGGTCCCACTACAATCGAGTCGCTTTACTGCTTAATTATTTCAGCTCCACAGTTGATCCGGCTCTATACCTTCTTCTTTGGCGCCTGTTCTTCCTCTGTCCGCTTTCGTATGGCACTGGGGTCATTATCACTTGGTTTACTGGAAGGCTCCTCCTTATTTGGCACATCGTACAAGAAGGATATATCCCTGTAAAGATAATATTGCATATAATTATTATGTCAGTATAATAATTAACAATTATAACGAATTGTATATATTGTCATAGTGACCAGCCCCAAAATATGGGATCATTGCATCTCAAATTTGATGCAGTATACATGTATTAAAATTGGTTTAGAGATCAACCGATTGAGAGGCGGGCGAGTTCGATGACACTGCTTTCAGGGAACCTCAGAAATACATGATAAGATATCACTATTGCATACACAATTCTGAGATTCCAGATGCATAACCGAATATTGAACGCCAGAAAGCAAACACCAATGACTATAGTTGTAGTTGCACATGGCACAACCACATGGCAAAACACTAAACTAAGCGCCAAATGAAAGTTTACTCACGAGCCTGCCCCACATACACAAGGTGTATTCTTCGTCAGATGCTTGAACTTTTCCCTTCTTTTAGGATAATTCCATAAATTCGCTGGTGGTTTCCTTCCTTGGACCTGCAGAATATAACAGACAAAACATCATACTATCTAATAGCATAATATACTGCCTAGCTGCCATAATTTACTGGAAAATAATTGCCTTTTAGACACACCTTAGCAGTGTTGGGTATATATATTATACTGCTCTACCATGTACAGGGTTGATTGGGACATTATATTGCCTTATACCTAGGAAGTAACAAATGCTGAAAGCCAGCCTACCAATCATTCTGGCGGCTTCGCTGGCTTGAGCACGCTCATCACTCAGTAATACTTAGGACTGCATGACAGGACATCGATATGATGACTATGACAAGCTCCACTGGTCTCTTATTCAACCATAAATATCGCGAAAAAAGGGGAATACTTAGATTACCACAAGTCCATGGTCTTATGGAGACGGAGGGATGCCAACTATTGCCTTACCGCAGTGGTATTAAGGTTCCGATATCTAGACGGCAGACCCAGCTTGTCATGGGGAGGTTTTGGCTGAACTAATGCAACCAACAACTCCTCTGGCAGAAAGTCACTTTGTAGTGATGTTGGCAGGGCTTGGTTCCGGTTGAAGCTATCACTGGTGCGCAGCTCTGGTAATGTAACTGAAACAAATAAAAAGGTGGTCTTTACCATTGGAATACAATTAATTATAATCAGGAAAAAACTCCATTTAATACATAAACACGTGTATTTTGTTTCCCCCTTGAATTTGTGGAAACATGGATATAAGTTTATGATGTTTTCCATGCATGTAGATACTTAGCAATAAATTCCCCATGATCAACCAGCTATAGTCAAAGAAATAATGGTAGACACTATAATATACTGTTTGCATGGGTCAATTAAACTGTCTCAGTCAGTTTCTTAGCCAAATTTCTCTTTTCTTCCATTGAACAGAAGAAAAAAGTTAGCTATGGATTAATTGGCACAAGCCAAACATAATTACATTTAGGCTGTATTTGTTACTGCAGTAGACACCCAAGATCATATTATTTTTCAGGTGTTCTAGCACATAAAGAATGATATAAACAAAAATGTAACCTTCTTTGGTGTGGTCATCATATTGAATAATACTTCTGTGCGATTCATCCGGAATATCTGGTGTGCCATTGACGTCTGCAATATTCATTCCATTGCCTGCAGGACTTGTGCCTGACAAGTACCGTACATCTGAAGCTTGCTGAATTGCAGCTGCCATCATTTATAGCATAAAGTGCTATGCAATGCATATCATAATGATCTGCTGTCTAAAACATCAAGGAGATCTGGAAGTAGAAGAGAGTGTGGCACTGTAAATTATTTGATTTAATTACAGAGCAGTGTTTGCCATTAGTCTCTAGGTTCCTCCTATTTCAATTATGAAGGGAATTACAAGATATTGTTAAAAATATATTTGAAAATATTTATAGGAGCAGCAGCTGCATGTGTCAGCTTGTATTAACTGATTTTATGTGATTAGGGCTATTTTTTGTGATTATAGCTATGATTACACCAGAGAAGATCTTTTATCTTTAAGAAATTGTTAATATAATTTTTGTTTTTCTATTTGTCAAGAGTCATTTCTACAGGGTCACAAACCAGGTCATTAACAATTGTTGGAAATGTCTAGCCACCACACTAAAAAGCATATATTGGATAAAAAGTCAATACATGAGCTGGCAAAATTCTTCATGGACAAAATGAAAGAGTTGAACGCATATTAGTTGCAGAAAATTTATTTCACTTTGACCCTACTGATAATATAATGCTGCAAAGCTAAATTAACTAGGAATTAGATCTAAATTCTCACTATTGTTGACACACAAACTATGTGCGCTTGTTGGTATGACCTTACACAACTCTTTGCTTGTAATGATCATGCATGGCTAGATCGATGGGGATCGATGTCATTTTATATTCTAAGTCACTAAAAGATATAAGCTTAGGCAATTTAGCAAATAACTAAACCACAAATTAGATCAGGTGGTGATGCAGCAGCTTCATTTGCCAGAGTGTGGCGAATTCAGTGTGAATTACCACTAGCTATCTGGCCCTTAGCCCCGTTTGATGGCGTTAATGGTTACGGCAGACTGATAGGCCGTCCTTACCGCCACAGCGTAGGCCGCCATATTCAGTCTAAAAAACGGTGAGATGTCCACTTTACAAGTTGCTAGAGATTTTGGCACCAAACACTTACCTCTAATTTTTAGTTGTTTAAGTTCAGGAGCATTATCCTCAAGGAGTGTCTGACTGAAATACGTTTCATGCAACCCAACACTAGCCCAACTCATTCATTTTGTTCACTAACAAGTTTTCCTGGCTAGCGTTGTCATCTTCTTGTGTTGTCTCGTCCCACGAGATCGCTAGAGGGCGTTGACCGGAAGGAACTAGCGACAACTGGCTGCGCATTTGTCAAAGACCTGGTTCCCGTTCTGTTTATCAACAGTAAGTGTCACCTGTCTTCTGTACACCTGACAGAAAAACACGTGTCACTGTTAATAAACAGAAAGAGTGTCAGAACCAGGTCTTTGGGAAATGTGCAACCAGTTCACCAGAGGGCATTTACCGGAAGAAACGAGTGACATCTAGCAGTCTCGTGAGACGACACAACACAAGACAACAAAACTTGTCAGCAAAAGTTGTTAACGGACCAAATAAAAGAATTGAGTGAGTATTAGTAGCAGGAAACTTATTTCTGTCAGACACTCCTGGAATATAATGTTCTGGAACCTAAAAAAGTAAGAATTAAAGGTGAGTGTTTTGTATATAAACTTCTAGCAACTTAAAAAGTGGACCTCTCACGGTGATTAGGACCAAACTAGCCTTGACACATGGCTCTCTTGACCTCGCACCTAAAGGAGACGAGAGAACAACAACTCTCCCCGCCGCCATGTCGCTGTAACGTCACAGTTCTCGTCGATCTCCCGGCAGACGGAGCTCGTTCTTCGCATCACAATTTTTCCTAGGACTATGGCGTAAGCGTAACGCCCTCTGCCGGGAGATCGACGAGAACTGTGACATAACAGCTACACGGCGGCGGGGAGAGTTGTTGAAAATTGTTGTTGAAAACTTTCACCAGTACAAAAAGTGGTGGATTTTGTTTGTTTTCAATCTCATTGCCCTTGGAACTATAAAGGTATGAAGAACAACTTGACAAATTAATAAGGACCGTTTGTTTCTGTACTTTCTGCAATCAACGGCCGAAGGGCGCTGATTTTTAAATCAACAATCGCAACCGACACTGGCTTCATGGCCCTCCGGCCCGCTCCCCAGAGCGGATAAGCCAGGGAGGGGCTAGCCTGAAAACAAGACGTTACAGTCGTAAGACAGTTAGGGGATGGGACGACATAGTAACGTCTGAACTCATCCGCCCCGGCCTCTGTTAGCAATACCTATTTTGTGCAAAATGTCAAAACACTCACCTGCTAGACGAAATGTGAAATTACACAAATATTCCTCAATCAAGAATGATGCATGGGCACACGATGTTGAAGAAATGTAATCACAGTTAAATGTGTATTTGCGAAGTTTCTAAAGTCTAAAAGTTATCTACTTCCACACGCCGCCATGATGCCTTATTCCGTGCCCTCTAGCGGCAGGTACACAAGTTATTGTACTAGAGGTGACGCACGATATAACTCACATTAAGCGTTAAATTTACTCGCGTCGTCCCTAACACGTGGTACAATTCATGCCACGATACCGACGATACTGATGGCATAATGGAAAGTTTTCTTTATTTTATGGATAGACTCATTCCAGATGAGTAAATAATGAGACATAAATATTGAAACGAATAATTTTCCTTGGGTTTTACGGTCCACTTTGTTTGCTTAACTTGAGTCACAATTGAATACAATAACGTAGACTCGCGGCCAGACGTCTAGCGCGACAGCAGGAGCAGTAGATCCATGAAGAGCCAATGCAGTAGCGATCAGTGAGCAATTTCTGATAAACAATAACTTGCATATGGTCTTGTCTTTTTGTGCAATGTTTTTTTCACAGCGGGACTTGTAAGAAAGGGTATAGAGAATAGCCTTGCCTCGCATATCATTCATTTCGCCGCGACCAACGTCCTGCAAACTAAACATCGCTTACATCTCTACCAATCATCAACGTTATAGCGCCACCTGTTGGTTGAGTGTGAAGAATGTATCATGGCTGCTCAGGGAATCTTTAAATTTGGTACATGCAAAACTTCGCAAATACACATTTATCTGTGATTACATTTCTTTAACATCGTGTGCCCATGCATCATTCTTGATTAAGGAATATTTGTGTAATTTCACATTTCGTCTAGCAGGTGAGTGTTTTGACATTTTGCACAAAATAGGTATTGCTAACAGAGGCCGGGGCGGATGAGTTCAGACGTTACTATGTCGTCCCATCCCCTAACTGTCTTACGACTGTAACGTCTTGTTTTCAGGCTAGGGAGGGGCATGCAACAGGGCTAGGACCAAACATGGGGACCTACGGTGTGGCTGTTATGGACATAGAACAATATAAAATCCATAACAAGCTATCTGATGGGGCTATCTGGCCCTGGCCTAAAGGAATAGCCCTGAATGAATGGCCGAATGAATGTGCTGTGGCCAGCGTGGGGCTTTGCCTTTGGCTTTGGCTTTGGCTTTGCATGTCGACAGTTTCAGCTTCGCCGTTTTGGCAAGTAAAGATTAAAGAAATAGAACAGTTTTAAAAGCGCTAGCTCCACCAATACCTTGACCTGAGTGTTTCCATTTAAACATACGCGTGTAACTTTATCTCTATCTTAGATCTTCAACCATCCAAAGTTCTCGAATGCATATTTAGCGCTTACGGAAGTTTACATCCGTCGTCCATAGAAGCGGAAGTCATGCAAAGGTAAACTTCCGCTGGAGCTCCGGCCATCTGCAGACTGCTGCCATGTCCACGATGCATCTCAGTAGAAACCCTATCATAGTTAACTTATGAATATACTAGCCGCCCCGCTCGCTCAGCTCGCGGGACGTCTAGCGTGCTAATAAACGAAAGAAATGACAGTATGACAGTATTTCGTCTGTACAGAATACTCCAATTGCGGCTAAAGCACGCTAATAAACGAATATCAGTCCGATAAAACTAAGGCCCAAGCTCATACATTGATTCAGTAAAAAAAGGGGGTTGATTGAGTACAAAAAGGGGCTGTTTCCCGCCCGTTGTTCGTCATTTAACGTACCTTCAGTGGACACAATTTGCTACTGATGGAAAGTTGTGGACGCGAGACAGCACGGGATTTGTTTGTTTTGATGACGGTTCGGGCGATAAGGCGTTGGGAGAAATATTATTACTGTTGGCACCAGCCAGGTAGCCCGCCGCAGACACGGTCACCATGCGGGATAAGCACCCGAAAGCGATATTATGCGCGGGATAAGGTGATAAGCGGTAGTGTTGACACATGCGATAGCGTTGACACGTTTGCAGTGGTTCGGTTGAACATACGTTCAAGGCGGCTGCTGGGGCCAATGTGCTCTTGCATGCAGTGACACAGTGGGACAGACAGCTTCATTTTATTAGTATAGATTTTCGTCCAGTAACAATACTGCAGACACGCGCAGACGTTTGATCTGGGATTTGACTGGGATTTGAAACCCCATCATCTACAGGGGTGGATCTAGGGAAGTGGGGGGGTGGGGGTGGCGGTGTTAGGAGAGATGCACAAGATCAGGTAAGTCAATGCACATGCAATAGCGCAGTGTGGACGTTTTACAAGCAGACCGTGAGTTCTATATAATGAATGCGCAATTGTTCCTGAGTGCCGGCCAGAAACAATGCAACACATTGGGATTTGTGCAAATGAACAATATCTGAATCAGCGCTTGGAACTAGAACGAGGTGCAGAGCGGCGTTTCCGTAGATGACCTCGGCCCCTTCCCTTCCGCCCACGCCGCTGTTTTGGGATTTTGGAGCAATCTCGTTCATCGCGCTCAGTCTAACATTCCTACGCCCGTGCTCCGAATTTTACGAATCCGAATTTACGAATCCAAATTTTACAAATCCAAATTTTACGAATCCAAATTTTACGAATCCAAATTTTACGAATCCAAATTTTACGAATCCGAATTTTATGAATCAGAATTTTGCAAATCCGAATAATTTGCGCCACTAACGATTCTTATATTAAGATAAAACATGCGCACACAAACAATCTTGACTTGAAACTTCAAAAAGTTGAAGTTGCCTGAAATTCTTCGAATAAATGTATTTACTCTGTTCTAAGAACACTCGGTTTGTGCAGATTCTGCGGTGTACTACAAAAAAGAGAAGGGTCCAGTTGCCTCTGATAAAATATTTTTCAATTGTTTTAACTAAGGAGTGCAGGTGAGTATAGTAGATCATCTAGTCCTATAATCATATTAAGCGTATCTTCTTCGACTTCAGTCTCGATCAATTCCACCAAACTGGAACAGTGGCAATTCCGTTGAACACTAAATAAGCATCTCCATTATAGATGTCATTTACCGAGTGTCTACCGCAAGAGATAGCTTGTCATTGTGGCTTAGTTTGATTCAAAGTAGCTTGTTTTATTTTATTGTTTTATTTAATTTTGGCTCAATTGAATTTATCGGCCTGTCAGTATTGATCCACGCCTCGATGCTGCAGCATTTCGGGGATGGCCATCTTAATCAAAACAACGGTAAACGATGGCAGCGCCGAAGGAACTGAAAAGTATTTTGAATCACAACCCCTCTTTGACATTTCTTCCAGCAAACAATCGAGTATGTTTGGTTAAGGCCTTGTAAAGTTGTAGTGTTAGAAGCATACATCAGTCTTTTAAATGATTGTAAGCAATATAAAGGTAGCATTTTCCTATATTATCGCTCACACACGTGAGACCACAATTGGGCCCCCACAATTGCTTCTTGCAGTCCTGGCCTGGTGTTGGGCCGCTGGTGTCACCTGGTAGCTGTAACCTGGGTATGGGTTAACCACGAAACGGAGCAAGAATATATGAAACGGAGTGGTTGGTGGCCTGTTATTCTAAAAGGTATATCCATTAGGGAGGAGGAAACATTTCGGACCCGTAATCAGGCCCAGGGTAATGCCTTTCACCCACCGAAGCCGAACCCACTCAGCCAGCCGCGTTTGCGCCCTGAAATGTCGAGCCCGCGGAAGCCAGGTAGGGTGGGAGTGGAGTGAGAGGGTGTAGCCCTGTAACATGGCCCACCGGCCGCAGGGCCATGGATTAACGATCACTGCCTGTCGTCCAAAAGCAGGGGGTGGTGACAAACATTTCTGGATTTCACAAAAATGTAGTGGGGATGGCACATATCGTTCACATATTCATATCCAGTATACATTTATGAAGAGTTACGCATAAAGATTAAAGACCCCATACACTACTTGCGAATTCATCAGTCTACCAAATTTCAACCAAAACAAACTTGCCGCCGCTCACCGCCATTTGAAAAAATTGCTCGTTCCCGGACTCCTCACAAACAAGGTTGGTTCCACTCTCACAGCAACGGGCACTCAGCTGCTTGTATGGCTTTAGTGAGGCAAGGATGAGCGCCCTCTATCATAAGAATTAGCATTCAGTGGCACTAGCCTTGTTTTTGGTGAGTCCTGGAACAAGCCATATTTTTGAAATGGCGGTGAGCGGCAGAAGATTTGTTTGAAGTGATCGTGAGAGTTGGCATAAAATTGACAAAAATCTTGATTATGTCATGTGTTATCTCCTAAATATCAATACCTGCCAAACTGAAAATCTTATATAATTCAAAAATATCTATCCAACAGTCCCGGTGACTTTTGTAAAAGACTTAGCATTTATTTTTGTCAGAGCACCCTGTCGCAAGGACTGTTTCGGCCTCCATTGTTGAAGTCCAAACTGTCCAATGTCAGTGGCCCCACTCAGAGTATCACATGCGGTCTTCAATCGCCTGCTTTCAGGCCAGCAAAAAAAGTTGCTTTGACCCACCATTGAAAACAATCATGGCGCTGAAGCAGTCCGTGTAGACATTTAGCTCTTGTTAGCAAGCCCAGCAATTCAGGCATAAACAGCATTTAGCAGAAAAGCAAGCTGCAAATGAAAAGTCGAATGATTGGTGGCTATGTTGGTTTTAAAGAAATGTGAAAACAGCAACAACGTTATAGTGAAATTTTTTATGCCATCGGGAGCGTTTCACCGGAAAGAAAGCTGGTGTCTGCTGCCACTTTAGTGCGAGCCTATGAGTAATGAAGTGGCCTGCCGTAAGGGTTGGGTTTGGCGCAAGTGCCCCCAGGCAAGCCCTCTTCAAAATCTTTAGATGTTAGTAGGGAATTGACTACGGAGGGTGGGGGGCATGGTTAATTTTGATAGTGAGGATGACTGACAATGAGGGGGTTACGGGTGAGAGGTGTGGTTGATAGGTATCTGGTCAACTTGACCCAAAAAAAACTTAACCCATTACAAGCTCGACCCATCACAAGCTTAACCCCAACCAACTCGCCCCTGGGCAACTCGACTCAAGCCAACTCGACCCCAACCAATTCGACCCGAGCCACCTACCATTTGTTTGCCACCTTGTACTAGCTTATTACATATCTTGACAAATACCTGTATTTCACAAATTGACAAAAAACTATCACTGTAGCTGGCTTACCACTCTTATACTCTGACATGGTACATATGGATTAGGGGATTCAAGCGCACACCCACTTGGCACCCAGTTTTCAGTCTCGAGTTCGCTCTATATCCCCCCCCCCCCCCCTCCACTCCTCCAGTGCCACTATCTTAACCTATATTAAGAAAACAAGGAATGAATATTAAGAAAATATATTGTGCATTAAATTAAATGCATCATTACTGCCTATCACTATATGCTGATAGGGTTGAGTTGCCACAGCCTTATGGGGGTCGAGTGGGTTGGGGTAGAATAGGTGCTGGGTCTATCGTGTCGTGGGTCAAATTGGTTTCGAGTCGAGTTGTCTAGAAACTGTTATATTGCTAACCTGTTAACGGTTGATATTGCTGGGGAGGATGAGTAACTGGGTTGAGGGTGGGAGGTGTGGTTGATGTTGATGGTGGGGATGAGACACAGGGTTGAGGGTGGGAGGCATGATTGATGTTGATAGTGAGTAGCAGTGAGAATGTCATTCAACTGCAGGTGACAGCACTATTTACACAAGCAGCCATGTTGGCTTATACCCCCCCCCCCCACCCCCTCTACACTTGATATTAAAGATACCTATTTAACCATTTGACTTCCAGGTGAAATGCAGTCTTTCTGGACATGAAATGCCTGCCAAGATTGCAGCTCTTCAGCAATATGTGAAGGGGAAGAAGTACAAGCGCCTTAAAGACAAACAAGTGGAAGAAGTTTTAGAAATCTATACAAAGCATCTTGTTCCCAGTGTTAAACCACATCATGAGTGAGTTGTAATTGCCATGTTTATAGTATTTGTTATGTTTTCTCATTTTCACAGTATTTTTGTCATTTTAACAGTGTTTTTGTCATGTTAACAGTGTTTTGTCATGTTAACAGTGTTTTTGTCATGTTAACAGTGTTTTTGTCATGTTAACAGTGTTTTCTTATTTTCACAGTATTTTTGTCATGTTTTCATGCTGATCTAGTTAACCTGTTTATGATACTTGATGTAGATTCTTTTCTTTATCTTATTTCATCACATATATTGTAAGGGATATTTATAATCAAAAGAATACTAAATAACGTTATACATGACAGAGTGATGGTGCCTATCTATAGTGCAATGCCAATCTCATTGTCACCAAAAAAAATTATATTTCATTATGTGCAATATAATTTCTTGCAGGAAACAATTATTCTGCAAACTCACATTACGCCACCTCAATAAAGAACCGCATCATGTTGAGAGGCACGTGAAAGGGAGACGATTCCAACGAGCGCTGGCAAAATGTAAGGAATGTTTCGCCTCAAAAATATTATGGGTTCCGTCTAAGTGAACCCCCCACCCCCACCAAACCAAAACACCTAAAAAAAATCACCAACTACATATTGTAGTGTATTGCATCGATTTTGTTTTAATGCTTAATGTTTTAAGGCATACATCATTCAGTTTTCGAAGTGTGATAAGTACTAGCTGCAAGTTGCCCTTATTTGTTGCTGCAGGGGAAGCATGCCAGAAGACCGGCGAGACTTTCAAGCCGCGGGGCCCCAGAATGAAGACCGCCAGAAATGACGTGACAAGGCGAAAAGCTCCAAAGTCATCATTTGGGGCGCAACCAATGGCGGAAGATGACGAGGATGATTTCAGCGATGGAAGCAACATGAGTGATCTTTATCCAGGTGATTTGATTAGCTTGTCCTTCAATGATATTGTTTTTATGAAGAATCTTTTATTTGTACCGTTTAGGCCTTGGGCCAAAGAGTACATATGTGTGTACAACAATAAATGAACAATATCAGAACCGACTTACATATTACAGTCAAACTTGAACGCCTGATAAATGAATGCCGCGACATTTCTGAAAATCGTAGTATTTCTATTTTTAATAAGTTGCTGACCCTCAAATTTAGACAGGTTGCAAGAACTGAGATAGTGGGATCTTATATTCGCATATAGAGGACACGTAGTTAACAAATGATTTTCATTTTCAATTTCACTAACCCCTAATATTGCCATCTTGGGTGTGAATGCATACAATACATAATGGTTTCTCTGGCAATGTGCTGCAATAGACCGATTCAGGCTGTCAATCAATCATTGACGTCACTTGCTTTCATCCAATCTTGTGGCGAAAAAAGGTCTTCCGCGTGCGTTATGTCCGACAAACAAGTTGGACAAACAAAGCAGTTTAATGAAATGACATTTATCGAGAGTAGCTTTTACACTTTTGTTACTCGTTGTGAAACCAACATCCCATCGTCCGTAGTGACAGACTAATGGGCAACTGAAAGTTGTAATTCAGTACATGTATATGTCTCTGTGACCGCTTTGGTCGTAGGAATAGTGGGATTTTCCGTGTAAGCTAAAGAAATGGCTTTTGGGTGGCCACTCACTAGCTATAATGATGTCAGTGAACACGCGTTGTCTCATGGAAATAGTAATTGTTGTAGTATACCAAATAAACTGCATTACAAAGAATATGCAAATCACTGACGAATGTGTAACTTTTATTTCAGAGGAGAAAATTTGATTTCATTAAATGTGCGGCAGGTCCTGTTTATATGTTTATAGGATTTTAAAATAAGGCGAAATACGTGTCGCAAGAAATAGTTACCTATAGTCAATTCGAGCGAGTTTATATGGCTAACTGATCTCTACAAATAGTTAAGAAGCTCTGTAATAATAATGCATCAGAAGATTGGTTGTGTAATTGTTGTACGTTGTGTTTTTCAGCGGAGTATTTCGGAGATTCAGACGATGAAGAGGAGGGTGAAGAAGACTCGGCCGAAGATGGCGACAAGGAGGGACCGGGCGACAAGGAGGGATCAGGCGACAAGGAGGGATCAGGCGACAAGGAGGGATCAGGCAACAAGAAGGGATCGGGCGACAAGAAGAAAACGAGACCAGCACAAAAGGAAAAAGAAGGCGATACATCAGAGGAGGACTCAGACTCGGACTTTGAATTCGAGCAGATGGATGTGGAGGGAGAGGAGGACAGCACGGAGCGTCTCAATGTGTCTGCGAACGCTGCCGGAAGGACCAACAAGGGGCGTAACCATGGAAATGCTTCGGCGAAGTCACCTGTAGTGAAGACTGACAGCAAACGAAAACGAACGGTGAGTTCATGTTTCAAACTCAGTAATCAGTCAGTGACATATTCTGGTGATTAATGTGTAGCTCTAGTGTATGACGTCAGTTGTATCAGTTTGCCAGATTCATAGTGGCGGAAAATTTGTATCGATTTAAAATTCGTAAGGGTTACATGGTAGTGTTTGTCACATATCAATCAAGCACTAGAAGTAGATGTACTGATGTTAGGAGGCTAACGGGATTGTCCCTATCACCGTGAGTACGAAGTATCGAGAATAACAGCGTTCCGCGTTAAAACCATGCGTGTAACCAGACCCGAAACTCGCTTTCCAGGTAGACCCGGATGTTCCCAAGAAGAAGCAGAAATCGTTCAAGAAAGGACCTCATTCTAAAAATAAAGGGAAGATATGAAGCTGGACCGTTTGTTACGCACCTGGTGCTATATATTGTTAACATCGGATGGGAGACCGCCACCCTGAGGCGGTTCCCACTTGTACATACTGCCGGTATATGTACCCAGAAGTCTACATTTTGTCTTATTAAATTATCCACGCATTACTTATGTTCCGAGTGTTTCTGGGGCAATGACGTCAATTAACCGATCGAGGCTGTCAATCATTCGCCGACATCACTTGCTTTTATCTAATCATGTGGTGGAAAAAGGCAAACAAAGCAGCATGTCACTTTGTTGTCAGTTTCAGAGTACTGCTCACTTGTACTTTGTATCATCATTGATTGTCAATTTCGTACTCACGCTTAATGAACAAGAACTCAAACGTGGGCGGGGCTTAGTGTTGGAGTGTGGACCGGTCTATTGTGATGGCGATCCAAATGAGCCAGATCCGAAACAGGTCAATTTATTATAAATATTTTATTGCCATAAAAGAGTAATATGAGAAAAACATTGCAGATCACCGGCAGACAAGCGAAGGGGGTATCCTGAGCATTCGTGTTACAAGTCTGTACAATATTCAAACATACTGTGATGAGCGTACGTGTATATATTTTAACATTATGGCACAACAGTGACTGCGATAATGTGACATTAAACCCCGTGTACGTGTACTTACAGATGCCTCTTGCTGACATTGAAAATACACGGAACTACATAACAAATCCCGTACAATACGTAATGTTATAAATGCTGGTCGATGACACAGCATGGCGCCAACAACTAAATTAATGCTAAGGATTTTGACATATTTAATGGGCTTGGTATACGTGCAATTTCATGTTGGAATAATGTAACGGAATATATATCTAAGACATCCTAGGTCTAATGCTCTCACCAGATGACGCTGTACAGATGATCACGGGGCGATCAAACCGCAAAGCGCCGATTACCTATCGTTTGCAACGTAGAATATATTAAAGCAGCCTACTTACATGCGCCATCTTAGATTTTTTACATTTTAGAATCAACACTACATGTATCTCAAAATTATGATGCATATTGAGTTTAAATCTCGTTTCAATATAAAACTGCGCGGACTCGTTTATCGTGCGCGGACGTCTTAGCGAGCCGCGGTCGACATCACACAGAATACCGAAGAGCGAACGGTCAGCGAACAGGCGCGCAGGGATATAAAGCCGGCCACCAACTTCTGCTCGGTGAACAAATGTGTTTCACTCCAGAATTTAAATTCAAGACAGAATATACCTGTTTGACATGGAGAAAAGATTGGTTATATAACAAGTACAGAAAATATTGCTGTAAGACTGGACAATTGAGTATTTTGTGTGTAATTTTAGGTGAGAATACGGGACGTACGCCAATAGTTAGTCTGTCAGTAAATCTTTCCGTAATCTGTGAGATCACTGAATTGCCCCCCGCGTCACAGCCGTGTATATAGTGACCGTGAGCGATGAGCCGAGTCCGTACCTGATTTGAATGTGCACTCATGTCCTATAATATGCAGGGAATATGTTCGTTTGTCCTAGCGAAAACACTTTTGTATATGAAGGGTAACACAGGGGTTGATATACTTCATTTGCTGGGTATACACTTACAATTTCGTATACTCTTCTACCAGGGTCCGGTTCGGCTTATACGGTTTCACTCTATTGCAATGAATCTTGTAATGTCTTTATCGCATGTCCTCTCGTGAAATGGAAGCCGAAAGCTGATCCCTCCGAGATAGTTCGTAACATAATTAAAAAAAGGAAACCTTAACTTGTTTAGCATTTGTTCAGAGCAATCCTAGTACAGGAAACACGTTTGCACCAACATGGTGGCGCATGTACTCAGTAGCATAACTAAAATAGGAAACCTCATTTCTATTTCGTTGGATTAAGAGCCATCATCGTAAGATCAATAAATATGTTTTCACAAACATGGTAATGAAGAATACGCCCGCGGTCAGAACGGGGAGCATTACAGTGGGACGGGCGGCAGCGGTTCCGCTCGCGACCGTGCCTCGCGTCACCACAGCGGTGGAACCAGCTCCTGTCGTAGCGGCGCCATCTTCATTCTCCGCTGCTGTCGTGTCGGCGCGACGGAACGGGTCGGGCGTCGGAGGACCAGGCGGTGGGCCGTGGGCAATGCTGGACGGGGAGCTGGAGGGAATGCTGGACGGGGAGCTGGAGGCAATGCTGGGAGATGCATGGCTGCGCTGTTGGATTTAAGCTGAAAGAAGACGGCAGTGGATATTGCGTCGTCGTTGATGTGGCCGGGGACGGGGATGGTCTTGTCGTTGGGGAGGTGGGTACGGTTGTAGTCGTTGTGGGCGTCGTTCTTAGCGTAGTCGCAGTAGTAGTAGTAGTAGTAGTAGTAGTAGTAGTACTAGTGCTAGCGGTGGTAAATCTCGAATCGCACGAATGGAGCCCCGACACCAACTGGACTCCCGTACTGCCCAACGCCTCCACCAACACGACCTCCATGACCTCTTGGAGGCCGTCAGCCAGGCAGGGCAGCTCCCGGGCGGCGGTCACGATGGTCAAACAACTGGCCGTGCACGTCCTCCCCGTGACGTCACACTCCAGAAGCAACTGAAGCCCCAGCCGTTGGGCTTCCGGTGACGTCACGAAGTTCTCGACGTCGCACCCCGCCGTGTTGCCCAGAATCTTTCTGTCGATGTTACAGATGTCGTAACTCATGAAGGACACGCACGTGGAGAAGTTGCGGGACGCCGGATAGTACACGAGGAAGGCCAGACACATCTCGTCCGAAGTGGCTTCCCCGAAGCGTACGGACGCCGTCTGACCCAGTGAGTTGTAAACGCAAGACGTCCGCAGCTCATCCCCTGGGCGAACCTCCACCGGCTCCAAAAACCTGCCGAACACACATGTATAACGTAGAGATGTTGGCGTATTTGCGATGTTAATGGTACTCTCGTTGTGGTCCGGGGGTAAATATTCGTATGGTAAACTATGTTTTCTATTTAAACGTGATTTTTTCTTTCTTGGTGTGATACCTTGAAGTTCATGCCGCGCAGTATGCTTATAGTATAAATGCGCGTATCAAAAGGAGTCGGCATACAGTAAAACGCCTGCTTTGGTTCATCCCAGAATTGTTCCAGATCTGTATACTGGGGGGGGGGGGGGGGCTGTATTGGGCCCCTAAATTCAGTCTCTGCTACTACATAAGACTTGTTCCCTGCATAAGGATATGCCCTTGTATCACCCAGTATAATGCGACCATGCAGTTGCCAATTACGGCCACTGTATACCGACTATGATGGTCAATTTCATATTCACGGTCAAGGAAACAGGACTTAAGAGTGGGTGGGGCTTAGCTCGGGGTGTGGAACGGTGTATTAACTCACTGGTAGAAGTTTGGGTCATCATATCGATAAGTCTCTTGGTTCAAAACGGTGGAGATGCGTGCACCGTCTCTGTAAAGTTCTGTCTTTCCAGACACACCTGCAAAAAAGCGTTATCGTAAATTATAACGTTATGCTACTGCGCTAATACCTTTGTAGCCTTTGTTTGGTTCAATGCACACACCTATCTAGCAAATCGAATATTATATTCACGTGATCTGTCATATGCCATAACAGTGCATGCAAAAGAATGCCATCGTTCTATGCAAAAACAGTTCCTTTGGATATTTTGTTGTGAAGTCGATCCAAGTCTAACTATTTGTACTTACTGTACGATTGGTTGATTATTCAGGACGCTTTAACCACTTTTGGTCAAATCGCGTCAATGGGACAAGGAAGGGAGAGTGGAGCCATGTCCCCGGGGGTAACCCCCTACTCTCTACGACTTACTGTACGACTTGCATGGGCTAGAGCGATATATTGGTTGCTTCACCATAGCCACAATAGCAGTCTGGCTACATGTAGAACTACCGCCCCGGGGGTAGGGGGGAGGACTCTGATATACGGCATTATGGGGGTGCTGCTCGACAAGGTGTCCTTTAACATTGCGTTCATTTTTCGACGAATGGTTCAATTATAATTACATCAGGGTATTAAAATCGCAGTGGTAGTGTCTCAAATTAAATGTTTTTACATGTGTTAAAAGTGTGAACATGTTTAACTCTGGTCCAAGTTTTAGAAGAATAAACAGATTTAGGGTCAGATCTAGCCGTAGTCCTGCGAGCAAGCCGCTGTGGCTACCGCCAATAGTTGCGCGACTGGACCCATATCGGAGCGGACTACATTACATCTATGGAATTAATCTAGATGTATGAGTCTGCGGCTAGATTATATATGGAGCACCTCAGCGCACCTTTTCCCGCTTTTGTTAGACTGGGCCCTACTAATTAAAGTAGAAAGTTTCCTTTTTGTAAAACTGTCGGCTGTTACAATTTGCTTCAACTCACCAAGGTAATGCATATGGAGGAATCCTTCGGCCAGATAGACCTTGTTGGGGAGTCCAGCGGTGCACGCTGACCCGCATCGACCCTCTTGAACCACTTCTTCTTCGCCAGGTGGAATGAACAACCGGAAGGGTCCGGTCATCACCATGGCAGCATCGTTCGCGCGCAGCCTGCTTGTATAGTGCAGCGTCATACCGGAAGTATCGCTTAAGCCGTTCTGCAGACCTGGGTTGTTCCAGTGGATCTAAACAGGGCAGGAGTTTCGCTTCAAGACTGAACAATTGCTGGTTGAATGTGGGATGTTTGGTTTGATTAATTTCATTGCTGAATTCTGTATGTACCGCGTAGAGCTTGTTTCTGCCGTGAATTGGCCGAACCATTAAAGTTACCATGCGTACAGCTAGGCAAACTTCTGTTCATCAAAGATTGTGCATAGGCGATTGCGGGTGGTGATTAATTCAATCTTCCATGTCGGTTCTACGGCTCTCGGCACCGAAATGAAAAACCTGACCACCAACATTACGCTACTACAACACTGCCAGTGGTCTGCAAGGGGTATATGGGGATTCGCGACACAGGCATATTTGAAAATTCGACATTCGATATTGACCCACAAATTCCGGCACTGAGGATATGAAAAAGCGACATCGACTGAGATAGTGGCATTTTAGAAAAAAAAAACGTAGCCAAAAGGAAAACTTGACTGAAAACTTTGAATAATTGACACTGGAGCCCTCCCCCCCCCCCCCCATTCCATACTCCCACTGTATGAATGGTTACCTGCAGAACGGCTGTCTTGAAGCCAGTCTGGCCAATGCGGAAGCCGTAGTCCTGGCCGTAGCACTGGCCCTGGCTACCCAGCGTCCACCCAGCAATGATGCTGCGGCACTGGGGCACGGTCATACGGCACGTGGCGGGGCCAGGGTACGGACGCGCGCTCGTCCCTGTACGTGTCATCAGTAAAAGGGTTAATGTATACATGTATATATTTCTATATATTACAGTAAGCATGCGTAACTAGTGATATCACGGAATCCCAAAGTGAAACAGCTAAAATACAATCTTGCTGATTTGACTTCGCGAAATTACAAAAAATAATCTGTCCGGCACAAAATGCAACAACACTGCAGCAATTGCAAACGACATTTCTAAGACTAAACATAATGTGTTTAAGTAAACGTGTCTTTATATATAAGAATATGAATGACCAAATGCATGGGAGTTATTAATAGATAATAACATTTACAAAGGCTACATCTTTAACCCAACTATATTGATTGGTGTAATTATTCATACCGGCCTCTTCTTCACATCCGTACAGGATCATGTGGTGCACCACAGCCTCGTTATCGACTTCGGGCGTCATGGCGACCACGTGGTAGTCGTCGTCTGAAGGGAGGTCGAATGAGAGGCAGGCGTAGGTGGTCTCCTTGGCGGGGAGGGTGACTCTGGTGAACCGCAGAGTCACTTCCCTGCGGTCCTCTGAAAGAAAGTTGGGATTTATTAATTAGTCTGTTTGTGTCATCGGTGAAACTAAATTCCGCCCAATTTGTACGTAGGATGCCACGACTATACCAGGCTACCGTTTTGTGGGCCTCCCCTCTCCCCTCTCCGCTGGTACCCACTGCCCAGGAGGCAAATACATGCCTTAATGACCCATAAAGTTCGTCACTTTTGTTCTCCAACGAGTACTCGGGGTTAGGTAGGAGGTTACAGTGTCACATGATATAAACACAGGCTTGAAGCCTGTTTTGATAATCTCACCGTCATCGTCACTGAGAGCGGCGCAATCAAACTGCTTCGGGCAGCTGAGCCAGGCGTTCCTCTCCCGGCACGTGGCTCCATCTAGCGGCTCGCAGACCCCTGCAAAAATTTAGATAAACAAACTTAAATATAAATTAGGCCCCGCGCTGGTATATATATATCATATATGACCTATCCGTCAGTGTATTGATCAGTAAATTTGTATTAGACAATGATGCATGCACCACGGCATATTTATTCGCAGATCAGCTAGAATGGCAGTTTTCCCACGGCTGTGTGGATCCTACCTGGGTGTGTGAAGGGGAGTGGTGGATGGGGGGTGGAGGGGGGGGGGTGACCGGTGGGCTGTTTCAACCTACCTGGGTGTGTGAGGGTGGGGGTGAGCGGTTGGCTGCTTCAACCTACCTGGGTGTGTGAGGGTGGGGGTGAGGGGTGGGCTGCTTCAACCTACCTGGGTGTGTGAGGGTGGGGGTGAGGGGTGGGCTGTTTCGATCTGCCTGGGAGTGTGAGGGTGGGGGTGAGCGGTGGGCTGTTTCGGTCTACCTGGGTGTGTGAGGGTGGGGGTGAGCGGTGGGCTGTTTCGGCCTACCTGGGTGTGTGAGGGTGGGGGTGACTGGTGGGTTGTTTCGGCCTACCTGGGTGTGTGAGGGTGGGGGTGACCGGTGGGTTGTTTCGGCCTACCTGGGTGTGTGAGGGTGGGGGTGAGCGGTGGGCTGTTTCGGCCTACCTGGATGTGTGAGGGTGGGGGTGAGCGGTGGGCTGTTTCGGCCTACCTGGATGTGTGAGGGTGGGGGTGAGCGGTGGGTTGTTTCGGCCTACCTGGGTGTGTGAGGGTGGGGTGAGCGGTGGGCTGTTTCGGCCTACCTGGATGTGTGAGGGTGGGGGTGAGCGGTGGGCTGTTTCGGCCTACCTGGATGTGTGAGGGTGGGGGTGAGCGGTGGGTTGTTTCGGCCAACCTGGGTGTGTGAGGGTGGGGGTGAGCGGTGGGTTGTTTCGGCCTACCTGGGTGTGTGAGGGTGGGGGTGAGCGGTGGGCTGTTTCGGCCTACCTGGGTGTGTGAGGGTGGGGGTGACCAGCGAGCTGTTTCGGCCTACCTGGTTGTGTGAGGGTGGGGTGAGCGGTGGGCTGTTTTGGCCTACCTGGGTGTGTGAGGGTGGGGGTGAGCGGTGGGTTGTTTCGGCCTACCTGGGTGTGTGAGGGTGGGGGTGACCAGCGAGCTGTTTCGGCCTACCTGGGTGTGTGAGGGTGGGGGTGACCAGCGAGCTGTTTCGGCCTACCTGGTTGTGTGAGGGTGGGGTGAGCGGTGGGCTGTTTTGGCCTACCTGGGTGTGTGAGGGTGGGGGTGACCAGCGAGCTGTTTCGGCCTACCTGGGTGTGTGAGGGTGGGGGTGACCAGCGAGCTGTTTCGGCCTACCTGGTTGTGTGAGGGTGGGGTGAGCGGTGGGCTGTTTTGGCCTACCTGGTTGTGTGAGGGTGGGGGTGAGCGGTGGGCTGTTTCGGCCTACCTGGGTGTGTGAGGGTGGGGGTGAGCGGTGGGCTGTTTCGGCCTACCTTGGTGTGTGAGGGTGGGGGTGCGCGGTGGGCTGTTTCGGCCTACCTGGGTGTGTGAGGGTGGGGTGAGCGGAGGGCTGTTTCGGCCTACCTTGGTGTGTGAGGGTGGGGGTGAGCGGTGGGCTGTTTCGGCCTACCTTGGTGTGTGAGGGTGGGGGTGCGCGGTGGGCTGTTTCGGCCTACCTGGGTGTGTGAGGGTGGGGTGAGCGGTGGGCTGTTTCGGCCTACCTGGGTGTGTGAGGGTGGGGTGAGCGGTGGGCTGCTTCGGCCTACCTGGGTGTGTGAGGGTGGGGTGAGCGGTGGGCTGCTTCGGCCTACCTGGGTGTGTGAGGGTGGGGGTGCGCGGTGGGCTGTTTCGGCCTACCTGGGTGTGTGAGGGTGGGGTGAGCGGTGGGCTGTTTCGGCCTACCTGGGTGTGTGAGGGTGGGGTGAGCGGTGGGCTGTTTCGGCCTACCTGGGTGTGTGAGGGTGGGGTGAGCGGTGGGCTGCTTCGGCCTACCTGGGTGTGTGAGGGTGGGGGTGAGCGGTGGGCTGTTTCGGCCTACCTGGGTGTGTGAGGGTGGGGTGAGCGGTGGGCTGTTTCGGCCTACCTGGGTGTGTGAGGGTGGGGTGAGCGGTGGGCTGCTTCGGCCTACCTGGGTGTGTGAGGGTGGGGGTGAGCGGTGGACTGTTTCGGCCTACCTGGGTGTGTGAGGGTGGGGGTGAGCGGTGGCCTGTTTCGACCTACCTGGATGTGTGAGGGTGGGGGTGAGCCGTGGGCTGTTTTGGCCTACCTGGGTGCGTGAGGGTGGGGGTGACCGGTGGGCTGTTTTGGCCTACCTGGGTGTGTGAGGGTGGGGGGGAGCCGTGGGCTGTTTGGGCCTACCTGAGTGTGTGAGGGTGGGGGTGAGCAGTGGGCTGTTTTGGCCTACCTTGGTGTGTGAGGGTGGGGGGTGACCAGCGAGCTGTTTCGGCCTACCTGGGTGTGTGAGGGTGGGGGTGACCGGTGGGCTGTTTTGGCCTACCTGGGTGTGTGAGGGTGGGGGTGAGCGGTGGGCTGTTTCGGCCTACCTGGATGTGTGAGGGTGGGGGTGAGCGGTGGGCTGTTTCGGCCCACCTGGGCGCGTGAGGGTGGGGGTGAGCGGTGGCCTGTTTCGACCTACCTGGGTGTGTGAGGGTGGGGGTGAGCGGTGGACTGTTTCGGCCTACCTGGGTGTGTGAGGGTGGGGGTGAGCGGTGGGCTGTTTCGGCCTACCTGGGTGTGTGAGGCTGGGGGTGAGAGTGGGCTGTGTCGGTCTACCTGGGTGTGTGAGGGTGGGGGTGACCAGCGAGCTGTTTCGGCCTACCTGGGTGTGTGAGGGTGGGGTTGACCGGTGGGCTGTTTTGGCCTACCTGGGTGTGTGAGGGTGGAGGTGACCGGTGGGCTGTTTTGGCCTACCTGGGTGTGTGAGGGTGGGGGGGAGCCGTGGGCTGTTTGGGCCTACCTGAGTGTGTGAGGGTGGGGGTGAGCAGTGGGCTGTTTTGGCCTACCTTGGTGTGTGAGGGTGGGGGTGACCAGCGAGCTGTTTCGGCCTACCTGGGTGTGTGAGGGTGGGGGTGACCGGTGGGCTGTTTTGGCCTACCTGGGCGCGTGAGGGTGGGGGTGAGCGGTGGCCTGTTTCGACCTACCTGGGTGTGTGAGGGTGGGGGTGAGCGGTGGACTGTTTCGGCCTACCTGGGTGTGTGAGGGTGGGGGTGAGCGGTGGGCTGTTTTGGCCTACCTGGTTGTGTGAGGGTGGGGGTGAGCGGTGGACTGTTTCGGCTTACCTTGGTGTGTGAGGGTGGGGTGAGCGGTGGGCTGTTTCGGCCTACCTTGGTGTGTGAGGGTGGGGGTGAGCGGTGGGCTGTTTTGGCCTACCTGGGTGTGTGACGGTGGGGTGAGCGGTGGGCTGTTTCGGCCTACCTGGGTGTGTGAGGGTGGGGGTGACCAGCGAGCTGTTTCGGCCTACCTGGGTGTGTGAGGGTGGGGGTGACCGGTGGGCTGTTTCGGCCTACCTGGGTGTGTGAGGGTGGGGGTGAGCGGTGGCCTGTTTCGACCTACCTGGATGTGTGAGGGTGGTTTGAGCGGTGGGCTTTTTCGGCCTACCTGGGTGTGTGAGGGTGGGGGTGAGCGGTGGCCTGTTTCGACCTACCTAGATGTGTGAGGGTGGGGGTGAGCCGTGGGCTGTTTTGGCCTACCTGGGAGTGTGAGGGTGGGGGTGACCGGTGGGCTGTTTTGGCCCACCTGGGTGTGTGAGGGTGGGGGTGAGCCGTGGGCTGTTTGGGCCTACCTGAGTGTGTGAGGGTGGGGGTGAGCAGTGGCCTGTTTCGACCTACCTGGATGTGTGAGGGTGGGGGTGAGCGGTGGGCTGTTTCGGCCTACCTGGGTGTGTGAGGGTGGGGTGAGCGGTGGGCTGTTTCGACCTACCTAGATGTGTGAGGGTGGGGGTGAGCCGTGGGCTGTTTTGGCCTACCTGGGAGTGTGAGGGTGGGGGTGACCGGTGGGCTGTTTTGGCCCACCTGGGTGTGTGAGGGTGGGGGTGAGCCGTGGGCTGTTTGGGCCTACCTGAGTGTGTGAGGGTGGGGGTGAGCAGTGGCCTGTTTCGACCTACCTGGATGTGTGAGGGTGGGGGTGAGCGGTGGGCTGTTTCGGCCTACCTGGGTGTGTGAGGCTGGGGGTGAGCGGTGGGCTGTTTCGGCCTACCTTGGTGTGTGAGGGTGGGGGTGAGCGGTGGGCTGTTTTGGCCTACCTGGTTGTGTGAGGGTGGGGGTGAGCGGTGGATTGTTTCGGCCTACCTGGGTGTGTGAGGGTGGGGTGAGCGGAGGGCTGTTTCGGTCTACCTGGGTGTGTGAGGGTGGGGGTGAGCGGTGGCCTGTTTCGGCCTACCTGGGTGTGTGAGGCTGGGGGTGAGCGGTGGGCTGTTTCGGCCTACCTGGGTGTGTGAGGCTGGGGGTGAGCGGTGGGCTGTTTCGGCCTACCTGAGTGTGTGAGGGTGGGGGTGAGCGGTGGCCTGTTTCGGCCTACCTGGGTGTGTGAGGGTGGGGGTGAGCGGTGGACTGTTTCGGCCTACCTGGGTGTGTGAGGGTGGGGGTGACCGGTGGGCTGTTTTGGCCTACCTGGGTGTGTGAGGGTGGGGGTGAGCGGTGGGCTGTTTTGGCCTACCTGGATGTGTGAGGGTGGGGGTGAGCGGTGGGCTGTTTCCCGCCACCCACTGACACTCAGGGTCGCCTAACTCCTCCCCATTACTTTTCCCGTCCCCGTCTGAATCCAGCTCACACAACTCTCGTGACCAGGTCTGCAAATAAAGGAGGCATAGAAAAAATGTGTTTTATTTTGCGTGCAAATATTTTTTGGCGCGAATAAAACGGTACACTAGCACAAGTATACATGAACACATGTTCAACAGCATTTACTAAAAACCTTATCCCCTTTTTATATTTTATGTTTAAAATGTATATTAAAAACGTATAGTATCCTCCTAAAGACGCTATAAAGATCTATAAAACCAATTTTGTTCATTTGTTCAGCGACGGTAGGGATGGGGTGGGGGTCCATACAGGGCCGGCGGGGGACGGTGGGTGCTGTGCCCAATTCGGTGAACACCCATTCGTTATACAAATTGTTTAAGTGTGCACTGCCCACTAAAAAAAAATTGCAATTTGCACACAAAATGGGCGTCCACCTAAAACAGCCCCCGTCCCCCCTTCCCCCCCCCCCTCCCCCCCCCAAGCGTGGGCCCGCCAATGTAAAAGTAATAACGTATTGGTATACATACGTGACCGTGGGACTGGAAGTGGAGGCCGAACGGGTTCCTGGCACCTCCCCCCTGAGGGTTCTGATGGCCCAGACCTTGCCACGTCTCCTCGCGGGAACATGGGTTCGGAATTCTATCGCCGTTGGGCAGACGACTCTGGTAAATTTGATGACCCTCGGTGTATACCAGCCATATTAGTGTCAGGGTGATGATTGCCCGTCGGCCCTGGTCCATGCCTTGGCGGACGGTCATTCGCTGGGATGATGGGTGAAATAGTGGCACACGCCGATCTCCCGGCAGAGGGCGTTTCGCTTGCGCTGTAGTCCTATGTGAGGAACGAGCTCCCTCTGCTGGCAGAGTGGGCAATCATGCACGTGCCTGCTGCTGTAACGCTCGACCGCTGAAAATCAGCTCTGATGAGAAACTGAAAACATGACCATTTATGAAATCATATTTTTCAGCAATTAAAGTTGCATGTGGAGCTCTTTCCCGCCAAAACTAATGAGGTCAACATACATATAAGAATCAGTTCTTGAATCATTTAAGACTTCTTTTATCTATACTCCACCCATACCAGACTGCCAAATAGTGTCTCTTAGCCTTGTCCGTGATATTAATTTACCACAAGTTTTCATTTTAGTGGTAAACGTCATCAGTTTGTGTGCTTCGCGATGCTTTGGTATAAGTAGCAGTGCCGCGACCGAGTTCTGTGGTGTCCCGGGATAGACACGTTTGCCACACCACAGCCGAAACGGCGATGTTTATCAGGTTTCTGAATTTATAGAATGAAACAATCGAGTTTTCTGCAAATTTTGATATAAATTTTGCCTAGGCTTAGTTTTGGCGGGAAAGAACTCGACATGCAACTTTAATATAATTCATTTCAGAAAAAAAAATTACTTTCATGATATTTTGTATAATGTGGTACCAATATTTTAAAAATTTGAACATGATGTTTTTATCTTGTTAATTAATCTGGAATAATTATAGAAACACAGAAACAAAAACCCCAACAGTACGATTTTAATAATTGACGCAGTGCACAAAAAATAAGGTCCGATTCCCATATATAAGAAGCCTAACGTGTGTGTGCCCCAGGTTTGGCGTAATGCCAGATCTGTCGTAGTCGCCTTCAGAAACGTTACGCATGGTTGCGGGAGCGATAACCGGAATGGTTGAAGTAAACTGACTTAAAACGGTGTATTTGATTCTACCAAGGTATGACGTTTTCGTTACTATGACCTTTTGGGTTCAAACATATACGCTACCATGCGATGTGCAAACAAGAGTTTCACTGTCAGGTCGGTTGTTTGGTTATTCATGACGCTTTAACCACTTTTGGTCATATCGCGTCAATGGGAGCACGAAGGGAGAGTGGAACCACGTCCCCGCGGGTAACTCCCTACTCTTTGCGAAGGAGGACATGGGATCTTTATTCTGCGGGCGCACAGGCATGCATGACCACAGCGGGACTCGAACCATCGACCCACGTGCCGATAGGCTCTCAGGTGGCCAGAGCACTCAATGCGAGCGGTCTAGCCGACTGAGCTATCACGCCGGCCCTTCACTCTCAGGAAGAGAGACATTGACGGACATTATGGGGCTAGGTTTAAATTAGGCAACTGATCTGTTGTCTGTGATGCCGTCAATGCCGTGAATACATGAATTAGTGTTTCAGGCCACATTTATATCCACACACATATGGGCTAATTAACCAGCTGAATGACAGCGTGACAATCCTGATTCATATCCTCATCATGGTTGAGGGTCATGCAAATCCGGATCTGTTGATCGACAGGTCGTCTTGGATGCGACCGTCATATTGCTGGCCCCAGGCCCGAATGGATGCCGAAAGTTCACATACCCGACCCGGCGGGATTCGAACCGGCGACCCTTCGCATCCAGGGCGAACACCAAACGCAATAGACCAAATGCCTGGCCGGGAACTTCCCATTTGGCCTGAGGCTATTGTCTTGGATCATCCTTTTATCCACCGGGCCTAGGCCCGAGATATCACACATGGATCAATACATGTGCATCAGCTTGCATATAGAAATATGTTCAGTATAGTTATACAACGAAACGACCGCATAGGCCTACTGACCTTTCATAAGCAGCTACGTGGTTTTATCTGACTTTCTGTGTACAGACATGCAGCCACGTGCAAACATGCACAACAACATAAACACACGATTGCCTACCTGTGTCCGGTATGGTCCGTGGTTTCCACGATCTGACGATAGCTCTATTAAATAGGCCTATAGGTACTAGCTTCTACGTACGCCTTTTCCCATTGTGGCATATGCGCGTTAGTATCATGCTGTTATGCTAGACGCGTGCATGTATATATATATATAGATGTCATGAGTCAGAGAATAGGCAAGACAGCAGCAGCAAGAAAACAACGAGAGGGAAGGGAGATGTTCTGTTTGAGAGCTAACCAGTATCGGTCCACGTTTCGTCACGCATCAATGCATGTGCACTGAAGACTGAACAGCCAGCAGTCACAAGCGCGGTGGGCGGCGCTTGCAGCTTTTGCCGGGTCGGCAAATATTCTGACTTGCAATGCCGCATGATTGATTTTTTCGGGTTCTCGGTATGGTGCTGGTGCTTAATTATCATGGTACTCGCATGGTGTCTTGTCATGGCAGACTCGGCCAAGACAGGTACTGCAGGCGTTCTCCAGGTATAATTGGACCTCGGCGACACCGGATCTAGCCAATTAAAACAGGTCTTACTTGGGCGGGCGAAGTGTTGTTGCTGGATGCGCAAATGTAATGCATTCATGTTTATGTTATAGTTACTGTCGATTAACTGGACTATACACAAAATCTCACAGAATATCAATGCCTACCATTACACAGATGCAAACTATGTCATCTGCAGAAGATTTTGTGTATAATTTACCTCTTTTATTTAAGGGGAAAAAGACCGTTGTGGTTGTTTCCAATGCAAAGATGCTCTGCTTGAAGCTGATGTGCTGACGATGGCAAGTTATGCTGGACATAACTTTTACTCACGCACGTTTAACTCTCACACATAGAAAACGCCCATAAAGCTAGTACCCATCCCTCTCGCCACCTGTCTACCGACGTCGAAATCAATTTCGTATGATGATTTACGATGTAATAGAGGCCTCCCTTTGGGCAAATATTTCAGGCGTGGTTTTTCGGTACCGGATCGCATTTGGTAGAAAACTGGAATGCATACTGGCTGAAAACCGAACTGCCTGCCTTACAGGGCCATTTAATCGCAAACTTAAAATCCACCTCCTATGTCCGAAGATACTTTCAAGATATTAATCATAATATACTACGCCATAAAAATAGAATGCCCGTTATTTTTATTCCGAAGTGCTATTCAAAATATTTGCCATTATTCCATTAAACTCGATGTTGAAACATCAAGAAATAGGGGCGATCATTCGACGTTTCGTGACGTAAATGTAAGTTCCCCTTTGAAGAGCTGTTGCGCTGTACGCGTTATGAGGGGGGGGGGGGGGGGGGCGGGGGCAAGGGGTATTTTCATTATTCGGGAATCGGCTTTTGATCTTTCCGTGAACTGGGAATGAGGAAAATAATGCCTTGTGAACTGGGAATGGGGTATTAGCCGACCGTCGTGATCAAGGATTTTCATTAATCGTGAACTGGGAATTTTAATAGCGAGCGCAAGCGAGCTCTTAAGGTAACATGCATGCATATTTAAAGTCCATTTCAAGCATAGGCTTAGGACTTTCATTTCGCGTAACAGCCCCCATGAGACGTTTTCGGTTTCGGAGTAAATATCAGCTGTACATAAATATATTCAAGCAAAGAGAAGTCGAAGCCTATTATGTCATGCCTTTAATAATTAAATCGGCTGCCCCACAAAATTAACGAATAAATTATTCAATGTTAACACTGGATGTATAGCGACGGGCTAAATGACAATGTCTGTTGCCAAGCAGAGCGCTCTTGGTGACCACCCATGGGCTGCTGTCATAGTGAGTAGTTGTGACGTCAGAATGTTATGAACATGACGTCACAATGGGAGTTCCTAAGCAACCGAATGATATGCCACAAGCATGTGCATGGTATACGTCATCCCGCCAAAGATATTCTTTATGGCAAGCCGAAGTGAGATTAAATTCGAATATTAATCTAGACATATCCCTTTGGAATATCTGAATTAATAAATATACGCTCGCATTTTTTAGGTATTATTAAACAACCGTGAAGCGAGAAATCGCTAATTTATATCATGTATCAGCCCTTCCTTTGTATGCGGGGAATTTTTGTTTTAATTCATCGTGACCTGGGAAGAAAGAAGTTTATTCTTTGTGAACCCCCTTGTCCCCCACAATATCACTTTTGTTAAAAACTCTGTTACAAGACATTGTAGGTTAAAACGCTTTTTCAGATATTATGAATTCAACACATCGAACACCTACTGGTCATCTCCTTTCGCAAAAGTACCAATTCATTAATATATAGTGTATTTACTGGAACACCGAATCGCAATACTTACAGGGACACTTAACCGCATAGTTAATCTCAATCTCCTGCTATTGATAAAACAAAACATTTCTCCACCCGTGAATTTTCTCACGAACTAATATTTCACAGAAATCTGCAAGGTGAAGAGACAGTTGAAAATAAAAAGAACACTTTTTACTTACTTTTACAGCTGTATTTGAGGATTGACGTACAGTTTATATGCGCACGATAGAGCATAGCCTAACCTGGGTTTGTGCTTAATGACTCCTTCCATAGGGGACAGTGAAATACACATCCTCCTTATATGGAATGATGCAGATAGCGACACATCAACAGTTAAACCGCATCAAGTGACTGAGTTGACCAGTCAAAACCGATATGCTGTATTGAGAAGCCACACGTAATGTAACAAATAACTTTGTTGTTTTCAAGATATCGGCAAAACCACATGCATCGGGCCTAATGCTTTCAAAATGGTTATAATATACAGAATACGTTTTCATAAGACTGCAACAAATTCACACAATGGCGACAACAGGAATTCTAGTACTTATCTGATCGCGGCAAGATTTCCAGCTATTATTGCTGCATTAATTCATGAGACCATGGTGGCTTTACACATTCCAAGACTATTGATTTATTTCACTGCTAACATTGGATCTTGCTTCCTTTTTTTATCTATATTGAGAGTCATTTACATTGCACGTGTTATTCGCTGGCTTAAATGAACGCAGCTATACAGAACCAGTATAATACACATATGTACAACGGTTCAATGGAAAATGGCATCTGTAGTCGCAGACAGGAATCTAGCTGACAGTGTGTTCCCCTCCAACGCCATCTGAAACGCATACAAACAATTCAAAGTTATTAAACAGAAGTGGTAATAATCACAAAGTCTTGATACAAGTGTCAGTGATATCCAATCAAGTACATGTACCGTTTACAAGTTGTCAAAGCTATTTGTTCTATTACCGTAGCATTATAACTGTCAGCTGGAAATGGTGTAAAAAGATCCTTGTTACATAAATGAAAGCACGTATTAGCACGAACTAGTACTGTATCGGGGTTCGGGACATGTTTCACATAAATCACTCCTCGTATCACTCCAATAGCTTACTCCTCGATGGAGTTTAACGTGCGCCGCACATTATTACAAGCACTGCGAGCTTTACTTAAACAGGATATCTGCTGACCGAGTACCATCCCCCCCATGTGTTGGTCTGACAGCCATGAGCCCTCTCATCCCCATTATGCGTTGGTCTGACAGCCATGAGCCCTCTCACCCCCCTCATGCGTTGGTCTGACAGCCATGAGCCCTCTCACCCTCCTCATGCGTTGGTCTGACAGCCATGAGCCCTCTCATCCCCCTTATGCGTTGGTCTGACAGCCATGAACCCTCTCATCCCCCTCATGTGTTGGTCTGACAGCCATGAGACCTCTCATCCCCCTTATGCGTTGGTCTGACAGCCATGAGCCTTCTCATCCCCCTCATGTGTTGGTCTGACAGCCATGAGGCCTCTCATCCCCCCATGCGTTGGTCTGACAGCCATGAGCCCTCTCATCCCCCTTATGCGTTGGTCTGACAGCCATGAGCCCTCTCATCCCCCTCATGTGTTGGTCTGACAGCCATGAGCCCTCTCATCCCCCTTATGCGTTGGTCTGACAGCCATGAGCCCTCTCATCCCCCCTATGCGTTGGTCTGAAAGCCATGAGCCCTCTCATCCCCCTCATGTGTTGGTCTGACAGCCATGAGCCCTCTCATCCCCCCATGCGTTGGTCTGACAGCCATGAGGCCTCTCATCCCCATTATGCGTTGGTCTGACAGCCATGAGCCCTCTTATCCCCCTCATGTGTTGGTCTGACAGCCATGAGCCCTCTCATCCCCCTCATGTGTTGGTCTGACAGCCATGAGCCCTCTCATCCCCATTAGGCGTTGGTCTGACAGCCATGAGCCCTCTCATCCGCCTCATGTGTTGGTCTGACAGCCATGAGGCCTCTCATTCCCCCATGCGTTGGTCTGACAGCCATGAGCCCTCTCATCCCCCTTATGCATTGGTCTGACAGCCATGAGCCCTCTCATCCCCCTCATGTGTTGGTCTGACAGCCATGAGCCCTTTCATCCCCCTTATGGGTTGGTCTGACAGCCATGAGCCCTCTCATCCCCCTCATGTGTTGGTCTGACAGCCATGAGCCCTCTCATCCCCATTAGGCGTTGGTCTGACAGCCATGAGCCCTCTCATCCGCCTCATGTGTTGGTCTGACAGCCATAAGGCCTCTCATTCCCCCGTGCGTTGGTCTGACAGCCATGAACCCTCTCATCCCCCTTATGCGTTGGTCTGACAGCCATGAGCCCTCTCATCCCCCTCATGTGTTGGTCTGACAGCCATGAGCCCTCTCATTCCCCTTATGCGTTGGTCTGACAGCCATGAGACCTCTCACCCCCCTCATGTGTTGGTCTGACAGCCATGAGCCCTCTCATGTGTTGGTCTGACAGCCATGAGCCCTCTCATCCCCATTATGCGTTGGGCTGACAGCCATGAGCCCTCTCATCCCCCTTATAGGTTGGTCTGACAGCCATGAGCCCTCTCATCCCCCCATGCGTTGGTCTGACAGCCATGAAACCTCTCATCCCCCTTATGCGTTGGTCTGACAGTCATGAGCCCTCTCATCCCCCTCATTTGTTGGTCTGACAGCCATGAGCCCTCTCTTCCCCCTCATGTGTTGGTCTGACAGCCATGAGCCCTCTCATCCCCCGTATGCATTGGTCGGACAGTCATGAGCCCTATCATCCCCATTATGCGATGGTCAGACAGCCACAAACCTCGGTGTTGCCCACCTGTCGCATCTGGGGAGCCATCTCCCGGCTGCCGCTTCTTAAAACACTTCTTCTTGTGTCCATGGCAATGGTCACAGTCATCGTCATCACTCTCATCAGATGACGACTCCCCAAACAACTTGGGCTTTTCGTAAATGCAGCAGCCTGCAAAAGATAAATCAGGAGTTGACGGATGATTGTGGGAAAAGTCATGAATCGTCTCACCAGTGATCATGCAGTTGGGATCCATAATACTCATCAACACAATATACTAGACCAAATTCCCTGAATTGATATATATACATATTGATGTTGTTCTCTTCAATATACAAGATACCATGAAAATTCATGGTATGAATTGATATATATACATATTGATGTTGTTCTCTTCAATATACAAGATACCATGAAAAATATATGAAATGTTCATGTAACAGATATTCCCTTCAATATACTTTACATTAAAATCTTTTATAAAATGAAATCCCACTTACCTGGGTAATGTATAAATAAGAAATAACTTCATAATTTGTAACCAAAACAGTATTAAATATGCAGGTAACCCAATCTTACTTACACTTTGATTTTTTCTTATTCATATGTTCATTATCAACTGTTCCTTGTTGCCACTTGACTTGCTTATCATTTTTGGGCTTATGCAACTTTAAAACCACCCCAGGACTCCTCTGCAAGCAGAAAAAAAACACATACCTGTACCATATAATTTAAATAATAAGTTGATAATCATATCATTCATTGGTTAAGTATTTAAGACTACAAAAATGTATCTCAGTCAATAGATTCATATAGCACTACCATCTATATATTAAGTTTAATTTAACAAGGCCTTGCTAAGTTCTTACCCTTAATAATTACCCATTGGAAGATGTATAGATAGGCCTATAACCAGAATATAATCAGAATACAGGCTATGCATTCACAGATAATCAGCAGTCATTTATTCCATTCCATCTCACATGTAAACTGACCTCTTGCAATTTAACCATCTACAATTAATGTCTGCCTTGATGTTTTATTCAAGCTATTAAGTTCTTATTCAATATTTAATTTAACTATTAATGTAAGAGGTCTGGATTGAAGTTGCCACAGTTCTGCAATAGATCTAGCAGAAATAAGGCATACATTGAAGACTAGGGGAAAGTCGGGTAATTTCGATCAGCGCGTAACTTCGATCACATGATATATCCCTTCGTTTCTCTGCTGCCTAATCGCAATTAAAATTTGTACTATAGTGAAGACCAAACAATTATTATTCATGAGCTTTATGACGTACGTCGCGGAAGAGCGGTATCATTACTGTAATCTGATTGGCCTAATCAGCCGCACTCGCGAAACTATAACTTTGGCGCGCTCCCTTTTTTGGCTGGGACGTCCCCCACTACAGATACGCCGACATACCCACCTATAAGCCGTAGTTATGTTCTCCCTACAGCAGCATTTATTTTTCGAAGTGATACAATTTCATGAAGTTGAAGGGACATAGAACTTGTTTAAAGTGTTGAATACTAAAAGAACATCTATTTTTATGCGATATTAAGGAAATAAAAAAGGATCGAATTTAGACTCTAAAAATTGTGCGCTGGGTGTAAATTCGATCAGTCGGTCGGGCAATATCGATCAACCATAGACCTAGCCCTGATCTACATATGTGCATGTGGTAGCACAGCTAGACATAGCCGAGTAAACTTGACCCTTCTGACAACAAGCTGATAGGCAGAAGGGGCCCTTACACCCCCGTTAGGGCCCGCTAAGGTTGAGGGCGTGAGGGTTATGCATCAGGGCTAAGCTAGACGGACAGCGCAGGTCGGGTGTTGAGGGACCATGGTTACTGGTGGATCCTGGGGGCTCAGACCAACCCCATATCTCGCATTTCCAGCGGTGTGGACTCCCCGAGAGTTTCCTAATAGAACAGACTTTTCTTGATAGAACTACACCAAAAATGTGGAATATGTTTTTAAAAATTACCGAGTGATCGAAGTTACCCGCCAATATGATCGACTTTACCCGCCTATGATCGAATTTAGCCAGATTCGCATTGGCCTTTTAAAACCGTCACTTACATCAGGATTTATGACGTAATCGCTAGAGGGCGGCACTAAACAGAAGGCGACTCTATACTGAAATATGTACTGTTTAGTTTGTAGTGATGCGTTGCTGCAGTCCCCGCTGAGAGACCGCCTCGTCACAAAGTGATCGAAATATGCCGACCTTCCCCTACCTACCAGATACCAAAATATACTTCATAGTTTGGAAGTAGATCTATATATGATAAACAATTTTGAAGATCTGGCTTGTATTAGGAATTAGGTCTGATCACAGAATTGCATCAAAGATTGTCTAGAGTCTAAACAATCTTTGATTGCATGCAGTTTTCAATACATAAATACAGCACTTTGGCGCCTATCTCTTCGTCATAATGATCCAATGTAACGTTTACAGTGCAAGAGAGCGATAATACAAGAATTACAGATGAAACACGTACAAAAAATGTTAAAATCTTGCATTCATTCTACAATACATACCACTGGGGATTCTGTGCTAGTCTCAGTAACTGCTGAACATTCTGCCCTTAAAGCCTGGGCCATTCTCAACACCGATTCAACAAACAATACTTAATCTTTATCTAATTTATTAAAATGTTGCTGCTGCGGCAACGCAGAAGTTGTGTAAGGATTGAATCAAGGCTTGAATCAAAACAAAACAATGTGTGACGTCATGACCGCCAAAGCTGCAGAACAGCGAACTTCACTTTCGGTGAAACGTTAGTCTGTGACAAGTGTTTTAGGCTCTGTGATATTGTTATTGATGATTCGAGACATTGGCATGTTATATACTCCAGTTGCCTATCTATACAATCAGTTTGTTGGGCATTCGTAGTTCGCAGTCACACGCTAGCAGTAATGGAATACGCTAATCGTTCTATTATCGCTCATCCATTGAGTGTTTAAATTGAATAGTCATAGCCCGCCGTCATAGCCTATCATAGGGGACTGAGTGGTGCCCTGCACAGTAAATCGACGGACATAGAAGGGAGGGTGGGGGGGGGGGGGGGGGGCTTCGGCACTGTTCTGGTGCATGGCCAAATGGTCCAGGGGTCAAATCGTGCAGCAGTCAAAGTGGGCATAACCTAACCATTACCCCATCAATCTATAGTCTGTGCATTTAATATCTGCCACCTCGCTTTCGTAAATATTTTGGTCCATGCACCATTTGCAGCCACAATTTATGTATTTATTTGCTCCATTACACAAAACCTCTAATTTTTGATTTTAACTTACTTGAAAGTGTGTCTTGTTTAATAACAATACAACACTATAGTCTCTAGCATAAAGTATAGCAGATGAATGTGTTGACAGCCGCCTTTTCATGACATCGTAAGGTGAAGGTCATATTACTCCGTTTTTAATGGTTAAAAGAAGTAAGTCCACGGAAGAGTCTAATATCAGGCACTAGAAAATAGGATAGAGCATTATGTACCCATGTAAAGTTTTTATACTAACAGTAATTTTAGCGTTTCACAGCAAAAGTGATGCAAAAGGAATGAGTTTGTAGCTTCAATATTAATATATATGAGAGGAACTATAAATGCATGTAAGCTTAATTTAACTTACGGCTTAATATTGACACAACCTAACCCCCCTGCCTAAAATACCAGCAATACTATCACCCACAGACATGACAGATGACAAGGTAAACAGAGCACCGGCCATAGCAAAACTTGTCTGCTTCGTTTGCGTGAAACTCATTATGTTGGCATCATGTGAATTCTTTTGACAACAGGACTGTGAGTACGCCAAATTCTGTTAGGTCTTTGGTTCAAGTTGACAAATTTATATAAACTGATTTTAGGCTTGTCAATGAAACATTTCGTGTCAAATTAGAAAATGAGGCAGCAAATAGTTTCTGTGCTAACTATAGGCCTTAATTTTTTTAGCACTAGGCGAGGGTCCTGAAGTGCGGTAGCGAGGCCTGGATTCTTCAGGAATAGGTGTAAACCTGTTCACCACTATCTCGTCTAAGTGCTCTTTGCACCAGTTAGATTATTTTCACGGCTTCTGCAAGGTGATAAATTATTTTATTTAAATATGTAAATACTATTATATCTGATATCACAACTAGTCACAGGTGTGCAAGTAGCAATCTGAGATCTACTTTTGATGCCTTGATATGTAATGTAAATTGGTTAAAGTATACAATGAAATAATCTATAAGGTATAGCATATTTTAGTAATTCATATTGGAAAATGGTTTGGTTGATGTAAATTAATGTAGGAAGAATACTTTTGATATTATTCATATTTTTGGCAGCCAAAACTCAATTTATACAGAAAAAGCTTTTAAGGATGCTATATATATGAATAAATTAATAAATATATGACTTTTTTATTAATTTTATGTGTTACAGTGTATAAAGCTGCCTTGAAGTTGGTGCTGTGATGGCGCCATTGAAGAAAGATATCTTACATTTTAAGTTTCCTAATGATTTGTTGCTCCAATTGCAAGCCCTCCATGCAGCAGAGTCTCTTACAATAAAGGCTGTATTGGCAACAACTGGTAATGGAAGTTATGTGCTTCTTCTGTAATCAAATGTAATAGAGTTTCTTTTGAATATACTAGCTGTTATAATTATAATTTGAATAAATATGTATTGTAGTGTAGTAAAGAAATTGTTAAATATTACTTCTTGTGGTATAATATTTCCAGTCTTTGTTACTGTAATTAATCAAATAGCACAATGCACCTGTAATTCAAGCGCAACAGACAGAGGAAACTGATGATTTATAATTATATTACAGGTAAGTAAAATAATTGATGTTTGAACTATTTTAGAGAACCATGATATAGAACTTCATTGCTGCAAGTCCAAGTTATGGACTGAAATCTATCTTCAAGGTAATCAATGCTGCTAGGTTGTGTATCCCCTCACCTGTGTATTAACACTCTCTGTACTATAACTAACATACATTAAGGTCTTTTATAGTGGCTAATCTGAAATGTGGTAAGTCACTATATTTAGTAAATTTGGACACCAATTGTTTGACACGAAGAAAGAAGGATAAAAATCTACTTGAAAAGGATAAAATTTGCCTGTTACATACATACTGATACATATCATTATATTTAATTGCAACTGCAGAATATGTTTTTTAAATATTGAAACTTGTGGACTACATGATAACAATGTTGTTTTTCACAAAACCATTTATTCGGTAATCTCTATCCAGGTGATAAATATCCCAATGGAAGCTTGCCTTGGAAGATAAGTGTGGAGTCTGTTGACATCACACCATTTGTGCAGTGCTTGGTAAGTTGACGCTTAGGTTTTATTTCTTTCCATCTTTTGAGGACAATTAATTGTATTGATAACAGTTGGACTAGTATGTAATATATACATGGGGTATATTTGATGACACTTCATAAGGTATATGCTACTTCAGGTTGCTCTATAGATGCGTTTATATGTAACCGATTAGGTTCGGGGTCTGTCGAAATACCGGACAGGTATCTGCAGCGTAGTGATATGCAATGGGAGTTGTCTTTGTTTTTGTGTTTGATTGTTAACAAACCTTTTTTATATTAGAGGTCACTTGCATGGGTGTTTATGTTTGTTTGAATTTCTGTTCATTCTGTTGCAGGGTCACCGTTTTCTAGCCCGTAAATAAACATCAAAAATTACACCGGTTGTGGTTTTGTCCAGTCTCTAACTGTACCTGGCCACATATATATCAACACTAACTGTCCCAAGTACGCATAGAGTTGGATGCCAAATACTTTCGACGCGCAAGCAGCAGAGGTTAACGTTATTGAAGAAAACCTTTTGCTTTAATATGAGCAGATGTATATATTTGTAATGGTGATATGATACTAACGTTACGTGCTTGTGAATATATTTACAGGCGTCTGACGGTGTTCAGGCGTCGAGCGGAACGCAACAAGATAATGATGGGCCGACAAGCACTCCTAGCGCGGCCCACAGTGGTGGCTTATCCCACGTTGACAACACGGGTGACAGGCTCACAGAAGAAGACGTTGAGATGTTGACGTCGTTGGCTTCCGACTGGAAGTGCTTTGTGTGTGGCTTGACGGTGGCAAGGCCCCGCCGTGGCTTTGTGAAGCGCCATCTCACGACGCGTCACTCGGTGAACTTGTCTAAGTATGACAGCGTCTTGACGCGCGGCAGCGTCTCTGAGGTATTGGCCGGCCTCAGGGAACTCAAGACGGTCTCGAGCAAGGATCCGCCCAAAAGGAGGGGAAAGCAGCGAATGGAGGACGAACCCAAGGCCAATTGTCTTCCGTGCGGGGAAGAATTCACACAGGAGGAGCTTCTGGAAAGTCACAAACACAAAATGCGTGAGGCTAAAGAGAACACGATAGCTCAGCCACAGGTTGATGTGGATGGCGATTTGCGATGCGAAAGTAATGAGGTCGCAGGTAGTTGTGTGTTTGGCCGTCGGTGTCATGTTAGCAGTGAGCTAGGCGCGTCGCCTGGGGTTGTTGGAGCGACGACACCAGGAGAAGTACGGACGAGACGGCAGCTGATGGCAAAGTCGTTGGCACTAAAAGGAAGATTTGGATCACGTTCAGCTGCTGCGGAACGTCGAATTGCTCAGGGCGTCACCAATCTGAGAGCTAAGAAGGGCGTTACAAGACCAATTACTACCAGGGCAAGGGGCGTCAGTAAAAGACAGGGTGGAGCGGACAACGGAATCAAAATATCTGGAGTGCAGAGTGTCTCTAGGACGCAGAGGAGTACAAAAGCCACAAAACGCATCAAGGTTACCAAGGACAAGCCGGAAAAAGCTGTTGGGATAACCGAAACGACTGAAAAGAATTCAGGAGTAGAAGGGGAAGAGAAAATAGACGACGACGATTTGGTTATTAACGATAAGACGGCAGAGGGTATGAGTGGGTCCACGGTTTGCTTGATATGCGGGAAATCTGTCCGAAAGCACCTAACCCATCATGTCCGGAGATTTCATCTTACCAGTACGGAAAGATACGAGGAAATGGAGCAAGCTACAGTGGAGAAGAGGTTGGAGATGGCGGAGGAAATACTAAGGAATCAGGAAGAGAAGAAGCAGCGTAGTTCGTTGGGGTTCACTTGCCCTGAATGTGGAATCTTATTCAGGAATTTCACCCAAGCGTCCGCTCACGTGTTAAAACAACACCGCGATGTTGCTCAATACGATCAACTCTTGTTGACCTTGGATGCTGAACGCTACATCCGGCTATCGGCGGGGAGGCCAACGGATGACCTTGATATCGAGTGCTCCTACTGTAAATCTCAACGTCACGGTCGGGAAATTTATACTCACATGAAATTCTGCCATTCTGAGGAGAGTGACTTTCAAAAGGCAGTAGACGCGGTAGACTTCCTCATTGAAGAACATCGAGTCACTACGCGACGGCGCCGCTATCGAGAATACCAAATGAAGACCTCGGAACACCACTGCATGCATTGCGCCCGGGCCTTCCGCCATTACAGCTCCAAAGCGAGGCACCAGGCCACGTGCTACCAGAACCCGGATCGCGTTCAGCGCTTCCGGTGTTTAGTCTGTGATCGCATCTTCATGAGCGAAAGCGATCTGGAGCGACACAGTGAGAGTCACCTCGACAAGAACTACATGTGCCATCTCTGCGGCAGGACCTACAAAAATAAGTCCGGTCTGAGCGTCCACAAGCGCTGCACACATAATCTCGCCGTCAAATACGAGATCAAGTACCATTCATGTAAACACTGCGGGAAACAGTTCTATGGACTGAGCAAATGGAGAAAACACATGCTGAGCCATACAGGTGAGTCCAGTATCGACTGTATGCGTCATTGAGTATGATAATCATATAAGGGACTGTTACGCAGTCCTCCGGTACTTACTGGATATTTGTAAACACCGATTCATTCCTTTATGCACTTTGTTGTTTTTATATTTAAATGATAAGGTATGTATACGCCTACGACAATTCATATATTTCCTGGTAATTTCTATATAATATTTCTTTGTCCTGTTTTTGATCATTTGGCAAGCATTTCTGGATTTCCATATTGGGCACCAGTCGCGGTTGACGTTCTACTGATGTGTTTGTGGTCTTAATTTGTCTTATTTGTTTTACTCAGAGTGAAACCTGAAGATTTTGCAGTGTCTATGATTTGTGAATTTCGAATTGTACTGCGCAATATGAAAGTGATCTTTTGCAGTTAGCTTTATGATTACGATCAATCTGCAACAGTGTAATGTTAAGTACCTAATACTTGCTATGATAATCCTAATTAATATGGTGTTGTTTCTACAGAGGAGCGTCTTTCCGTCTGTGAGTTATGCGGGAAGAACTTTAAGTCGGACGCTGACGTGCGCAAACACAAGCGGACGGTGCACGAGAATCACTACCGGTTCTACTGCAAGCGGTGCGGCCACGGCGTCAGCAGCATGCGCTACCTCAAGAACCACGTGTGTGGCCGCGTGCGCCGGGTTCAGCCGCAGGAGGACGCCCCGAGTGTCCCCGCCGTGGGTCCCAGCGCGGTGGCCGTGGACCCCAGCGCTGTGGCCGTGGGTCCCAGCGCGGTGGCCGTGGACCCCAGCGCTGTGGCCGTGGGTCCCAGCGCGGTGGCCGTGGATCCCAGCGCTGTGGTCGTGGATCCCAGCGCGACGGCCGTGGGTCCCAGCGCTGTGGTCGTGGATAACAGGGCTGTGGCCGCGGATGCCAGCGTGGTGGCTGTGAATGCGAGCGCGGCGGAATTGGCGGTGGGGGAGTTCGTTAAAGGCACCAGCAGCCCGACAATCGGCGGCGGTCTCCGTCACGTGGACGCTGCCGCCGAGGTGCCTGGTCTTTATGATAGTGGTGGACAGCGCGTGTCCGCGCATGCGCGGGAAGCCGGGCGTGACGGGGCGATCGCCTTCGCGGTTGGGCCGATATCTCGCGCGGCTGGTGACGCCATCGGACTGCAAGCTATGAACACATCTTCACCGATGTCTACTCAGCCAAATCTACCCGCCGGTCTTGTGTTGGCGGGTGTTGCCATGACAACTGCTACTGGAGTTGTTGGCGCCCCAGGCCCTGGTGTGTCGGCCCCGGCCTCGGCGGGCCCGGTGGGATACGGCACGCGAGACGCTCTTCTCGCGGCGCCGTTCCACGCAGTGATGACGTCAGTATCACAGGCGTCGTTTGGCGCCATGATGACGTCCACGGCTGGTTCCTTCCCGCCTCGTGCTCACATGGACCCAGCAGACGACAGCGGCCTGGTGACGTGCGCCGCCGATCTGGCTGGCGTAATGGGGCAGATCCAGCGTCCCCTTCAGGGTTCTCTCCCAGTCACTGTGGCCGGGATTCACTCTCAGCCCTTTCTAATTTCAACGCGAGACCAGAATGTCGCAGTCAATGTATCACATGAACTGCTAGTGCCTCAGCAGCCCCACGTCACCGTCTCTCATATGACGTCACTCGCGTCGCAGCACCAACCGCAAATCTTACAACAGATGGCGCCGCCCGTTTCTCAGCATGGCGGTACCGCCTCCGCCACGCCGGGCGCGACTCCCCCCTCGATGTTCCTGCTGCCATCCGCCGCTCTGCTGCTCTCGAGGCCCCAGCAAACCGCGTCCTCCACTCCACGGCCGCTTCTGCAGCAACACTCAACGCACATCACCAGCGCCGCGCCGCCAACGCCGGCGACACTCTCCTCGTACGTGCCACGAGGGGGCGCTGCCCCGTACCTGACGGGAGGGAGGCTCCCGCCCATCACTCTGGCCGCGAGCCGCTGGCCGATGCCGGTGGCGACTGCTGGGCTGACGGAGGGTAACGGCGTCCCTGGTCTGACATCCGCGCTAAGTCACCAACAGACGTCTCAATCTCAGCTGGCCAGGGCATCCCATTACGATGTGCCTTACCAGGGCCAGCTCTGACGTCGACGATACTTGTGCTCTGACATCATCGATACTTGTGCTCTGACGTCATCGATGCATGTGCTCTGACGTTATCGATACTTGTGCTCTGACGTCATCGATACTTGTGCTCTGATGTCATCGATACTTGTGCTTTGACGTCATAGATACTTGTGCTCTTACGTCATCGATACTTGTGCATTAAACGGGTCTGATGTACGCATTAATTATTGACGAATGCTCGATTCAGGACTAGCATTTCGTCATCAGAAGTGAGATGTAATGTGATGTCGTGATCGGTCCACATTTCATGTTAGGTCCCTCAAAATCCAGGGAATGTGTGAATGTGGAACGTCTCATGTTAAACTCTACAAATTATGATGCAAAAAAGGCTCAATCTGCCTGTTGGCGCCATGAATGTGCAAAGTGTAAGTTGTTTTTTAATTTCTTATTTCCCGGATATTCCTTTCTATATGTTATTCTGAATTCATCGCAAGTATTGTGTTCAGTGATTCAACCAAATTCAACAAGGCTTCTGTCTCACATTGGTTATTTATTACAGCAAACCATTGTAGTCTGTTGCTTCTGTAACCTGAACTAGAATCACATGAGCCAGGTATTGTCACCATGAAGGCAGGGAGAACAGTTGCAAGCGTCTTTGACTCATGTATCCTCACAGGTCTGAAATTATTCAGTTGTCAGTGGTTTCATCTGCAGAATAAGCCCTCTGTAAAGAAACAAAGGACCTTATGTAAACTGTAATCACCCATTGAATGTAGCCCAGAACCCTAGGCTGTGTGGGCTGAAACACAGCCTAGTCGCATTCCATAGTGAAATTCTGGTCTGGAACAACCCCATTTCAGGGTTGTTTGACTTTGAGCAAGTGTAGCTCTGATTCTCCTTTGCTGTGGGAAAAGTTTGATAACAGAAACAAACCCTAATCCTTTTCTTAATACTTCCTGACAAGTAATGACTAATCACATAAGTAACCTTTCTTGAAAGGCAAAAATAATCCAGTCTGTCACCAGAAATTCATATGAAAACATGGTGTTTTTACTGACCCAATGACTGGGTCCCTGAACAAGGAACCAATTAGCATGGCTTATAATATCATGTGATCACCTTGCACATGTGCAGTGGTCAACTTCCTGTAAACAAAATGGTGGCATGTTGTTGTCTATTTTTATGCCAGTAGGCAATTATGGCTCCTTTTGAAGAGTTCAACAACCTTGGAAGAGTTCATACATCAGTAATTATATGTAGAAAAGTACTTTTACATTGTTGAAACTAATTATGAAAGCTATAGTTAAACAATTCAATTTGTCATGTGAAGTTGATTTCTCACTATAGAATGCTACATGGCTATGATTCTTCAACCATAGCCATGGATTCATGGCTACATTGAATGAGACTGATGAGAGATGTTCTACCATAAAATCTGGTTCATAAAATATCATTTAGAATTGTGCAGTTTGGATTTATTGTTATACAAGGTTCATTATCACAATACAATGTCTACAGCGGATGGCAAGTTATGTTATGTTATCGATGCTGACAGATATTTTTCCGTTCGTGCTACTTACACGTTTGCAATAGTTTCTCTAATATCGGCGCGGATGTCTGATCAACTTCTTCCTTCTGCACAATGAAGTCTTGCGTTGTGGCCTCTTTCATGGTCTCGATCCATTCATTTTTGCCCTTTATGAGATTGTTCATAATATTCTGCAAACATTGAATGGAAAGACCAAATATAATCGAAATGGTTGCAGACTTGAAAGATTATCAACAATTGGACTTAGCTTAATGTAGCTATTGTTGGTCAGTTCCTTTACATTACTTAATAGTGTTTTGCTATAAAGTTGACATTTTGATGAAGCCTTATTTTATTCTTTGCATTGATTGTTGTGACATCGTTACCTTGTCATCTCTGGAGAGCTTTCCCTGAATCTTCTCTGGGTCTGTGATTGTCTCATGCAGTGTCACAAGTGTCTTCTGCAATGTTTGTTTGGCCTCTAAAAGAAAAAAAAAAATGCCAGACCTGACTTTGTAAGGCTAGAAGATAAGTAGAATTCACCTGTTTTTTTCCTTAGTAAATGTGAGTGTAGATTGTGGTTTTTGATGAGGCTTTAGAAATAAAGAAATTTAGTTTTAAAGAGTAGTACATATATATGATTACTGTTACCCTTCAGTAGAGAAACTGAAGACATTACAAGATTATTTTCTTACTATCAGTTCAGTTTTTTTTGGGCTAAAATATGCATACATTTAGATCAAATATAAGTAACCTTACTTATTTACTTACCAGCCCAATCCAAAAAGTCTACACATTCTGCATGACTATATCGGGCTGCCACCTCTCTGGCTCTCTCTCCATTCGCTGTTTTCTGCTGTAGCTCCGATCCATTCTGAACTAAAGCTTTCAGTGAGTCAATCTTACCCCATGCTGAGGAGAAATGCAATGCTGTATAGCCTGAAGGAAACAATATGTTACAATTTGAATTAAATGGCCTATGTTATCTTCAGACAAAAATGGTTTGGCTTAGATAGACCAATTAAAAATGAAAAAAAGGTAGGCCTATAGGTATTCACATGTGAGCAAGCTGCTGTGGCCCTATATAGGAGTGGTTGGCACTACCTATATGGAACTAAAAGGTACAGGAAAATGTGCCAGAATTTATATTTTCTGTCTAGAAGCTTTAGAAGTTATCCCTGTTGATCTTAATTATCGTTTGTTACCTTTTTTTCCGGAGCTGAAATTAACGTCACTCCCATGATTTATAAGGGCCGTCAACATATCCATTCGCCCCAGAATCGATGCCAAATGAAGCGCAGTTTTGCCTTCATCGTTAACGGTATCAATCTTCCCAGTTAGTCTTTCATAGTGGGGGTCGTTTTCGTCTTCTATGCAGCGAACGAATCGCTCAAGTTGATTCTCCAGCGCACAGAACAACGCGATGTTGTCAACACCTTCCAAAATATCTGGTTCCTTCTCAGCTTCTTCGTCTTGGTCTGTCTTGCTCTCAGCAGCGCTTTCAATCTTCTTGGACTTGCTTGTTGACATTTTTTTAATTTACCGCAGTCCCAAAATGTGATGAATGAAACTGACAGATTATCTCCTACATGTGTGTGTGTTTACATGCCGGGGTGTCGTCAAGGGGAAATGACGTCATGCGCGGCTTACTGCGAGAAACAGTGTGAATCAATTGTGGTACTCTATCATAACGCGCCATGTGCGTACGAAAAAGCCGCTCTTTTCTGTTTGTAGAACAAGAATAACAATTGGTTTCGACGGTAACATAAGTTATGTTAACGAATAAGATTGGTTTAGACTTATTTTAGCACATAATGACCGCCATATTGTGTGGCAGGAGTCCACACCCCACTCTAGTCACCGGAGAGCCTAACGGCACGTGGATAGGTGGTTCGATAAAGGTCTTATGTCCTTCTTCGCTTACCCCCGGGGACATGGCTCCACTCTCTCTTCCTTCTCCCATTGACGCGATATGACCAAAAGTGGTTAAAGTGTCCTGAATTAACAACCAACCCATCACCTGTTCCTGTTGTCTGAGGCTTTGATCATCAAAATTTTCACACAACTTTTGTCGCCAGCGCGCAGACACATTGCCTTGGCTACAGATCGAATGCCTAACGTTTGCCCGCTTTCAGTGGGGATGAAATGGACCAACAATAACTTAACACCAAGTAGGCATACAATATAGCCACATTTTATTGAGCGAGTCACATTTTTTTTTTCATCACACCGGCATCGTTATAACTGCGAATCTTAGAATAAAATGCGAGCGGCATAATCTATATGTTGTTATGTGTGCAATTTCTGCGTTGTTCATGTATATTCCCCACTTGGAAGTTGCACGCTACTGCACAGAAAAAAAAACATATATATAATATCCAATATACATATAGTACACGCTAATCCTATACACATATGAAACAATGAGATGAATTTTCCATTCAGAAGTTCCGAAAAAAAAATAGAATAAAGGTTATGCTTCTGCCTCGTCGAAGTACGTGATATTGAAAGCATCTTTGAGGGATCCTCTGGTTTTGCTGCTGCTACTATTGTCATAGGTCTCCACTCCGGATTGGCGGAAATCCGGACGAATATCGTCCGGAAGGTGACCTCGAACGGACTCCATCTTTGGCCTGCTGTTGTTAGTGGCCTTCACCTTGACATTGTTCTCGGCAGGTTGGGATGGCCTTGACGGCGTCCAGGTCAAGGAAAACCCTTTCAGGTGGAGCAGGAGACAGATGCCGCCCCCTATAGCCAGCAGGGCGCTGCAGACTATGAGAGTGGTTGAGTAATATGGGGCGGTGACTCCGATGCTGTAGGGGGCGACGACCGCTCCGTGTACTATCAGACCGAGAAGGATGAAGGTGGCTGCCAAATAAAATTAACACATGTAATAATTTAAATACCAGATAACAACATAAACCGCCAAGGTCTTAATTACAACTTCTTATGTTTAAGTATATACGCTTTATAAGATCCGAAGGCTACTGTACCGCATACGTACCATAATTACCTACATAATTAGGGCCTGTAGGGCAGCCATAGACCAAGTGCAATAGGGGGAGGGGATCTTTATATTTCCGCAAATTAAGCCCTCTGAGTCCCCCTACGTAGATCCAACAATGATACACTACAAGAACGGCAATTGAAGTTTAACAAGCACCAACCTGCCACAAAGCAAAACACAGCAGTCACAACGACCGCCACATTTTTCTCGGCGAATTCGTTGAGTTGCCAGAGAAAGAAGCAGAGAAGCGATGCCGTGAGGTAGACGATAATGCCGACTATCTCGAGGGCTCCCACCACCGGAGTAGTGGCCACCAGACTGGACAGGGCAAACAACTGCAACGCCTGGCCGGCAAATACCAGCGTGAAGGCCACAGTCTTTATTGGGGCAACCCCAGCCACCTGCTTCTCCAACATGATCAGTCTTCGATATCTTGACCTCAAGCTGCAGGTAGCAACTGGATAAATCGGCCAAACTTTTATCTTGATTATTTGTATATTTCGTTCGCTGGCGTTTAGGTACCACACAACATGCAGTAGTTTTTTTTTATCCTAGTAATATTCTCCAAATGTCTTTAAAGTGAAGTGTTAAATCACCAGCAGCAGTTGAAATGAAATTTGTAGATAATCTTATAATGCACCAATGTCTCGTAAAGGTTTGACTTGACCATGAAATAATGCAAGCGACGTATTATATCCTTCCTACAAACATGTAGGCAATGAACAATGGTTTATTGTACCATACGTGGTGGTCCCACCAGTTTGTAGATGTCTGCTGTTCACATATCCTATTTAAAACAAAAATATCCAGCAACTGGGCTTTAATAGTATCCAACGTACATCAACGAGCCTGTATTAGTCCAAGATCCACACCAGCACCCACCTCCGTATTAAAATATTGTGGAAGTACTTGATTTGCTTTCGTCGTCTTCGGTTTGATATGTTGTTATATAACATGTGGGCCCTCAGCCATCATCCTCAGGGTGAAAGCCTTTGAGTAAAAATGTCTCTCTGTCCGCACATCGGCTTTACTGGGTGATAACGATATACGTATGTATGGACGGCAGTGGGTCTACTTCACAACAGATCTCTCACACTGGGTGTGTTTGTGGGCAGGGCGGTGGCGCCACTCCACGCCCAACCCCGCGACACCCCCCTCCCCCCCCCCCCGACACCCGCGACAACCCCCCCCCAAGGACCCCACTCAAACGTTACTCGCCACCTTCGCCAATGGGCGTCTATTTGGGTGCGCCGGTCTTCATTGTTGCGTGACGGATGTAAGTCCCAGCGTTCATTGTGACAGTGAGAGAGGGGTGTATAAAACCAATGCCTCATACGAACGAGGTGTCACCGGCAATCTGTCTACATTGGTGGGGATGTTATTCGCTAAGATCGATGAATCAGTGATATCGTATTTGTACACAAACTTGCATGTTATTGAGTGGGTTCATCACATTGACATTCAATTTGATGTTTCGCGCAAGTTCTTCTACGTATAGCCGGCAATGCATATGATAGCCATCCCAACATCACTCAAAATATATTGTAAGGTGGCAGCAAAAACACCAACCGTAAACGCTTATTTCATGTTTAATCTAAGGAAGACTATAACAAACCGAGCCCGAGTACAGCCCAAGCGTGCATATATTTACAGAAGAGGGTGGCGGGGGCGTCCGTGGTGGGGTGGGGGGGGGGGGGGGGGGGCAGGGGACGGATATTTAAGACACATCGTCGGTCGAATATTGCGGAAATGCCCGCCTGTGTGAAAGCTGATTAACATAACACCACACAAAAGGTCTTGAAATTTAATCGCGCGACACACACCACACTAAAAGAGCTTCTTTTTAAGCTCGCAAATGGCCTTGCCATAGCTTATATTGCTGCCCCTATAAAACCGTTTACGGACCGGAGCCATGCCCGACTGCCTGCCTACACAGTCCACGCCCGAGAAGTACGCCGTTGATTTGTGTGCAGTGTCACCGCATATGCGCCTTCTACCATGACCATGTGCTGCGGCTGCTCTGTCCCAGGTACGCACCTATACGTACCTGAGTGAGTCTGACTCAACTTGTCTTCGCCGTCAACGTGTTACTGTGTTAGGTCAGCCGCCTGACCGCATACCAACAATAATTGTAGGCAGCCCATTGACGCATCGGGTGTGGCCCTTTGGGGTGGATACCCTAGCCTGGTACACCCGCAAGTCACAACCAAAGCGCGACCCAGTCATCCATGGAGAGTCAGAGAAAACATGCATCTATGATATTGTGTAAATCGACTGGTCCGTTACATGTATATGGGTCCCGGGGTGAGGACAAAAGTAAATGGACAGGCAGCCATGGGCCATGGCTGATTTGTTTCTTTGGTCAATAAATCTCCATTCTTGTTTTTATTATCTAGTTTATACAAAGGCAAGTCAACCGTCGATGTTCTTATAGAAACCAATGTAAAACAACGTACCTGTTTAATTACATTTAACTAATTTTAATGTGCCCATGTAGATCGAGCTTGTCCTCGAAGTATACTTGTTCATAATAATGCTAACGCGAAACACTATGCATGGAGTCTATATACGGATCTTACATATAGAGATACTCAGATTGTTGTATTCCTCTACGAAATAATTTATATGATGATCGGAAAACTTGTCACGCATGTATACTTATTTGCACATATTTTTTAACTGTCTATATGTACAAATGACGTTGGGCTTACAGGAATTCAATAAACGGTTATTATTCATAAATGAATCGACTGTTACATGAAAGCAAAATTGCAATGCTTTTTCTGTATTTTTTTTAGATTTTAGTTCGAATGGTTGATAAATAGTTTCCGGTTACTTTACAACGGTAAACCAACGTTTATTTTTCGTTCAACTGTTGAACTGAAAATTAATATTTTAAAAACATTTTAAATAGACCTATGCATGGTCCTAACCAAAAAGTGATCGCAATTAAAATATCGAAAACTAAATAAAGTAAGACCGTTTTCAATTTATAAATTAATGGTTGATACAGGTTTCCGGCTACTTTACAACATTATAATAACGTTTCATTTTTGTCTATAAATAAACGGTATAACTGAAAACGGTATATCTGAAAAAGACTTAAAAAATCACGTAGGTAGCAGATAAAAAGTGATCGAAAGTTTAAACATATCAAAAAATAAAGGGCAAATAAATTAAGATTCATTTCAGTAATGGTTTGTTGAATAACAATTTGGGGGTTAAAGTCACAAAATTTAGTTTGCCTTATGTGAACCATTCGTTACAGGTTTAGTATATAGCCGGCTTCGGTACCGGGCGTGCCTGTTATCTCGCGACCGGGGTTCAATCCCCGACCTGGCGGGGATGAACTTTCGGAGACCTATGATTTCAGCCACACAGGGGACAATTGTGACCAACTTCCCAGATAGCGTTGACTCAACATGAATTAAACGTTTTTTTCGAACATTGACTAAATGTCGATATGCAACATTAATTAGATGTTAATTTTGCTCATCGAAAAAATGTTGATTCAATGTCTGAGCGAGGAAAGGACAATGGACCATTCCCTAATAGGTGTCGCCACAATTAATCCAAATTAATTTTCAGTTGCGTGGTTGTCAGAGGAAAAACTTCTTCGTGAATTGTTGTTTTGCGTACATTGGTATATATTGTTTTATATTAGGATGCCGTCTGGATGAAAGTGTGACCATGGATCAATGTTGTATCAATGTTCACTTCGGTCAGCGCCCAGGGCTGTTGAAATTTGGACATTGACATTGTGTTGAATCAACGTTATCTACGTTCGCCGACGTTTCCACCCGATTTTTAACAATGAACCAATGTCGCCATGCTATCTGGGCTGGGGCCACTCTCTCGGGAAATACGCAGTGACACAGGGTGTACAGCGGCAAAAAGGTTGACTTTGTCCTGTCGCTACCGTTAGATATTTGTTGAAAAATGGTTTACTCTTAACGTTAAAATGCAAACCTGAATATAACGTTAAATCAATGAGCAAAATTACGTTAGAATAACGTTAATAAAACCTAGCTGCTAACGTTCTTAATGTTGGCATGCTATCTCGGGATCTGGGGGTGGGAGGTGTGGCCGGGGATGGGGTGTGCTCAGTATGATCTTTAACCTGGTCGCGCAGATTTTACCTACTTAATTTATTCAAGGGGAAAAGACAAATTCAAAATAACAACGAAACGTAATCAACTGAGAACTCTTTACGCCATTGTTACTGTAATTTCGATAACGGCCCATAAAGCGCTCTAAAGGGACATCTTTGTCCCGGTTGATATAGCATTTTCATCAAGGCCCGCTTGATTTATTAATCAGGTTTTTCCTCAGCAAACAGACGTACTCACCACCATACATTTGTGTAGTAGTGCCCCCCCCCCTCCCGAGTCTGGGCCTTCCGAACCCCGTAACTAATGCTGAACGCTGCATGTTTTTGAGCCCATCTACAAAGCCATACAGCACTTTTTCACCTTCATTATAATTTTCGAATGTAAATATTTAGGAAAACGTTCTGGGCACACTCACTCTCTGAATGTAAATGTTAATATTATAAGTAGTAGTTGTGTTATCATATGTTAAAAGGCAATTTATACTGTAATGTGCGAATTGTGATGACACAATACACAAGGAAATCACATAGGAAATTAATGTACCAATTTGGCTAAAGAAACGTGGCTTAAAGGAAATAAAAATATTAGCCCCTGTACCTGACCCAAGCGTGTATTTGCTATCCATGCATCAATCCTCCAAAGCGCAGATGTTTCCGACGCCCCAGTTGGTCGCAATACACTTTTGAAGTGACCGCCTGTCGAGAAAGCGCAGCTTTCCCGGGCGCAGCCCTCTTGGTGGGCGTGGCAGGCGCTGGCCAATCAGACAGCGAGACCCAAACCAGAAATAGCGAAACGGACGATGTTTACCTAACTTCGCTCATATTCAACACACTATAAAAAACAGCAGTTTATAGTCTAAGCTCTCATATTAGACGGATACAATCTGTCGAATTTAGTTGCTAAATAGAAAGTGGTTCTCGCGTCTAATTTCTAGATGGGATGCATGGTGTACTTTGCGGCTTAGAATTGTAACAATTCCAGCACGAAGCGAGACCACCGTTTATCTTTTCACGCGTTTCCGCTTGCCCCAGGACAAGCGAGATAAACCCAAATTCAACCGCATGTGGGCGCCACATATATGATCATCCATGACGTCACGCTCGGTGGCAAAAAGAATATAAATATATCATTTCCAGTCGAAAGAATTTTAGTTTCTCAAATGGGAATATTGCTGTGTGAGTTTACAGTAACTTTAACGAGCGTCCAGAAATTATCATTGGCAGTACAGCTGTGAGCCCTACGGCATGACGTCACGTGTGCAAGGTAGCGATGGATATCTGAAGTCAACTATTTCGGAAAGATCACTCCACTTAAGTGAGCTTCCCTTTCCTCGGAGAGCTCATGCCCGGGGCTAGCCGTTCATAACTTCCACCCAAGAAGAGCGGCGAGAGGCGGGCGATTCGAAATTTGTTGTGTGGGAAAAGATGGACATGTCATGAAACATCGAGTCTGTTCAGTGTAGGATATCAACGGTGCTACGTATACCTAGGAACATAACATCTATGGAGTTCGGTCAGTGTTGCCTAGTTTGTTCTACAGAGCTGCTGTTAGGCCGTGTCAGATTTTTGCCCGTCCTACAGCCACAGAACTGGGGCTAGCCAGGGGCTTGTGCAGGAATCATTGAAAGGGGGGTGGGGCAATAAAAATTATTTGACGACCGGCTGGGGAGGGGGTGGGGAATGAAGTCTTGCGACCCCTGGGGACCACACTGATGAAATCTTGAGACCATGACGGGGGGGCTGAACATCATTGCGACCAGGGGGTCTAAATGGGGGGGGGGGGTACGTACCCCCTGTGCCACCCCGCCCCCCCTGGACACGCCCATGTATGCTATATGTGTTCTGAATCTAAGCGTCTAAGACCACAAATAGACATACGAAAAATTAAGGCTTGGTTAAATCGCTTTGAAAATGTTCCTCTGGTTGTGTTTGATTGCGTAAACATTTTAGTAAGTGATTGGTAGTAAACCTAAATACACATTAAATTATTCGTCCACATGTGTAACAACTGGTTGCGATGGCTGGTCTAGAAAAAGTAGGAATTCCTGGGCCAGATCACCTGCGTGAGGCACTCACAAATTGCACTGATCCTCTTGCTGCTATCGAAGAATTTCAGGTATGATTTGGACCGGTGGGCGATAATAGGGTCAAATGTCATTGGTTTACATGATTGCGTTTAAGCTTCTCAAACAGCAATAGGTGTCTGGAAAGGGGTAAATAGCGACACGCAACACAAAGCATATTTGAAAAATCGACATTGGACATTGACCCCCAAATTCCGACACTGAGAAATTGAAAAAAGTGACATTGATACAGATTTTTGTAAAATGACACTGAACCACGAAAGTGACACAGAACATCATGAAAAATCAACATTCGACACTGAGAATTTTGAAAAATTTACACCAGATAGTGGACATTCCCTTCCAGACCCCTAGCAAATTTGCAGGATATATCAATATATTTGTTAGTTGTTTAACTTTCCTTGATATATTGGTAAATTTTGATAATGACTTAATATTCCTTTTTTTTGAAAGGTAAGTAAGTCTTAGCTAATGCTAGGAGAGGCATTTTCAGTTCAGTCTTCTGTTATGGCTAGTTGTCCTGTTTAACTTCAATTGAAAAGATGTTATAATAAAAGTTTTATACTTATTCTATTATCAATATCTTCCGTATTGATTTTCTTTATACAAGTTATATACAGATATGGAAACACTTGTACCAAGGTATTTTTTTGTTATAAACTAATGGTTATGGGATAAAGTTATGGGGTATCCAGCTATACTGTCTTTACCCAAATAAGTAAATACTTTATTTAACTATCCCACCTGCATATAGAAAATGGTTACACTCCTTATCTGTTTACCCAAATAGATAATTACTCAATTTCACTGCTTGCAAACAGCATGATTTGTTTCAATAGGCATTTTTCCTACTTAATTTTTTCTACTTGCAGACAGAGAATGGTATTCAGCTGCACTCCCTGCCTGCCGCATTACCCTTTCTAGACCTCCATGGCGTCCAGCGGGTGGACTTCCATGGTTCCATTATGGAAGACCTCCGTGAGCGGCTACTCCAGCGGGTCACAGAGCTGGCCGAGAAGGGAGACAAGAACAAGTACAAGATACTCAACGACCTCCTCAGCAAGTGCTTCCCAGTAGTGAAGGTGAAGGCGCTGCGACCTGTTGTGCTGTGGATCATGAAGCACCTACCCAAGATCAAAGCTGAATACTTACAGGTGTGGTAGACATTGTTGTAAGATGATTTAAGTCATGTCACCATTTGCATGGGTGGGATTCAGACCATGCACTGATCTCTTGGGTAAGCACACTTAATACTTGCTAAACATACGTTATCATCGCTATGAAAGATGTAGCTGAAGTGTTACTGCATTATATGCTTGATGGTAGGTCATGTAAGACCATTTAGACAGTATCTTGGCACATACACTTAAGGGCCTGTGGCTATAAATTTGAGATAATAAGTGACAGCTTATTGCAAGAAAAGGTGTTTAATGATGTTAAAGTGAAGGATCACTTGACTATTTAGCATCCTCACCAATTTATTCTTTTACATTAAGCTAACAAACAATATGTGGTCATATTTTATAATGCCAACAATATTTCTATTATAAAACTCAAATGTTGTTACATAAAGACTGACCTTAGGAAAAAACAGGAAGTAAAGGAGGACAAATAATTTTGTGTTATATCATGATATATCATATTTGTGTGCCATGCATTTTTCCCAGCTTGTATATTCTAACTGGTATTATATCATTATATTTTGTTTATAGTTTATTTATTGCTTTATTGATGGAGTCATGCATGAGATACATATTATAGCTGCACAACATTGATATAGTACAGTATAACAGCAATTAACTATATGATATCTTTGTACGGATGGGTTGGCGCCAGGTTGTGACCAAGGACGCCGAGTTGTATAAGGAGGCGGCCGTGGAGGTTAAGCAACAGATCTGGCAGGACAACCAGTCACTGTTCGGCGACGAGGTGTCTCCGCTCCTCAGCAAATACATCGACGACCGGGAGAAGATTCTGTTCGACCAGGAGGACCCCTTGCCCACCTTCCTCAACCAGACCCCTAAGTTCCGGCGGTCGGACGAGGTGGTGCAGCAGCTCGCCAAGATGGTGGGTAAGAACATTAAGCTCTACGACATGGTGCTGCAGTTCCTACGGACGCTTTACCTGCGCACGCGTAACGTGCACTACTGCACGCTGCGGGCCGAGCTGCTGATGGCGCTGCATGACAACGAGGTCAACGAGATTGTGGCCATCGACCCCTGCCACAAGTTCACGTGGTGTCTGGATGCTTGCATCCGGGAACGATTCGTCGACGTGAAGCGATCCAGAGAACTGCAGGGCTTTTTGGATAGCATCCGGCGCGGTCAGGAGGTTGTCCTGGGGGAGTTATCCATGATCCTCTGTGACCCTCATTCCGTCTACACTCTGGCTCAATCCGTATTCAAGACGATCCAGAATTGCATCTCGTCGGAGACGCTCCCTCGGGTAAGTATCACGTGACTGTGTATTTGGTTGTCATGGTAATGAGGCTTTGTCTAATCAGTGCGACGCCTGTTTCGTTCGTCTTGTATTTACTAGTCAAATTTTATTTTAGTCCAACGAATTCCAACTAAAATCTTGCGACAGGGGGGGTGGGGGAGGGGGTGCTGAACATAATTGCGACCAAGGGTCCATTATTTTTTTAACATCCGGGGGATGTGTGTGGGGGGTGGGGGCACAGAATTGAAGATGAGGCGCACAGATATACTTTAGGGTCTGAAACGTCCACGGTTATGGGGCATTCAGCTACACTGTACACCATGGTCTTTACCCAAATATGCAACTACTTCAGTTAGCTTTTTCACTAACTGTATTTTTTTGTCCAGAATTCCGGACCAATTCGACATAGAACACGCAGCCAATGCTTGTGTCTACATCTGTCGCACTAAAATTGGTTATAAACAACAATATTCTGTGGAAGACAAATTAATCTATTGGTAATACTTTACACGTAAAAACCTAACATTTCATAAACCTTGGTTTGTCGTAGCTAGAATCATTCTATATGGTACACAAAGACAGCATGCCACTGTGTGCCAGTACCAGTGATTGCGCTCTGAGAAAAAGATGACTAAATAGTATGCAGGTCACTTAGCATTATGCAAAAATAAAACTGTCGTGTACCAAAGTATTTGACAGAACAGTTATCTACAATTTATTTTAAAGAGATCCTGTATATGCATTGATTGAAGCAAGGACGCAGTCGCTGATACCTACGCTCTTTTGTGGTCCACTTTCTAGATATATTTGCTACTTTTTGTTTGGTAGAATAACGAGGATCTGGTCATCTTATTGCGGATGTTGTCGCTGGGTCTGAGCGCGTGGCATATGATTGACAGCCAGGCCTTCAAGGAAATCAAACTGGTAAGTGGCATATGATTGACAGCCAGGCCTTCAAGGAAATCAAACTGGTAAGTGGCATATGATTGACAGCCAGGCCTTCAAGGAAATCAAACTGGTGAGTGACATATGATTGACAGCCAGGCCTTCAAGGAAATCAAACTGGTGAGTGGCATATGATTGACAGCCAGCCCTTCGAGGAAATCAAACTGGTGAGTGGCGTATGATTGACAACCAGGCCTTCAAGGAAATCAAACTGATGAGTGGCGTATGATTGACAGCCAGCCAGTCATGTGCGTCAATTAATAATTATTTCGATATTGTTTGCATTTTGTTTGGATACAATATTGTTTGGATACAATATTGTTTGGATACAATATTGTTTGGAAAGAAAATTGTTTGGATACAATTGCTATGTCACATACTGTCGCATTAGTGATATTGCATTGCATGTCATCCTATCTATACTTTCAGGACAGTATTTTCGTTTCCCGTTTCCTTCCTTCTCTGATGGCTCTGATGGTAGACGACCAGATGAACGCCATGAGCAGTAAAGAAACGCAATCTCATGTAAGAAGCAGTACTTTACCTCTGATTCGTCAGTTCAAATACATCCCGCCTTTGCTATCGTATTGCAAACAAATAAGGCAAGTCAGCTTGCAATTTGGCAATCTGACCAGTGCTCTTTAATCTGAACTATAGTGTGCATCTGACCTTGACCGCACGTGGTATTCTGCTTACAGTCTCGTAACACACCCTTCATGGTAGCTTTTGCGTATGTAATCTCAATGCATGTCGGGGGCCGGCCCGGTATCTCCTAACGGCACGTGGATCGGTGGTTTGAGCCCTGCTGTGGCCATGTCTGTGTGGTCGCAGGATGAAGATCCCATGTCCTTCTTCGCAAAGAGTAGGAGGTTACACCCGGGGACATGGCTCCACATTCCCTCCCTTCTCCCATTAGCACGATATGACCCAAAGTGGTTAAAGCGTCCTGAATATACAACCAACCAACTCGGTGCATGCCTTTGTCACTATCACAGGTGGAACAGCAAGCCACGTACGTACTCTCGCAAGCTCGCGATAACAACATCGCGGCCACTTTGGTGGTGCACTACCTCCTGAACGCCGCTAAGCACAAAGACGCCGCCGCGCTCATCAATATGCTTCCCCTGGTGGCCGCTTGCGACACTGACACCGTGTACGATGACGTCAACCTGCACACACTGACGTCACACTTGATGTCCATGGCCGAACTCTTCACGCGCCCGGACATCTGCGAGGCTGTCTTCGACCAGTTTTTCCTCGTAAGGTTCACGACCATTATTGCGCAATACCACGTGTTCTCCGCTACCGGCTAGAAGGTTATTCAAGGTCAAATAAAATAGTGATGATCGTTGACGAACTGTATTCGTAAGTACAGAAGCGGGCGCATTCAATACACCGTTCCAGGCTGTCAATTATTCATTTACATCATTTGCTTTTATTCAATCATGTGGCGAAAAAAGGTATCTTACGTGCGTTATGTCCGACAAGCGAGTCCGACAAACAAAGCAGCATGTCACTTTCTTGTCAGTTTCAGAGATGAGTACTTCCCACTTTTTCCTACCATACGCCTACCATGTTTGTAAATTTCCTACTCACGCTTAACGAAAAAGGACTCGCGTGGGCGGGGCTTAGCTCGGAGTGTGGGACAGTGTATTGCAACAAGTTCCTGTTGTGAAGCCAAGATCAGAAGCTCTGACATTTGATCGCAGGGTTGTCCGTTTAAGTCCCGATGAAGACAAAAGGTTTCTTTGGCGTTTTGGAAACCGATGGAAACAAACCCTATTTTCTTTGCAAAATCCTAATCTGCGATTCAAAAACGGAAGATTACTTTAGGCGGCCGCGCCTCTTCGCTTGTTTACAACCATTTAAATAAAACAAGGGAAATAAAACTTTCAAGGGAAAGCGTTCGACCTTCCTTAACCATGGCAGCCCCTTTGGAACTAAGCTCTTCATTACCATAATAATACTATGTAATGAGTCATATATGAAGTATAAAACAACTTTGTACAGAACAGTCTTAACATGATAAGCGGTTCACCTACTAAACTAATGTTGAGGCAAGTAGTTATCGGCTAATTCTCTTTCCAGCCCTTCATATCTCGCGAGAATGTTTTACGTCATCTGCTGCGACTTATTTGGTGGGTCCATCACAAGGTCATACCGGCGACCTTGGAGAAACTCCTGAAGGTGCTGGAACCAAATAATCAGGTACGCTGGATGTGGCACACCGGATTTCCTTGTGGTTTGTGTGCGATTGTGCAACGATGAGGCGTAATAAGATGCGATAATATAACAATAGCGCGAGTTAGCGGGGCATTAGGCAATTTTATTTGCCCGACATCAAGCTGTAGCAGCCCACCAATTCTCATCTAATGAAAATGAAGGGCTGCTACAGCTTGATGAAGGGCCAATAAAAGGTCTAACGCCATGCAAAACTCACGCTATTACCATTATTACGAGTTGAATCTATATTTAAGGCGTGGACTTATCTCTGCTTCTTTGGTTTAATTTTCCGCATGCAACGATCAAAGTAAAGCATTTTTGGACTGACTGTCCGCAAATCACAAGCCTTTCCACATATTGTCCAGTCGCCTTTTTGATACCATATATCGTTGCCAAGAAACTTGGCACGTGCAACTAGGCAACTGGGTAGGTAAGCGGGCCATTTAAAGCTATAACTACAATTCTTTTGTGCGTGACGTCATGTTTCATTGTTCTATGCAATGTCGCTATGGCAACGATTGTCGATTGCATGGGCAGCAGGGCGGTTTGGGTCAGAATACAGCATTTTAGCGGCCTTCAGATTTGATGCTATTGACAGTATTGTACTAGTTAACATGACCACCAACTCGTAATAATAATGATTAATTTAGGAACCAATTTAAACTGAATTCTACCCTGAATTACAGAAAAAGGAGATGCTGCTCGTCATCTTCCATTTTAAAGCCGACAGAATCGACTTGTAGTAAATGCACTTCGAGAGTAATATGTGAGCTATGCGGAAATAAAGCATGCAAGGATGACCGGCTCCAGTCCGGCGTTTTGCTTTCCCATAATATCGCTCTACAATATAGATATCTCCTAATATCGCTCTACTTATAAAAGATCCCTTAATATCGCTCTCTGCTTCCCTCTCTACAGCACAGCGAGACCGTACACACCGTGTACCAGGCACTGGGTGAGAAGATTCAGGCTTACCAGCCCAGCCCCGTGGTGGAGCCCAAGAAGCTGGACTCCCCACTGATGAGTGTACCGGCCCCTACCCCGGCACACCCGTGACGAGAGAAAGCACGGCACCACCGGCTGGGACACCGACTACCTTAGTGACATTGTCTATTCTACTGACTGTGAACGGGCATGTGTTGGATTCTTGTGTGAAAAGGAATGTGGATTATTGCGACAACCGACTGCTACCCCGCTTCCGCCACCCCCCTTGCCAGTTAGGCAATGCGTTGGGCGTTGGTTGGTTGGGGGCGTAGTTACGTCGTAGTTACAGACTGGTCGTCAAAGGAAGGTACAGACTGAGATCTGTGGGTCGCCTTGTTTACCCGCTCCCCCGCGCAGGCGCCCCACCCTCACGGTGCGGTCGCCCCACCCGCACGGTGCGGTCGCCCCACCTTCACGGTGCGGGCGCCTCACCCACACTGGAGTCTTCCCGCCCTCACGGTGCGGGCGCCTCACCCACACTGGAGTCTTCCCGCCCTCACGGTGCGGGCGCCTCACCCACACTGGAGTCTTCCCGCCCTCACGGTGCGGGCGCCTCACCCACACTGGAGTCTTCCCGCCCTCACGGTGCGGGCGCCTCACCCACACTGGAGTCTTCCCGCCCTCACGGTGTGGTCGCCTCAACCACACTGGAGTCTCCCCACCGTCACTGTGCGGCTGCCCCACCCACTCTGGACTCGCCACTCTCTCAGGCTTAACTCGCTCCGCTCCTCCCCGCCCTACAGTGGCCTCTGTCCCGGCCAGCCCACCCTCCAGCCTTCCGACTCCCTATCGAATCCCGATCCTTCCCTCACAGGCACCATCGGCGTCACACCCGGGTATCAATCCACCGCGTGGTACGAGGATTCACCACCATAAGAAATATTGAAAGAAGAAACGTCCCAAATATGGCACTGTGACAAGTCATGGGGACCCAGGGGTGAATGACCTGCCCCCATAGTGGAGACTTCTACGGTGAACGGAGCACTCAGTGATTGGCATGTTGAACTGTACAGACTGTCGCACGGGAGGTCTCCCGCCGACAACTCTACTAAAGACTCATTGCCACTCATTGCAATGGAAATATACATAAAAGATATACATACACGATTACTTGAGGAAACGAGAAATAAAACACTTGACAATCAAAACAAGTTATCCGATTATTTATTTAAAGGACTAAATAAAAAAAAAAACGTTGGCAATATTAAATACGTCTGTACAACAGCCCAGTATTGAGTAGTGTATTTATGCGTAAATACAGTATATGAGTCTGCCATCATTGGGACTGGTCACATTCGGGGAATTTGGAGGGGAGTAGTGAGGTAATGCAGACTATATCAAAATGTGGAGGTAAAATAACTACACCACTTCGTATATGTGTAGATCGACACAGATGATTGTCAATTGTCTTAATGACATCGACCCTTGAAATCTGACCGGTCGCCATTTTGATTTCTGCAGTGCACGGGGGAACACGTGACCCGCGCGACGACGCTGATTGGCTGATCGCCCCACCGGCACAAATCACAGTAGTTTAACAGAATAGCAAACTGGTTTACTACCAACGATGGCTACATATCGCAGCTTTGGTTGAAACCTCTATTTCTGTCGTATATTCGGACCAATAATGCAAGGACACGTTTCACCGGTGAGAAAGGCGGGTCCATAAGTAAAATTGGTGCTTCGTTTTATGGCAACGTCTGTATTTCGCACAGTCCTCCAGTTTTCACCGTCGGACATGGTGAGAGGCGATATAGACATTTACAGGTAGCTATATCGTTATCATGGGACAGGTTTTGGACAGGGACTTACAAAGGATCCAGTTACTGGCTGTTACAGGGACTTCTAGAGGACCAGTCGATCACTGACTAGCCAATCCCCTTCACAACCACGTGAACTCAACCATATCAAGGTAAATCATGCCATTAATTCACGAAACTTAACATTGATAACAGTCCGACGTCCCACAAGGAATTAGAAGGTCTTCGCGATGGTACAAATTTGTGAAAATAATAATAATAATAACAACAGTAATAACGAGAATTGGTAAAGTATTAAACATTATATTGACCCATCACCATTCTATAGCAACCCGCCATCGTCATAATCAGCCATACTACTTATAATGAAATTGGCGGTTTGCTACAGATACGTCCGGTCAATAAAAAGTCCTGGACGCCCCACAAACTCGCGATATTTTCATAAGTGGTGTCATACAAATGCATGCTGATTTACATACTGAAACAAATGTAAAAGGTGCACACAAAAGAACAAAATATCTTTAAAGAATATAAGCAATAAAATTGTAAACCATAAACAACTGTTACAGCGGATCGCCAATAACTAATTTTTGCCTTGACATTGTCATTGTTAAATACTCCATTCCTAATGAATATTCATTCATAAATATCTGATTAATCGTCTTACAGTCATAACCAATACACAATAAGCGGGAAGGGACTGTTCTCTTGTCATTTCATATCGTTAACACGTTCGCTCATTTGCAGTGTTCAATTTGATTGTGAAAGAGGCACAAATGACCCTTTCGTGTTACAAGATATAAGAGACTTAGATTTTTGTCATCTTCAAGAATACGAATTTAGAAAAGTACATAGTGTTCATACAGATTCATAAAAAATCTTTATATGAGCACCAGGTTATCATACAAAAGGCTGACCTCCAACAAATGCTGCCAATTATGCGAGAAGGACGTGAAAGAACTGCTGGCACCAAATATATTAGACACTGCAAATGTGAGGGAAACTATCGAGTCGATTTTCACAGCAGGATAGAGGATAACCGGATATTATGGATTCGATGAACAATAAACACAATTGGACAACGGCTAGCACAAATATTAAAGAGACAATTACGTAACTTTATAGAATACAGAAGTCTAATTTTCGAATTGATGTTTGATTAATCTTCAATTATGTACACACTCAACGACTCATCATTTGCCCTGGTCGACGGGAATGAATTTAATTATATCCGTATCAAGGCGCAAATAAATCTATATTTAATTAATGCACAACCATTTTGTTCTTATTGTAACACATCTCCTTTTTTGCCTGTATTATTTATATTATACATAATTCATGATCAGGCAGGCGGTCTACTGGCCCTGTTGAACAATGGAGTATGTAGGTTGTACGTCCATGGTGCGTGCGTATACCCCCAGTGTCTCTTCCCTTTGGGCTACTCTTGGCAGGTACTCATTTTGACTTGTTTTGGGAAATTATTGATCACAAATAGCATGTTGGGTTCTGCGTGGCCCATCGATACCACAAACCATGGAAACCCAAGCACGTGTTCAGGTCGGGTTGGGCTGCCGGAAACTGTAGTCACTATACATAATCAATAGTTAAACTAGTCACTAAAATGGATAGGTGCTACCTAAAAAATGCGAGCGTATAGTTATTAATTCAGATATTCCGAAGGGATAAATCTAGATTAATATTCAAAATTAATCTCACTTCGGCTGGCCATAAAGAATATCTTTGGCGGGATGACGTATACCATGCACATGCTTGTGGCATATCATTCGGTTGCTTAGGAACTCCCATTGTGACGTCATGTTCATAACATTCTGACGTCACAACTACTCACTATGACAGCAGCCGATGGGCGGTCACCAAGAGCGCTCAGTTTGGCAACAGACATTTAGCCCGTCGCTTATTCTAAATACACTTTAATTTAAAGTATAGACCTACATCCAATGTTAACATTGAATAATTGATTCTTTAATTTTCTGGGGCAGCTGATTTAATTATTAAAGACATGACATAATAGGCTTCAACCTCTCTTTGCTGGAATATATTTATGTACAGCTGATATTTACTCCGAATCCGAAAACGTCTCATGGGGGTTGTTACGCGAAATGAAAGTTCTAAGCCTATGCTTAAAATGGTCACTATAGTCAATAGTGAAACTGTAGTCACTATAATCAATAGTGAAACTGTAGTCACTATAATCAATAGTGAAACTGTAGTCACTATAATCAATAGTAAAACTGTAGTCACTATAATCAACGCTATGGGGCGCTCATCTAGTTCAGGAAATGTCAATTAAACATGGCGCTGTTTCATCCCACGGCACAGAGGCCGACTTCGTGCGCCGACTATACTGATTATATTCGAATTATAATATTCAAATAGTTCGCCCAAACCACTATAATTCGCATATAGTATTAATTAATAGCAGATGAAATTAATCTGGTATCATCGCGTCTTGCGCAACACAAACATCTCAAACCGTGTCACGAATAGCGGCGTACTAACTTACGACGGCGACTTCAGAGGTAGAGGACAGTCGAAGATTGAGTAATACTGAAGAACTCCAGCAATCGAAGCCCTCCAAGATGATATCATGAACAGATACAACCAGATACAACCTGGAATGTTATCACTGATAGGACGCGATCGAGCTGCCTCAAGCATTGTCTGCGCTGTAAGCAGCAAGGCTTCCCATACATCATGGCACATCACATCTCAGGAACGTAGTCCTTCCACTTGTTTCATTTATTTATAGCTACAGCTCATATGGCCACAATACTTTTCACCTCAAGCAAAACATGAATTCCTACATAATCACCATTTTTTTCATATGCAAGGAATTTCACCTGCTCATGACCGGTTAGTTTTCACCAATTTAATGACTTTCTGCGGTACGGGTCTTAAAATTACTTCACATATTTTACTTGATCAATTGAAGCTTTAACTCGTATTACTAGTAGTGCTTTACGAGTATACATGGCATGCATTGGTATATCTATCAATAAATATCATTAACATAGTATTCATTTATATTTCTTCTACAGTATTGTACTTATTGATAAAACATCAGACAGAGTATAAGACTCGCTGTGGAAACTTCTTCCATGTCTTATGCCCTCATACTGAATGAATACTTTCAATTTATAAATTTATATTGTATAATGTTTTTTTTTTGTTATGTAATTTACACTGCTGCAATGTTTAAGGTGTATTGTACTAACACCACATACATTGAATGGCTTACACCACGACAAACGTTACACATCTGATACAATGACATATCTGTTAAAAAATGTTCGTCTCCACACTGTGGCCTCAGTGAAAACCTCTGACCACCCCGGAAGAGTTTATACAAGTGGCGACTCTCAGTGTTACACCAGGTTTAATACGTATAATCTATATTATGACACCCGATTCTGCATATTTACATCATAATTCTGGCCAGCTAGACAAGAATTGTTTACATTTTACCGTCAAGCAGTGTGTACATTACAATACCAGATATTGTGTGTAGTGTACGTCAGCCAGAGTGTACATTATGCCAGCCAGTGTATACACGATACCGCCAGCCAGTGTGTACATTATCCCGCCAGCCAGTGTGTACACTATCCCGCCAGCCAGTGTGTACACTATACGGCCAGCCAGTGTGTACACTATCCCGCCAGCCAGTGTGTACACTATCCCGCCAGCCAGTGTGTACACTATCCCGCCAGCCAGTGTGTACACTATCCCGCCAGCCAGTGTGTATGCTATCCCGCCAGCGTGTGTACACTATACCAGCCAGTGTCTACACTATCCCACCAGCCAGTGTGTACACTATCCCGCCAGCCAGTGTGTACATTATCCCGCCAGCCAGTGTGTACACTATCCCGCTAGCCAGTGTGTACACTATACCAGCCAGTGTGTACACTATCCCGCCAGCCAGTGTGTACAATATCCCGCCAGTCAGTGTGTACACTATCCCGGGCTAGCCAGTGTGTTTACTATACCAGCCAGTGTGTACACTATCCCGCCAATCAGCTATGACGCCAGTTTGATCTTGTGCAGGATTTCTGCTCGGCACATCGGACATTCGGAGAGATGCTCGCCGCACGGACCGCAACAGCACACGTGACCGCAGTTCAGGAACAATGTGGCGGACTGAAAACGCAAAACAGGTCCATCACCACATCGCATTTCCCAAAAACGTCGCAAACACAAGGATGATGCAGCGAAACATACTTATCTACACATAAATGATCACAAACATGGTAAAACATAGCATGACCTGGGGCATATTTCACGAAAATAGTTCAGCCGGCTAGTCGGTTGAAAGCCCATCATTTACATGATAACTTGAATAGACTAAATCCCGTAGTCGGTTAAACTGAGTTCGTGAAATTTGGCACCGGGCAAGCGCAGCAAGAGGCAATCTGATACCCCGCCCAGTCAATCTTCTACAGTCACACGTGTATCGCCGCGTTGGTGCACAGCAGCAGCATCATTATCAATTAACCTTAGTAACCAGGGGTCCTTGCCAAAGTCTGAAAGCTGTGGCCATGTCTGTGTAGTCACAGGATAAAGATCCCATATCCTTCTTCGCAAAGTTACCCCGGGGACATGGCCCCACTCTCCCTTCCTTCTTCCATTGACGTGATATGACCAAAAGTGGTTAAAGCGTCCTGAATATACAGCCAACCGAAATCTAGACTCTTTGTGCAAATCGCCATTCGGAAATAGCTAAATAGGCTCAATAATTCCATATAATATTCCCCGCGCAGCACAGCGTGGATTTACGGTCTTACCGTACTATCCATGCAGATGACACATTCTGAGTTGATACCGCGCGCCACCATGTCCTCGGGTGGGGTGGTGGGGGAGGTGGGGGAGGTGAGGGTGGTGGGGGAGGTGGGGCAGGTGGGGGTGGTGGGGGAGGCTTCCGGGGCCGAGGGGGAAGCCGCCGGTTCAGGAGACTTGGCCTTCGAGGCACCCTGACACAACAACAATACATATTAATCAGTAAAGACGTTATACATAATATATATAATACATCACTAAATATTGTGGTAAAAATACGTGAAAGATATGTATATATGTCAGTGCCAGATATACACATAATCATAAAAAAATTATACCTGTGACGAAACAAAGGCCTTTCTAAATATGAAAAGGACCGAAGAATGAAATGAAGATGTCACTTTATTTATCGCAGTTTATATGGAAGAGATACAACAGATGGTTAATGAGAATAGTGGAAAAATTTTGCCTGTGGAGGAGAATTACACAAAAAATGTCTGACAAGCACTGATTGCATTTAAGAACTGGTTCAGCTCACCCACAAAAGGGTGACGGAAAGGTACGCTTTGAGGTTATAAATGGGGCAAGATATTGCCTCACTTTTTAAAAACAAATGAAAGAGTTTGAGAACTGTCGGGTTGACTAACCTCCGGCTCGTCCAGTCCCTTCAGCTTAGCGGCCGCTCTCTCTTCCTCCAGACCTTGCTTGTAGCGCTCCACCTCTCTGAGCACCGCCCTCCGCAGCCCCAATTCACCCATCCCCATCTGGCGTGAAGCATCAATACCATGGAGACCATGGATAAATGTGTCATATTTCACCAGTCACGTTATATGAGGCCCTAGATATGTAGACATGCTTTAGCACGCAACGGCGGGTCTACGGGTCTCCGGCGGCCGGCCTCCCGGGGCCTACAAGCCGCTACGCATTACAACGCAACGGCGATTTAAAGGATTTTTTATATAAGCCCCTAAATCGGGATTTCACACACGTCCGTGTGATCATTGTGAGGCAAACCGTCGCTGACTCAGCGAATTTAAATTGTCCGAACTAGATACACATTGTGGGTGAAGAAATATAAATGGTCAACATTTTCAAAATATGCATACTTTTTTACAAGCAGTGCAATGAGGTTATATATATATATACCACAAGGTGGACATGTCCCGTGACGTAAGCTTCCAAAGCGTACCTGGATTAAGTCCTCTTCCGTGATCTGAGTCATTGTTTCTATGGTGATGCGATGTCTGGAGAAGACATGCAGGTAGTCATGGGCACCAGCCCTCTCTAGTATCTCCACCACCGATATCTCCAGCTTCTTCTCCTGTTGGCAAGAGTATGACACGTGACGCATGCAGCACATACAGGGACAATGTGGGGATCCACGGAAAATAAATTATTTGGCATTTCAGGCTGATTTGAATCAAATAAGGCCTAAACAAGGCCAAGGAAGGATGAATGGATGAAAAATGCCCTAGATTAGGCGTCCGGGCCCAGATTCAAACCCAGGAGCTATTGAACTGCGGTTTAGTGCGCTAACCACTACATCAGGGAGCCCGCCTTGAGTCCACGGAAATTAGCATGGAATAAAACATTACAGTGTTCCAGGCTATTTAAATTAAATAGTCAGTACTGGTAGATTTTAGAAATGGTTCAGCTTCTTCCTAATTTGTTCTTTCCTCTAGGGTTGACAATGTGTTATCCCCATTCCCAGTAGATCTATATAACTATAAGAGCTATACCTTTCATATATATATGTTTTACGTGCTTCGGTCCCGTTATATGTCATTGTGTCTATATGTCATTGTGTCTATATGTCATTGTGTCTATATGTCATTGTGTATATACGTATATATATGTCCTTATTCCACTTTCGAGCCAGTCATTCACATTTGTATGCACACCAAAAAGCATATTATTACGCTTAAAGTAAAAAAGGGGTTGAGCCTGAGGCAGGATTCTATATATAGCGGTGTGGGGGCGGGTGTTGTGGAGCGAGGCACACTGGGAGGTGGAAGCGTCATGCACCAAAAACAGCAACGCGGCAGAAATAAAAGTACCAGACAGAAATGAAATGAAATATTGGTGTTTTAGGTCATTTTTGTGCACCTTAAATCTATATTGGGCCAGACGAAGAGGAATCGCACCCCTTAAATAAGGATGTTGTCTCTTAATTTATGGGGAAGAGGGAGCCGTCCAGTAATCTCTCCAATAATCCTAGACGTGTGTGGTTGTCAATTCTGACCGGTCTTGTCAATTCTGACACGACCCCGTATAATCATAAAGAAAATTCTTTCTTTGGTCAAGCTGCGGCAATTTCTTTTTCATCGACATCTCCACGAGCGTAGACATTTATCATTAACTCATAATCCAACGTAGATTATGAAATATACTAACTTAACTAGATGGGGGTACAGACAATGTAAAAAGTGTATGCGAAAATGAACGCTCCCCATCCACCACGCAGAAAATACGACCTTCAATTAAATTTCATCGTTCATTTGTCATTCTCATTATTCATGTTACTAATGTTGTGAGATTGTCGTATGTCCTTGACCCTTCTAAACTTCAATGCTCCCAACAGCAGCCTCGACAAAAATGGAGAGCAGTAATTTCCCCACTGTCTTCGGTTCAGAATTGACAAGGAAGTCAGATTCGACAACAACATACGTGGGTCTCCCCCCCCCACCCCCTTACGGTACCTGGTCGATGAGGGCGTGTGGCTTGCGGTCCATCAGGCGTTGGTACTGCACCAGCCAGTAGTCTGTCTGGTGCGCATCCCGCTGCTCCTCCATCTCCAACTGCGGCGAGGCATAGTGACGTCACACAGGGTTAAGCGACAACAATGACGTCACACAGGGCATACACACACGCGTGGCGTCATATAGTGCATACACACGCGAGTGACGTCACACAGTGCATACACACGCGCGTGACGTCACACAGTGCATACATACGCGCGTAACGTCACACAGGGCATACACACGCGAGTGACGTCATATAGTGCATACACACACGCGTGACGTCACAGTGCATACGCACGCAAGTGACGTTACACAAGGCATACACACGCGAATGACGTCACACAGGGCATACACACTTGAGTGACGTCACACAGTGCATACACACGCGCGTGACGTCACACAGTGCATACATACGCACGCGACGTCACACAGGGCATACATACGCGAGTGACGTCATATAGTGCATACACACACGCGTGACGTCACAGAGCATACACACGCGAGTGACGTTACACAGGGCATACACATGCGAATGACGTCACACAAGGCATACACACGCGCGTGACGTCACACAGGGCATACACACGCGAGTGGCGTCATATAGTGCATACACACACGCGTGACGTCACTCAGTGCATACGCACGCGAGTGACGTCACACAGTGTATACACAAGTGAGTGACGTCACACAGGGCATACACACAAGCCTGACATTACACAGAGTATACACACGCGAGTGACGTCACACAGGGCATACACACACGCCTGTGTGCGCAGCATACGCGCTTGGTATTAATTATTGACACCGGACAAGGAGTGCTGAAGTGACGTCACACAAAAGTGAAGTGACGTCATAGTAAATACGCACACGTGACGCCAAGCAGGGAATGCTGACAAAGCAGACGTCATACAGCGCATACACATATAAGTGACGTCACAAAAAAAAGAATACAAACAAAATAGTACGCGGGACATGAATTCATAAGTGACGGTACATAGGACCCAGAGGCATCAAGATACGCTCAACACAGACACACAGTGTGACAGATGTCTCGTTTTATGAGTGGCGGGCCTATATGGGAGCCCATGCCACCCTCCTCCCCCCTCTTCCTCCGCCCCCCCCCCTTATCCACACCCTACACTTCCTCCTATGTATGACTGGTTTCCATGCCTAGCCTAGCCACTTACCAGTCTCCTCTTGAGCTCGTCCTCTCGCTTGTCCTTCTCCTGAAGGAGTTGGATGAGTAGGTCGGTCAGCGCTGTCCGTCGACTCTCCAGAACATCCTGCCCAACGAGACACACAGGGCAGATAAAACGACAGGCATAAAGGTCATATTGAGCCAGTGGACGTTAACCTTACAGGTTAGGGGTCATATTGCGACAAGCATCGCTGACCTAGCTTAGAGGTCATATTGCGACAAGGAACGATGACCTTAGAGGTCACATTGCGATAAGGAATGCTGCCCTTAGAGGTCATATTTCGCCAAGGAACACTGTAATTACAGGTCATATTGCGCTGAAGAAACATGACCCCGATCTGACCTTGAGTTCAATTTGCGTCATCAAACTCATCTTAAGCTTGGATACCCGACCCATATAGATAAAGTTAACGGATAATAATAGAAACATGTGTCCACACCAATCCCAGAAAACATTAGCAAGTCCAAAGCTATATTTTCCGTTTCTTTTGCGAATTACTTTAATAGCAATAATCTGCATAAAGATCGACAATTTTAAAAGTTTACCTTTTCGGTTTCCAGTCTATGCTCTCTTTGCTCCCGTTCCACAGAGGTGAGCTGCGCCAATTCCTGCTGGATCAGTCCTATTTGTCCGGTGACACGACCGTGTCTGGCATCCTTCTGCATCTGCAGCGCTATGAATGCCTCCTTTTGATGCTTCTCCTGAACAAGCCAAAAAACAATTAAGGCATAACAGAATCTGAAAATGTAAGAAAATTATTAATTTCCCGAAAAAAATGTAACAAAAACGTGAAAAATGGCCACAGTTTTAATGGCATAACCTATGTCAACGCGTAAAAGCTTGATAACATTTATGGCATAAGAGAATCTTGAAACGTAAGAAACTTATTAATTTCCCGAAAAAAAAGTAACATAAAAACGTGAAAAATTGCCACATTTTTGATGACATTGCCTATATCAACGTGAAAAATGGCATTGACATTGCCTAGATCAAAGTGTAACAGCTTAGCCGCCATCGAACATTTGCACACAGCCACAGTTCTGACCTCTTTCAGTAGGTGGCGCACGAGGTCTTCCTGGCCCACTGCCCGTTCATTGAGGACATTCTCCAGCTGTCCGTCCACCTCCGAAGTACTACGGCGAAACAGGGAAACAAACAGAAGTGTAAAAGACCAGTTCTATTTCCCCAATTTCCAGACATTATTATGAGAAATAAATAGACAAAAAAGTCGGAAATGAAATGCTGATGTTTAGGCAACTGTTGTGCTCCTGGGACAATCAAATGGGGTTGGATGAAAGTTCCCCCAGATACAGCTGCCAGGGTTCGTACCCAGGACCTGTTGACCGGCAGCTCAGCCTGCTCACCAACTGAGCTGGGGAAGCGAATGCCTTGTGTTGGGTAGTAGCATTAAAATATTGGGCATAATCATATTGGCCAAACGTACAAATAAACGATAAGTATCTTGATAATATGTTCCATTAAAAGACATATTGACCGCTACCTAAATCATAAGTCAGTAAATGAAATGTATAGCCGTGCAAGCTTCACAAAACCCGTAGACGACCATCTGGGCAAATCCCGGTACAGATGGTAACAACGCCGCGGAAAGTTTAAAGTTACTAATCCAGCAAAATTTTTCTTGAAAAATGTAAAAACTATTTGGATTGAAATAATGTATTTATATTCTTAGCATAGAAGTACACCTATTGTATGCAATGAAACCCCAGATATGAGGTTAAGCCTTTTTTTTTGGCAAAATTAGTGCATCCCATGAGAAAAATTGTGGCTTTCTTGTGTACTACGTCATCGAAATATGCACATTGCGCCAGTTTTATACCTTTCATCATGCGATGACAGATATATTTTTCATGAAGCTTACATTTATACAGTCAGACAATTTGTTCTAAATGTGTTTCCAAAATATTTCGAAAACCATAATTTAAGTAAAATTTGCTGCATGAGCAGCTTTAACACTACTCACTTTTCCAAAGTCATCTTTTGCGTTCGTTCTTTCTTGTTCAGCTGTGCATTCAAGACGTCGGCAAACGCTCGATTCTGCGCCAAAATATCCTGCATGGCACCTGCAACAGTTCGGCGATCAACTTTTAAAAACATCCTTGAATGTAGTACCGTTTAATATAGTGTAGTACCATCTTTTACACTATATTATTTTACAGTTTTAAGATTGGATATTAGGATGAAAGCAGCAATTAAGACACAGTTCGTCACATGACATAACCAGTGTATCTCAGCTTGTCAGTACCATGGCATTACCATGGCATTATCATGGCAGGCTATACGTTCAATCAGCATCAATACATGCTTTACCATGACCTGATGTAAAAGTCCCGAGTAATCTCTTGTGTAAGAAACGATTTCAAACTACACGTAATAGATGCACATATCGGGCCCTAGATATCCGCCACACAAAATAATGACATAACGACAATTTGTTAAAGGTGCTCATACAGAAATTGTGAATCCACATAATGATGTTTCGAAAGCTGTGTCTTGTACTCGTCTGAATGTGTTAATGTTAAGTTTGTACCTAACGAACGTGTTATCCTATTTTTAAAAAAGGCAAAAAACGGCAATAATGCCCAAATTGTGATGACGTAGTACACAAAACATCGACGCTATGCACACGAGATGCACCAATGCGGCCAACAAAAGTGGCTTAACAACATGCCCTGGTCTGTTTCCCTGCGGAAGTGAGTTGTCATACACTAAGAACCTGAATACATCATTTCCATTGAAACGTTTCTCACGGAATTTCAAAGTATCTAGTTGGTTGGTTGCATATTCAGGAAGCTTTAACCATTTTTGCTATCCATTTTTCATTTTTCCAGTTTTGATATCGCGTCAGTGGGAGAAGGAAGAGAGAGTGGAGCCATGTCCCCGGGGGTAACCCCCAACTCTTTGCGAAGAAGGACATGGGATCTTTATCCTGCGACCAAACAGACATGGCTACAGCGGGGCGCGAATCACCGATCCACGTGCCGTTAGGCTCTCAGGTGGCCAGAGCACTCAAGGCGAGCACCCTAACCCACTGAGCTACCGGGCCGACCCCTACATTATCTGGCTGTTAACGTTGCTTACCGAGCACGTCTGTTCGCCGGAGGTTGCAGAGCTCCTCATGACGGACTTTGAACCAGCCCTCGGACTCCATTCTAAAACAGTCCATGCACCATTGTTGACATAATATTTATCATGGCTATCTGTATCTGTATCTGCACCGCTATCTGTATCTGTAACTGATAAACGGTCCGCCAGTAAATATCGTTCTGCACTTACGACAGATATTTATGTCATCCAATCTTCTTGATGTGGGTATGTTTAAACCAAACAGTGTATTCCTTAAACTTTCTCGGTTAATTACGTAGCCTAGCTACATGCCGGTCAATTGGATACGTTACAAACCTTTCCCTCTCTAGTTTCTCCATCAGTTCCTCTGTTTTTCTCGCCTTTTCGTTCATTCTCAGCAACTCCGAAACCAAGAAACGGGCATTCTTCTCGGCTGTCAGAAAAAATGGCAATACATGTAATCGCACTATAATACACAATATCACAAAGTAAAGGCGAAAATATAAAGTTACTCAGAACATGAACATTATATAACTTGAAACATAATGATAGCAGCAATTTGTATAGATAAAAACCATTTTCCCTAAATACTCTTGTGTCTTTTTTCAATTATCATAGACGTTTCATTCCATCACCAATGTGACATGCGATAATTGTCATTTGAAACATCGTTACGCAAATATTTCATCAGTCTACAAAGAGATATATATTTACCTTCATATAGAGCCTTGATCAGCTTTTTCTTTTCCGATTCTTTCTGATTGTGTATGACGCTTAATTCCCCCTTCACTCTCTCTTGGTCCTACAGTGACATTTTTTGAATAATATTTTTATCTTTATTCAGTATTCCTTAACACATATAAGGGACTTAAGACAGTTCACCATTTTACCTTATAAATATATGAGCACAAACATTTCATTAAAATAGTAACTTTAAAGACAGGTCATTACTAATTCGAGTTTAAGATTTTAAGTGCAACAATTAAACTTTAATCGACAATTAGTTGGTAAATAATTCCACCATGTGCAAGAAGCACAAAGAGGCAAATTGACAGATGTATTAGCGTTAAATGCAGGGCCCGGAAGGATCCTTGGGAGTATACCTTTGTCATGTATTCCACCAGTCGGCGTTTGCCCGCGGCTGCTTTTCTGGATAAAGACTCTTGTCGTGTCAGTTCCTCGTTCATTTGTTTCTCCAAAAACGCGATATCCATACGTCTGCGCTCCTGAAACACATACATCAGTCATCAAAACTCCGTAAATCAGATTTGATACTAACATTACAATACTATTTCGTTCTTGAGACAAATAGTAGGAACATATATATACAACAACTGAGCAAACGATTCAATATAAACAAATTGGTGGATCTAACACTGAAGTCAACGGTGAAAATAAAACAGAATCCAAATTGCTCGCTAACATTTATTGTGCGTTGTTCATGTGGCAAGCAGCAAGGTGGATGTGTGTGAGAACGTGCTTGCACTTCTTAGTGAACGCTCCTATAAGAGCCAAGACGGTCTGGGGCGTCCCGTAAAGTACCGGCAGGGCCGTCCGATAGCTCAATGGGTTAGTTCGAGCGCTACGGCCACCTGAGAACCTAACGGCACTTAATTTAAAGAATTTAAAGCCCGGCATGACCAAGTTGAGATTAGGAGACTAATTATTGTGTATGTTCCACTTAGCGTCACCTCTCCGAGAGCAACTCTTCAGGAATGTCTGTATCATCGCGTGTATAGGGAGAGTAGTGATTACTATATCTAGCATGCACGCGGACATACAAATTAAACAGGAGTGTTCGCTACATAATCGTAATAATAGCTCAGGTCATTGTTAATGAAGGAGAAAGCAGAAGTTTGATTAACTGGCCCCAAGAACTATTACGCGGTAGCAAGAAGTCACAGAAGCCAAAGCGCAACTAAATTATTATATACAATTATCAGATTTTAATACTTGATATTTAAAACTCCGACAGCAAAAGCAAACTGTTCATTGCATCAGAGCACAAGATGCCTAACTTGTTTTATTTTGTGAAGAATGATTATTATCTTAGTAAAAAGATCACAACATCTTGGATTTTCATATCATTGATATTGATTATAATAACGATAAAATTATAAACTATCAGTCAATCGCACGCCGTTACTTACGCTAATGATAGCAGTTTGCTAAGGAGTCAGAGTACAGGAAAAATGGTGGATTGACACATCAGTTAATGAAAATTGTAAGGCTACAGCATGCCGAAGATAAGTGAAAAGGCTGGTGAGTCAAAGCATCGCTAGAAAGCCGCAGGGCAAAGACTTGCCCCTCAGACCCTACCTTAAAGCTGGCATACTTGGCTACCGCAGCCTAACAAATACAGGCAACAAACAGAAATAACAGAAGATCAGGTGGTGGAAGATACCCACTGAAACGTGGGTAACATGTATAGTGAGGAAGCCGAAAGAGGCAACAAAAAAGGTAGCTAAACAACCACTTTAGTCGAATATACAGGGTTCTTATATAAGAAAACTGGGCAAGACGAGGTAACATAAATAACGTCTACTCATAGTAGTTCTAGGGTGTATCAAACAAACCTAGATTACGATAGGAAAATTAATATATATTGATATTCAAGTCAAATTTATAACTTTCACTACGCGCGCAGGATGAAGTGAGAGACAAACATAACATCAGAAAATGTAAAGGCGATTTAATTGATTGAGGCATATTATAGGTAAGTATTCTATAACATAAACTTATCGGAACCAAAAGTACTTTGAGAATAATGTCCCACACTTATTACATACAGAACCGAGCTGTATACAAATAAATGATACAATCTTCAATCACCCAACGCAAGAAATATTGTTTTCTATATTATAATTTTTTTTGTAATATTACATCCTTAGCAACAAAAAAATAACAAAGAACACAATGGGTTAGTCAATTTATGTCTCACCTATTTTATAACCACGGCTCTACTCTAGCAATAAGGATCTTACCCATCTCTCCCCTACATCATCGCCCAACAGAAAATAACAGACAACAGAGAAAAATAGGACGATTCCAAACCATTCTTCATATAATACGATCTCACACTTCGACTGGCCATTGGTGGCTTCAGTAAGCGACCAGACGACAACCATAGCATTGACAATCTACAAACCACGAAATCAACGGAAAAAGCCAAACAATAAATCCGAATAACGGAATACATTAATTTAATACAATGCCAAATTGTTTCATTCTTGGCCAAGTACCATCAAACATGCGTATCCATATCATGGAACGGTCGTATGTGGGGTCTACAAGGTCAAGGTCATGAAAAAGCGGGCCTGACTCCCAAGCGGCGGCTAGGGAGTCAAGGTCATAGGAACGCTAACCGCGCGTCCTATAAGCGTTCGCTCGAGGCGTGCAGCGTTCACACTTTACCTCAACGGGAGATAGTTCGGCCACAGCGGCGTGGTTGTTGGCACGGGCGTGAGCTGGCTTGGGAGGGTCGAGAATGTTCAGAAGGAACTTGGACGGCGGTTCATATTTTAGACCGCACTCTAAAAAGCAAGACAACGTCATCATCTTGGAGAATAAACGAATGTTCATTTGAAAAAGCAAACTTAAAAGTATTATCATAATTTCGTGACGTTATATATATAGTGATGTTATACAAATGAAAGCCACTTTTTTTATTTACTAACCTGAGCACAAGTAGCTCATCATGGCCTGCGTCCCCTGTTGACAAATATCTGAAATCACAGCAACATTATACGATAAGCAGGAAGCCATATTTACTGTAACGACTTTACCAAAGTTTTAGCAAGTTACTTTCACAACACATCAAAAAGCAACAAAGTCGCATTTACTACTTGAGTCGTACGACCCCTCGATTATACCACCTTCTGGTTCAGAGTCAGAAACAACATTTATTACGGAGGGAAGTCAGACAAGCACTAACTAATGCATACCCTTGTTAAGGACCACACTTCCCTGTAGCGAAGTCTCTACGTTTGCCTCCGTGGGGGCACAATGTGGTATATAATGCCCATAGGCCAGTATTTTATCTGAAGACACATTACAATACAGAAGGGGAACGAAAAAAGCAACCTGCTGGCGGGTGAACCATGTGCTTGGGATCCACGGTAAGGGTCTCCAGTGTCCGTATTTTACAGAGTTCCGACGGTAGACTGGTCACGTGGTTGTCAGAGATGTCCAAAGAACGGAGACTCTTCAACGTAGACAGGCTGCCAGGAATGTCCCTCAATTTGTTACCTGTGGTAATATCAAGAATATATGCGTGATCACAGGTACTATCACTCATGTGACGTAATATGTAAGAATCAAGCGCTTATTACTTTCAGTTCTGTTAATTACTACTACATTGAGGGAGGAAACTCCTACCATAACTATTATTGTTACCAACACCATTCGCATTCCTGCTAGTAACACAATTAGAATTACTCTTATTAGCATTATAAGTAGTATATCTACTAACTAGATCGGTATTAATTTTACAGACGCTAGTTCTAACACTATCGGCACTACCCGGTACTTTCACGGTACCATCAATGGCACTACTAATAACAACACTACTGGCACTACCGGTACTTTCACGGTACCATCATTGGCACTACTAATAACAACACTACTGGCACTACCGGTACTTTCACGGTACCATCATTGGCACTACTAATAACAACACTACTGGCACTACCGGTACTTTCACGGTACCATCATTGGCACTACTAATAACAACACTACTGGCACTACCGGTACTTTCACGGTACCATCATTGGCACTACTAATAACAACACTACTGGCACTACCGGTACTTTCACGGTACCATCATTGGCACTACTAATAACAACACTACTGGCACTACCGGTACTTTCACGGTACCATCATTGGCACTACTAATAACAACACTACTGGCACTACCGGTACTTTCACGGTACAATCATTGGCACTACTAATAACAACACTACTGGCACTACCGGTACTTTCACGGTACCATCATTGGCACTAGTAATAACAACACTACTGGCACTACCGGTACTTTCACGGTACCATCATTGGCACTACTAATAACAACACTACTGGCACTACCGGTACTTTCACGGTACCATCATTGGCACTACTAATAACAACACTACTGGCACTACCGGTACTTTCACGGTACCATCATTGGCACTACTAATAACAACACTACTGGCACTACCGGTACTTTCACGGTACCATCATTGGCACTACTAATAACAACACTACTGGCACTACCGGTACTTTCACGGTACCATCATTGGCACTACTAATAACAACACTATCGGCACTACCGGTACTTTCACGGTACCATCATTGGCACTACTAATAACAACACTACTGGCACTACCGGTACTTTCACGGTACCATCATTGGCACTACTAATACCAACACTACTGGCACTACCGGTACTTTCACGGTACCATCATTGGCACTACTAATAACAACACTACTGGCACTACCGGTATTTTCACGGTACCATCATTGGCACTACTAATAACAACACTACTGGCACTACCGGTACTTTCACGGTACCATCATTGGCACTACTAATAACAACACTACTGGCACTACCAGTACTTTCACGGTACCATCATTGGCACTACTAATAACAACACTACTGGCACTACCGGTACTTTCACGGTACCATCATTGGCATTACTAATAACAACACTACTGGCACTACCGGTACTTTCACGGTACCATCATTGGCACTACTAATAACAACACTATCGGCACTACCGGTATTTTCACGGTACCATCATTGGCACTACTAATAACAACACTACTGGCACTACCGGTATTTTCACGGTACCATCATTGGCACTACTAATAACAACACTACTGGCACTACCGGTATTTTCACGGTACCATCATTGGCACTACTAATAACAACACTACTGGCACTACCGGTATTTTCACGGTACCATCATTGGCATTACTAATAACAACACTACTGGCACTACCGGGTCTTTCATGGTACCATCATTGGCACTACTAATAACAACACTACTGGCACTACCGGGTACTTTCAAGGTACCATCATTGGCACTACTAATAACAACACTACTGGCACTACCGGGTCTTTCAAGGTACCATCATTGGCACTACTAATAACAACACTACTGGCACTACCGGGTACTTTCACGGTACCATCATTGGCACTACTAATAACAACACTACTGGCACTACCGGGTCTTTCACGGTACCATCATTGGCACTACTAATAACAACAGTATCGGCACTACCGGTACTTTCACGGTACCATCATTGGCACTACTAATAACAACACTACTGGCACTACCGGGTCTTTCATGGTACCATCATTGGCACTACTAATAACAACACTACTGGCACTACCGGGTACTTTCAAGGTACCATCATTGGCACTACTAATAACAACACTACTGGCACTACCGGGTCTTTCAAGGTACCATCATTGGCACTACTAATAACAACACTACTGGCACTACCGGGTACTTTCACGGTACCATCATTGGCACTACTAATAACAACACTACTGGCACTACCGGGTCTTTCACGGTACCATCATTGGCACTACTAATAACAACAGTATCGGCACTACCGGTACTTTCACGGTACCATCATTGGCACTACTAATAACAACACTACTGGCACTACCGGTACTTTCACGGTACCATCATTGGCACTACTAATAACAACACTACTGGCACTACCGGTACTTTCACGGTACCATCATTGGCACTACTAATAACAACACTACTGGCACTACCGGTACTTTCACGGTACCATCATTGGCACTACTAATAACAACACTACTGGCACTACCGGGTCTTTCACGGTACCATCATTGGCACTACTAATAACAACACTACTGGCACTATATACCTCCAGCACTACGGTTTCTAACACGATTAGCATTACTTCTACTAATACTTTTAGTACTACTGGTTCTCCTACTTATATTGTTCACATTACTCTACTACTGGTACTGCTATTACTACTACTGGTACTGCTATTACTACTACTGGTACTGCTATTACTACTACTACTGGCACTGCTATTACTACTACTGGTACTGCTATTACTACTACTGGTACTGCTATTACTACTACTACTGGCACTGCTATTACTACTACTGGTACTGCTATTACTACTACTGGTACTGCTATTACTACTACTGGTACTGCTATTACTACTACTACTACTGGTACTGCTATTACTACTACTGGCACTGCTATTACTACTACTGGCACTGCTATTACTACTACTGGTACTGCTATTACTACTACTGGTACTGCTATTACTACTACTGGTACTGCTATTACTACTACTGGTACTGCTATTACTACTACTACTGGCACTGCTATTACTACTACTGGTACTGCTATTACTACTACTGGCACTGCTATTACTACTACTGGCACTGCTATTACTACTACTGGTACTGCTATTACTACTACTGGTACTGCTATTACTACTACTGGCACTGCTATTACTACTACTACTGGTACTGCTATTACTACTACTGGTACTGCTATTACTACTACTGGCACTGCTATTACTACTACTGGCACTGCTATTACTACTACTGGCACTGCTATTACTACTACTGGCACTGCTATTACTACTACTGGCACTGCTATTACTACTACTGGTACTGCTATTACTACTACTGGTACTGCTATTACTACTACTGGTACTGCTATTACTACTACTACTACTGGTACTGCTATTACTACTACTGGCACTGCTATTACTACTACTGGTACTGCTATTACTACTACTGGTACTGCTATTACTACTACTGGTACTGCTATTACTACTACTGGCACTGCTATTACTACTACTGGCACTGCTATTACTACTACTGGTACTGCTATTACTACTACTGGTACTGCTATTACTACTACTGGCACTGCTATTACTACTACTACTGCTATTACTACTACTGGTACTGCTATTACTACTACTGGCACTGCTATTACTACTACTGGCACTGCTATTACTACTACTGGCACTGCTATTACTACTACTGGTACTGCTATTACTACTACTGGTACTGCTATTACTACTACTGGTACTGCTATTACTACTACTACTACTGGTACTGCTATTACTACTACTGGCACTGCTATTACTACTACTGGTACTGCTATTACTACTACTGGTACTGCTATTACTACTACTGGTACTGCTATTACTACTACTACTGGTACTGCTATTACTACTACTGGCACTGCTATTACTACTACTGGCACTGCTATTACTACTACTGGCACTGCTATTACTACTACTACTACTGGTACTGCTATTACTACTACTACTGGTACTGCTATTACTACTACTGGTACTGCTATTACTACTACTACTGGCACTGCTGTTACTACTACTGGCACTGCTATTACTACTACTGGTACTGCTATTACTACTACTGGCACTGCTATTACTACTACTGGTACTGCTATTACTACTACTGGTACTGCTATTACTACTACTGGTACTGCTATTACTACTACTACTACTGCTATTACTACTACTGGCACTGCTATTACTACTACTGGTACTGCTATTACTACTACTGGTACTGCTATTACTACTACTGGTACTGCTATTACTACTACTGGTACTGCTATTACTACTACTGGTACTGCTATTACTACTACTGGCACTGCTATTACTACTACTGGTACTGCTATTACTACTACTGGCACTGCTATTACTACTACTGGTACTGCTATTACTACTACTGGTACTGCTATTACTACTACTGCTATTACTACTACTACTGGCACTGCTATTACTACTACTGGCACTGCTATTACTACTACTGGTACTGCTATTACTACTACTGGTACTGCTATTACTACTACTGGTACTGCTATTACTACTACTGGTACTGCTATTACTACTACATGTACTACTACATGTACTACCAGTGCATGTACTCTTCGTAACACTATAACTCATTCGAAACCTTAACATATATAGCGATAAATGACATCTTCTCCATTATGAATTCTTACCTTTAACATTGAGGGTTTGTAAGGCATGCATAGTTCCAAGGGCATCGGGTAAACTCTTGAGCTTGTTGTTGGATACATTAAGAACTTGAAGACACTGTAGATGATCTATGTCAGGAGGCAATTCAGAAATGTCGTTTTGGTGCAAATCTAAAACCTGAAAGCATAAAAACACAACCTTGACGACACATTCCTTTTCCTCAAAGTGATCTAAATGTGTGATCTGTGCGGAGTAGAGACCATTTACCACCCTAAATATAAGCTACAACAAAAGTACAAGATTGGAAGCGGACAAGTTACCACCACACTATTCGATAGTGACCAAAAGGGGGTAGAGGGGATGGGGGTATGGCCACCTTATATGTGTACACTGAAAATACACAACCCTGGCAATTAAGGCTTACCCTGAGTGCAGACAAATCTTTTAGATTTCCACCGCCTTTGAAGGAAGACAACCAATTGTTGTGTGCCATCAAAGCCTGCAGAGATGAATATATACATAGATATTAAAATAAGTAATCAAATATATAACTGGAAATTGTGCAATATTGCAACAATACTGTTGGGAACAAATCCCATTTAAGAAACAGTCAAAATCAAAGTAATAATGAAAAAACAAATATCAAGTATACAGAGTTCCAAAGTGACAAATAAACCAACATATGGCATTATACAACACAAGTGCATATTTAAGAAGTTACAGGTAGCCTCCTATTTGATTGTACCACATTTCCTAAGTTACATGGAAACACTGGTAGTATTTCCTTTATTTAAATTTGCTATATCTTCCCAGAATAGTGTGTTTAGGGCCATATTTTACTACTGATATGCTCCTATCAAGTAAATGCCGGAACCCAAACCTGGATGACCGGGTAAGACAAATGTTTACCTCTTTTTGTAAGACTTTGCATAGTGAATAAGTGCCAGAAGGAATCTGAAACGGAAAAAATTTACAATGAAAGATGTCAGTATTAATCACAGTACATCTCTAGCATGCACAATATACAGAATGTAGAGGTTGCACCAGAGTTCTATTTATTTTTCATCAATGTGACTTAGTGATTTCAGTGAAAAAACTGAAAACCTGTTTTTCTATGTCAAAAGCATTAAAACTTGACAATCATCACAAACCATATATATTTATTTCAAAAAATGAATTATGTATACATTCTACACACAACAATGACTTTAAACTAAAACAAAGATTAGAAATGACATGTTAATGGTAAGTTGAGGACAACATTATAACCTGAGAATTTAGTTAATTATTGCAATTGAAGAACATTATATTCTATATCAGAAGTGTAACTCCAGTAACAATATTATGAACTCATATTACCTGTAGATGAAATACCAGCAATAGTAAATCATATACCATTACAGGTACCATATCTACAACAGTAACAAGTAATAAGGGTGAACTATTTATGTATTGGTATAAGTAAAGTAGTGACTTACATCAGTTAGTTCACAGCTGGATATATCAAAAACTGGTTCTGGTGCTTCTCTGGCCTGCAAGTTTAACAATACAAGAAATATTTGCTTCATAGCTCATTCCCACAGAACAGATATCTCACTTAACATACTCTACTTGAAGACAATCAATTCGGAATGAATGTTTTGTCATGTATATATCAATATCCATGACATAAGGTAATATTTTACAGCTGCTAAGCAATAAATATATTTATCCAATTTAACAACATCTGATCATGTCATTACCAAATACTGCTGATGTTGAAGACGCTTTCTGGCATCAGCACTTTGTTTCTTAAACATGGGCATCTTGGTGTTTTAATTGGGCTGCCAAGTTCTGCAACAAATCAAGATAAAAATAGAATATTTTGATATTGCCAAAAGCTTGTTGTCAGGGTATTAGCCAGAGACCTACCTGCCCACCGGATGGGCAGAGAGTTTAAATTTTGGTGGGTATTTTTTCTGGCTGGTGGGCACTTTTAGGTGCTGTTTACCACCCAAAAAGAGGCCTTTGGCAGTATTGGTCACAAAGTCCATAAGAAAATCATTGCTTTCACAATTTTATGACAATGAGAGTTACCATTACTATACAGCTAGCATCTTATATATAATGACCCAATATTTCAAAGTACTACTGCCTGCCATTATGAAAATTATGAGAAAGTGATATAAGGCTATTGCCATGCTCTCGGATCTAATTTAATTGTGACAGAAATAATTTGTAGCAACAAGGTCTGTTATTTGAAGAAAATAATTAATTGTGAGATACAATAATGCTCAGAATCACGGCGCTCAGTTCACAGGATGTACTTCCTATGACCTATATATATGCTATATATAACAAGTTATTATATATAGCGTAAATACAGGCCGCAAGACTTACATCCCAAGAACCAAACGCCTGTAGGTTGGAGCACTAGCATTAAAGTTGCATATCGAGTTCTTTCCCGCCAAAACTAAGCTCAGGCGAAATTGATATCAAAAATTGCAGAAAACTCGATTGTTTAATTCTGTAAATTCAGAAACCTGATAAGTATCGCCGTTTGGGCTGTGATGTGGCAAACGTGTCTATCCCCAGACACCATAGAACTCTGTCTCAGCACTGCTACTTATACCAAAGCACATAAACTGATGACGTTTACCACTAAAATGAAAACTTGTGGTAAATTGATACCACGGTCAAGACTAAGAGACTCCATTTAGCAGTCTGGCATGCATGGAGTATAGACAAAAGAAATGTTAAATGAATCGAGGACTGGTTCTTATTTGTATTTTGGTCTCTTTAGTTTTGGTGGGAAACAGCTCGATATATGCAACTTTAAAATGCTATGGCCACCTCACTAGACATATATATCAGTAATATTCAAGCCCTGCTGTGGCCATATCTGTGTGGTCACAAGATTAAAAAAATTGGTTAAAAGCCCTGAATATAATATTAATATAATAATAATACAACCAATAGGCAATACAAAAATTCCACAGAAGTGCCTGCCAGTGGCAGTATAATATTGTAAGCCACGTTCAACCACCTGCAACATAGCAATCTTCTGATATATTCTGTGAACTTAGACCAAATTACTATTGGTCTGGAATTGCACTATAGAGATATCGGTATACCATGTTACAGTATGTACAAGTAAAAGTGGATCAACAAACATATGACAGTATGACTTGCAGTTGCATGATGAATTATGTCCTCGTTTTATCGTTATTTTCGGATGGAACAATGTCTGAAGACGCGCCTAAACGACGGTCTGTTGCAATTCTTCAGATTGCAGGTTAAGGCAATGCCTTAACAATGGCTGCCTTTATTGCGTGGTATATTACCTTTATATCGCCCATTAAAACATCCAAACTGTCACGTTTGTTTACAAAACATCGGATGTTCCTGCTCAGTCAAGTCGCCATTTTCCCTTTAACAGGAATCCCCTTGTCATGTGACGTCACCATGGCATCCCCTGCGCTAAAAATAGCTCATTGACGTCCGCAGATGATGGCGTGACTGATTACTCATACAGCGTCATAAAATTCGATACAACACCCCATTGCTTGTAAACGTATCAAGGGAAATAATAGCGTTTACAATAATGAGTCAAAAATCCTGTGAACCAGGGATTTCAACCCGAGCTGCTGGTGACTAAAGGCCACATCCGGGTGCGTTCGATTGACTCGGTTCTAGAACCAGAATTGCAGGCTGCGCAGTGGGTTTTGGTTCTGGAATATGCGGTACGAATCGAACGACACTAAAACTGGTATGAGGGTCAAGGTTGACATGTATGTTGTACTTAATACATAGCTGGGTTTGGGGTGGGGGTTCTGCAGTAACGCCCCCCCCCCACCCCCCTTCTCATCGCCCAAATCCGCTCGGTCGGGGCAACCCTTTCTTAACCCGCTCTATAAACGCACACTTTCAGAGCACCACCAACCCCCCCCCCCCCTTCTCCCCGGGTCGCAAGTTTTTAAATATCCGCCCTATATGGGTATCTTTTTCATCATAAGTATCTTCTTCATCACAAATATCCGCCCTCTTAAGCATCGAGGCACTCGCGGAAGCCCTCCACCAGATTTGTATAACACTCTTTAATGCAGTTAAAAACTCCTATAGGGCCTACTTTTTTTTCTTATGGGACCCTTTCAAGGGGGTTCGAGGGTGGGTGGGTGGGGGGGGGGGGGAGCAAGGGGGTATTTTCGTTGGTCGGGAACAGGCTTTGCATTTCACCGTGAATTAGGAATGAGCAAACTAATTCTTCGTTAACTGCGAATGAGATATTAGCCGCCGTCGTGATCAATGATTTTCATTAATAGTAAACTGAGAATTTCAATACTAATAACCATGAGTTGGGAAAGCGCAAATGTGTATCATGTATCCGCCCTTCCTTTGTATGCGGTGAGTTCTCCATTTAATTCATCTTGACCTGGGAATAAAGACATTTATTCTTCGTTCTTTGGACCCCCCCCCCCACTCCCCTTCCAAGTTCAGACATCAAAGGCAACCACTTTGTTCGTGGTGTTGTTGTCGGAACTATAACTGTTCAAGCGACTCCGCCAGTTTGTTTGTTTACATTTTGTCTATACGTTGTTTTAGGTAGCGAATAATACACTTCACAATTACATTTGACCTGGTTTACTAACAACATGGGACTTTAAAATTGTCAAGCGTACAAGACCTAACTGTCTGCCATCTTAAGTTTGTCCCGCACAGTCTTCACGCATGCGCTTTGCGACTCATATCCAGCGAAAAATGAGAGCCGGTTCCGAAGTTTTGGAACTGGTGCAGGTGTCAAATCGAACGCGCAGAACTGACAGCTCTAGTTCTAGAACCAGATATGGCGCTCAATCGAATGCACCCATGGGTGCGGTAAAACGCCCTGAGCAAGCGGATAAGAATCATAACGTGCCTCTCTTGCATATGATTTGTCATAACGAACATCTTCAGGAAATTAGGTCCCTAAACGAGTTCACAGATAGTTAATTTGATATTTTATTGATTCAAATTCTGGAGTGTAATTGTTACATGTTGGTGTGACAGCATTCCCCTGATGGCGTTACCATGGTTACATCTGCAGGAGGCCGTTGTCATGGTCACAGGCCGGTGTCATGGCTTGCACTGGAGGGTGTATCCATAGCCATAAGTCAGTGTCCTCAAATCCACTCGGCCAGCGGGCCAACGTCACAGGACGGTGTGGGATTCACTGGAACACGTTGCCATAGTCACAGGTCGTTGTCATGACATGCACTGGTCGACCTCGCAGTCGTCACGGGTTGGGATCATTGCAATACCAGGAGGGCGTTTACAAGATCGCAGGTAGGACTCGTGGCATTCAGCAGAAGACGTTGCCATGGTCACAGGTCGGTGTATTTGCATCCACTGGACGACGTCGCCATGACTGCAGAGCCTTGTCATGGCATCCACTATACGACGTCGCCATGGTCACAGGTCGGTGTCTTTGCATCCACTGTACGACGTCGCCATGGTCACAGGGCGATGTCATGGCATCCACTGGACGACGTCGCCAAGGTCACAGGTCGATATCATGGCATCCACTGGACGACATCATGGTCACCAGGCGGTGTCATGGCATCCACTGGACGACGTCATGGTCACCAGGCGGTGTCATGGCATCCACTGAACGACGTCGCCATGGTCACAGGTCGGTGTCATGGCAACCACTTGACGAAGTTGCCATGGTGACTCCGATGTCATTGCATCCACTGGACGAATTCGCCACTGGATGACGTCGCCATGGTCACAGGTCGATGTCATGGCATCCAATAGAAGACGTCCGCCATGGTCAAAGGTCGGTGTCATGGCATTCACTGGACAACGTCGCCATGGTCACAAGTCGATGTTATGGTATCCACTGGACGACGTCGCTATGGTCACAGGTCAGTTTCATGACATCCACAGAACGACGTCGCCATGGTCACAGGGCGGTGTCATGGCATCCACTGGACAACGTCGCCATGGTCACAGGTCGATGTCATGGCATCCACAGAACGACGTCGCCATGGTCACAGGGCGGTGTCATGGCATCCACTGGACAACGTCGCCATGATTACTCTCTGATGTCATGGCAGCCACTGGACAACGTCGCCATGGTCACATGTCGAATTCATGGCATCCACTGGACGACGTCGCCATGGTCACAGGTCAGTGTCATGGCATCCACAGAACGACGTCGCCATGGTCATAGGTCGATGTCATGACATCCACTGGAAGACGTCGCCATGGTCTTATGTCGGTGTCATGGCATCCACAGAACGACGTCGCCATGGTCAAAGGTCGGTGTCATGGCATCCACTGGACAACGTCGCCATGATTACTCTCTGATGTCATGGCAGCCACTGGACGACGTCGCCATGGTCACAGGTCGATGTCATGGCATCCACAGAACGACGTCGCCATGGTCAAAGGTCGGTGTCATGGCATCCACTGGACAACGTCGCCATGATTACTCTCTGATGTCATGGCAGCCACTGGACGACGTCGCCATGGTCACAGGTCGATGTCATGGCATCCACAGAACGACGTCGCCATGGTCAAAGGTCGGTGTCATGGCATCCACTGGACAACGTCGCCATGATTACTCTCTGATGTCATGGCAGCCACTGGATGACGTCGCCATGGTCACAGGTCGATGTCATGGCATCCACAGAACGACGTCGCCATGGTCACAGGGCGGTGTCATGGCATCCACTGGACAACGTCGCCATGATTACTCTCTGATGTCATGGCAGCCACTGGACGACGTCGCCATGGTCACATGTCGAAGTCATGGCATCCACTGGACGACGTCGCCATGGTCACAGGTCGATGTCATGGCATCCACAGAACGACGTCGCCATGGTCATAGGTCGATGTCATGACATCCACTGGAAGACGTCGCCATGGTCACATGTCGGAGTCATGGCATCCACTGGACGACGTCGCGACGGTCACAGGTCGGTGTCATGGCATCCACTTGACGAAGTTGCCGTGGTGACTCTGATGTCATGGCATCCACTGGACGACGTCGCCATGGTCACAGGGCGGTGTCATGGCATCCACTGGACGACGTCGCCATGATTACTCTCTGATGTCATGGCAGCCACTGGACGACGTCGCCATGGTCACATGTCGAAGTCATGGCATCCACTGGACGACGTCGCCATGGTCACAGGTCGATGTCATGGCATACACGGAACGACGTCGCCATGGTCACAGGTCTGTGATTCGATACTCATTGGACCAGGTGTTCATGGTCACTGGCCAGCTTCATGACATCCACTAGATAACGTTGCCATGGTCACATATGAGTACGATGGCTTCCACTGATGTCGACGTTGCCATGGTCACAGAGCGAGGTCATAGCATCCACTGGATGACGTCGCCATGGTCACAGGTCCATGTCATGGCATCCACTGGACGACGTCGCCATGGTCACAGGTCGATCTCATGGCATCCAATTGATGACGTCCACCATGGTTAGAGGTCTGTGTCATGGCATCCACTGGTAGGCGTCGCCATGGTCACAGGTCGATGTCATGGCATCCACTGGACAACGTCGCCATGTTCACAGGTCGATATCATGGCATCCACTGGACAACGTCGCCATGGTCACAGGTCGATATCATGGCATCCACTGGACAACGTCGCCATGTTCACAGGTCGATATCATGGCATCCACTGGACGATGTCGCCATGGTCACAGGTCGATCTCATGGCATCCAATTGATGACGTCCACCATGGTTAAAGGTCTGTGTCATGGCATCCACTGGTAGGCGTCGCCATGGTCACCAGGCGGTGTCATGGCATCCACTGAACGACGTCGCCATGGTCACAGGTCGGTGTCATGGCATCCAATGGACGACGTCGCGATGGTCACAGGTCGATGTCATGGCATCCACTGGACAACGTCGCCATGTTCACAGGTCGATATCATGGCATCCACTGGACGACGTCGCCATGGTCACAGGTCGATATCATGGCATCCACTGGACAACGTCGCCATGTTCACAGGTCGATATCATGGCATCCACTGGACGATGTCGCCATGGTCACAGGTCGATCTCATGGCATCCAATTGATGACGTCCACCATGGTTAAAGGTCTGTGTCATGGCATCCACTGGTAGGCGTCGCCATGGTCACCAGGCGGTGTCATGGCAACCACTTGACGAAGTTGCCATGGTGACTCCGATGTCATTGCATCCATTGGACGAAGTCGCCACTGGATGACGTCGCCATGGTCACAGGTCGATGTCATGGCATCCACTGGACAACGTCGCCATGTTCACAGGTCGATATCATGGCATCCACTGGACGACGTCGCCATGGTCACCGGGCGGTGTCATGGCATCCACTGAACGACGTCGCCATGGTCACAGGTCGGTGTCATGGCATCCAATGGACGACGTCGCGATGGTCACAGGTCGATGTCAAGGCATCCAATGGATGACGTCCGCCATGGTCAGAGGTCGGTGTCATGGCATCCACTGGACGACGTCGCCATGGTCACTGGGCGGTGTCATGGCATCCACTGAACGACGTCGCCATGGTCACAGGTCGGTGTCATGGCATCCAATGGACGACGTCGCGATGGTCACAGGTCGATGTCAAGGCATCCAATGGATGACGTCCGCCATGGTCAGAGGTCGGTGTCATGGCATCCACTGGACGACGTCGCCATGGTCACCGGGCGGTGTCATGGCATCCACTGAACGACGTCGCCATGGTCACAGGGCGGTGTCATGGCAACCACTTGACGAAGTTGCCATGGTGACTCCGATGTCATTGCATCCACTGGACGACGTCGCCATGATTACTCTCTGATGTCATGGCATCCACTGAACGATGTCGCCATGGTCACAGGTCGATGTCATGGCATCCACTGGACAACGTCGCCATGGTCACAGGTCGATGTCATGGCATCCATTGGACGCCGTCGCCATGGTCACAGGTCAGTGTCATGGCATCCACAGAAAGACGTCGCCACGGTCATAGGTCGATGTCATGGCATCCAATGGATGACGTCCACCATGGTCACAGGTCTGTGTCATGGGATCCACTGGACGACGTCGCCATGGTCACAGGGTGAGGTCATGGCATCCACTGGACGACGTCGCCATGGTCACAGGTCGATATCATGGAATCCACTGGACGACGTCGCCATGGTCACCGGGCGGTGTCATGGCATCCACTGAACGCCGTCGCCATGGTCACAGGTCGATGTCATGGCATCCAATGGACGACGTCGCGATGGTCACAGGTCGATGTCAAGGCATCCAATAGATGACGTCCGCCATGGTCAGAGGTCGCTGTCATGGCATCCACTGGACGACGTCGCCATGGTCACCGGGCGGTGTCATGGCATCCACTGAACGACGTCGCCATGGTCACAGGGCGGTGTCATGGCAACCACTTGACGAAGTTGCCATGGTGACTCCGATGTCATTGCATCCATTGGACGAATTCGCCACTGGATGACGTCGCCATGGTCACAGGTCGATGTCATGGCATCCACAGAACGACGTCGCCATGGTCACAGGTCGATGTCATGGCATCCACTGGACGACGTCGCCATGATTACTCTCTGATGTCATGACATCCACTGGACGACGACGCCATGGTCACATGTCGAAGTCATGGCATCCACTGGACAACGTCGCCATGGTCACAGGTCTGTGGTCCCATACTCATTGGACGAGGCGTTCATGGTCAGAGGTCAGCTTCATGACATCCACTAGATAACGTTGCCATGGTCACATATGGGTACCATGGCTTCCACTGATGTCGACGTCGCCATGGTCACAGGTTGGTGTCATGGCATCCACTGGACGACGTCGCCATGGTCACAGGGTGAGGTCATGGCATCCACTGGACGACGTCGCCATGGTCACAGGTCGATATCATGGAATCCACCGGACGACGTCGCCAAGGTCACCGGTCAATATCATGGCATCCAATAGACGATGTCGCCATGGTCACAGGTCGATCCCATGGCATCCAATGGATGACGTCCACCATGGTCACAGGTCTGTGTCATGGCATCCACTGGACGACGTCGCCATAGTCACAGGGTGAGGTCATGGCATCCACTGGACGACGTCGCCATGGTCACAGGTCGATATCATGGAATCCACTGGACGACGTCGCCATGGTCACCGGGCGGTGTCATGGCATCCACTGAACGCCGTCGCCATGGTCACAGGTCGGTGTCATGGCATCCAATGGACGACGTCGCGATGGTCACAGGTCGATGTCAAGGCATCCAATGGATGACGTCCGCCATGGTCAGAGGTCGGTGTCATGGCATCCACTGGACGACGTCGCCATGGTCACCGGGCGGTGTCATGGCATCCATTGAACGACGTCGCCATGGTCACAGGGCGGTGTCATGGCAACCACTTGACGAAGTTGCCATGGTGACTCCGATGTCATTGCATCCACTGGACGACGTCGCCATGATTACTCTCTGATGTCATGGCATCCACTGAACGATGTCGCCATGGTCACAGGTCGATGTCATGGCATCCACTGGACAACGTCGCCATGGTCACAGGTCGATGTCATGGCATCCATTGGACGCCGTCGCCATGGTCACAGGTCAGTGTCATGGCATCCACAGAAAGACGTCGCCATGGTCATAGGTCGATGTCATGGCATCCAATGGATGACGTCCACCATGGTCACAGGTCTGTGTCATGGCATCCACTGGACGACGTCGCCATGGTCACAGGGTGAGGTCATGGCATCCACTGGACGACGTCGCCATGGTCACAGGTCGATATCATGGCATCCACTGAACGCCGTCGCCATGGTCACAGGTCGATGTCATGGCATCCAATGGACGACGTCGCGATGGTCACAGGTCGATGTCAAGGCATCCAATAGATGACGTCCGCCATGGTCAGAGGTCGGTGTCATGGCATCCACTGGACGACGTCGCCATGGTCACCGGGCGGTGTCATGGCATCCACTGAACGACGTCGCCATGGTCACAGGGCGGTGTCATGGCAACCACTTGACGAAGTTGCCATGGTGACTCCGATGTCATTGCATCCATTGGACGAATTCGCCACTGGATGACGTCGCCATGGTCATAGGTCGATGTCATGGCATCCAATGGATGACGTCCACCATGGTCACAGGTCTGTGTCATGGCATCCACTGGACGACGTCGCCATGGTCACAGGGTGAGGTCATGGCATCCACTGGACGACGTCGCCATGGTCACAGGTCGATATCATGGAATCCACTGGACGACGTCGCCATGGTCACCGGGCGGTGTCATGGCATCCACTGAACGACGTCGCCATGGTCACAGGTCGATGTCATGGCATCCAATGGACGACGTCGCGATGGTCACAGGTCGATGTCAAGGCATCCAATAGATGACGTCCGCCATGGTCAGAGGTCGATGTCAAGGCATCCACTGGACGACGTCGCCATGGTCACCGGGCGGTGTCATGGCATCCACTGAACGACGTCGCCATGGTCACAGGGCGGTGTCATGGCAACCACTTGACGAAGTTGCCATGGTGACTCCGATGTCATTGCATCCATTGGACGAAGTCGCCACTGGATGACGTCGCCATGGTCACAGGTCGATGTCATGGCATCCACTGGACAACGTCGCCATGTTCACAGGTCGATATCATGGCATCCACTGGACGACGTCGCCATGGTCACCGGGCGGTGTCATGGCATCCACTGAACGACGTCGCCATGGTCACAGGTCGGTGTCATGGCATCCAATGGACAACGTCGCGATGGTCACAGGTCGATGTCAAGGCATCCAATGGATGACGTCCGCCATGGTTAGAGGTCGGTGTCATGGCATCCACTGGACGACGTCGCCATGGTCACCGGGCGGTGTCATGGCATCCACTGAACGCCGTCGCCATGGTCACAGGTCGGTGTCATGGCATCCAATGGACGACGTCGCGATGGTCACAGGTCGATGTCAAGGCATCCAATGGATGACGTCCGCCATGGTCAGAGGTCGGTGTCATGGCATCCACTGGACGACGTCGCCATGGTCACCGGGCGGTGTCATGGCATCCACTGAACGACGTCGCCATGGTCACAGGGCGGTGTCATGGCAACCACTTGACGAAGTTGCCATGGTGACTCCGATGTCATTGCATCCACTGGACGACGTCGCCATGATTACTCTATGATGTCATGGCATCCACTGGACGACGTCGCCATGGTCACAGGTCGATGTCATGGCATCCACTGGACGACGTCACCATGGTCACAGGGTGAGGTCATGGCATCCACTGGACGACGTCGCCATGGTCACAGGTCGATATCATGGCATCCAATAGACGATGTTGCCATGGTCACAGGTCGATCTCATGGCATCCAATGGATGACGTCCACCATGGTCACAGGTCTGTGTCATGGCATCCTCTGGACGACGCCGCCATGGTCACAGGTCGGTGTCATGGCATCCACTGAACGACGTCGCCATGGTCACATGTCTGTGATTCGATACTCCCTGGACGAAGTTTCCATGGTCACAGGTCAGCTGGATGACATCCACCAGATAACTTTGCCATGGTCACATACGGGTGCCATAGCTTCCACTGATGTCGATGTTGCCATGGTCGCAGGTCGGTGTCATGGCATCCACTGGACGACGTCGCCATGGTCACAGGTCAATGTCATCGCATCCACTGGACGACGTCGCCATGGTCACAGGTCGATATCATGGCATCCAATAGACGATGTCGCCATGGTCACAGGTCGATCTCATGGCATCCAATGGATGACGTCCTCCATGGTCACAGGTCTGTGTCATGGCATCCACTGGACGATGCCGCCATGGTCACAGGTCGGTGTCATGGCATCCACTGAACGACGTCGCCATGGTCACATGTCTGTGATTCGATACTCACTGGACGACGTTTCCATGGTCACAGGTCAGCTTCATGACATCCACTAGATAACTTTGCCATGGTCACATACGGGTGCCATAGCTTCCACTGATGTCGATGTTGCCATGGTCGCAGGTCGGTGTCATGGCATCCAATGGACGACGTCGCCATGGTCACAGGTCGGTGTCATGGCATCCACTGAACGACGTCGCCATGGTCACAAGTCTGTGATTCGATACTCACTGGACGACGTTTCCATGGTCACAGGTCAGCTTTATGACATCCACTAGATAACTTTGCCATGGTCACATACGGGTGCCATAGCTTCCACTGATGTCGATGTTGCCATGGTCGCAGGTCGGTGTCATGGCATCCACTGGACGATGTCGCCATGGTCACAGGTCAATGTCATCGCATCCACTGGACGACGTCGCCATGGTCACAGGTCGATATCATGGCATCCAATAGACGATGTCGCCATGGTCACAGGTCGATCTCATGGCATCCAATGGATGACGTCCACCATGGTCACAGGTCTGTGTCATGGCATCCACTGGACCACGTCGCCATGGTCACAGGGTGAGGTCATAGCATCCACTGGACGACGTCGCCATGGTCACAGGTCGATATCATGGAATCCACTGGACGACGTCGCCATGGTCACCGGGCGGTATCATGGCATCCACTGAACGCCGTCGCCATGGTCACAGGTCGGTGTCATGGCATCCAATGGACGACGTCGCGATGGTCACAGGTCGATGTCAAGGCATCCAATAGATGACGTCCGCCATGGTCAGAGGTCGATGTCATGGCATCCACTGGACGACGTCGCCATGGTCACCGGGCGGTGTCATGGCATCCACTGAACGACGTCGCCATGGTCACAGGGCGGTGTCATGGCAACCACTTGACGAAGTTGCCATGGTGACTCTGATGTCATTGCATCCACTGGACGACGTCGCCATGGTCACAGGTCGATGTCATGGCATCCACTGGACGACGTCACCATGGTCACAGGGTGAGGTCATGGCATCCACTGGACGACTTCGCCATGGTCACAGGTCGATCTCATGGCATCCAATGGATGACGTCCTCCATGGTCACAGGTCTGTGTCATGGCATCCACTGAACGACGTCGCCATGGCCACATGTCTGTGATTCGATACTCCCTGGACGACGTTTCCATGGTCACAGGTCAGCTGCATGACATCCACCAGATAACTTTGCCATGGTCACATACGGGTGCCATAGCTTCCACTGATGTCGATGTTGCCATGGTCGCAGGTCGGTGTCATGGCATCCACTGGACGACGTCGCCATGGTCACAGGTCGATATCATGGCATCCAATAGACGATGTCGCCATGGTCACAGGTCGATCTCATGGCATCCAATGGATGACGTCCTCCATGGTCACAGGTCTGTGTCATGGCATCCACTGGACGATGCCGCCATGGTCACAGGTCGGTGTCATGGCATCCACTGAACGACGTCGCCATGGTCACAAGTCTGTGATTCGATACTCACTGGACGACGTTTCCATGGTCACAGGTCAGCTTTATGACATCCACTAGATAACTTTGCCATGGTCACATACGGGTGCCATAGCTTCCACTGATGTCGATGTTGCCATGGTCGCAGGTCGGTGTCATGGCATCCACTGGACGACGTCGCCATGGTCACAGGTCAATGTCATCGCATCCACTGGACGACGTCGCCATGGTCACAGGTCGATATCATGGCATCCTATAGACGATGTCGCCGTGGTCACAGGTCGATCTCATGGCATCCAATGGATGACGTCCTCCATGGTCACAGGTCTGTGTCATGGCATCCACTGGACGACGCCGCCATGGTCACAGGTCGGTGTCATGGCATCCACTGAACGACGTCGCTATGGTCACATGTCTGTGATTCGATACTCACTGGACGAGGTGTTCATAGTAACAGGTCAGTTTCATGACATCCACTAGATAACGTTGCCATGGTCCCATATGGGTACCATGGCTTCCACTGATGTCGATGTTGCCATGGTCACAGGTCGGTGTCATGGCATCCACTGGACGACGTCGCCATGGTCACAGGTCGGTGTCATGGCATCCACTGAACGACGTCGCCATGGTCACAAGTCTGTGATTCGATACTCACTGGACGACGTTTCCATGGTCACAGGTCAGCTTCATGACATCCACTAGATAACTTTGCCATGGTCATATACGGGTGCCATAGCTTCCACTGATGTCGATGTTGCCATGGTCGCAGGTCGGTGTCATGGCATCCACTGGACGACGTCGCCATGGTCACAGGTCAATGTCATCGCATCCACTGGACGACGTCGCCATGGTCACAGGTCGATATCATGGCATCCAATAGACGATGTCGCCATGGTCACAGGTCGATCTCATGGCATGCAATGGATGACGTCCACCATGGTCACACGTCTGTGTCATGGCATCCACTGGACGACGTCGCCATGGTCACAGGTCGGTGTCATGGCATCCTCTGGACGACGCCGCCATGGTCACAGGTCGGTGTCATGGCATCCACTGAACGACGTCGCCATGGTCACATGTCTGTGATTCGATACTCACTGGACGAGGTGTTCATAGTTACAGGTCAGTTTCATGACATCTACTAGATAACGTTGCCATGGTCCCATATAGGTACCATGGCTTCCACTGATGTCGATGTTGCCATGGTCACAGGTCGGTGTCATGGCATCCACTGGACGACGTCGCCATGGTCACAGGTCGGTATCATTGCAGCTGCTGAACGACGTCGCCATGGTGAAAGGTGGATGTCATTGCAACCACTGAACGACGTCGCTATGGTTACATCCAGGGGACGGTTTTACCGTGGAAATTAATCGGTGCCCTGTATCCATGGTGACTGGCCCGTGTCCACTGGGGGGACGTCTCCATAGTCATCGATTTCATCATATGCTGAGCCGGACGTCGACATGTCAAACATATGCATCTGCCGCAGACAGTTGCCATGGTCATTTGAGGGTGTAATGGTATCCATGAGAGGCATGCCTACGTGGATCGGTGGTTCGAGCCCCACTGTGTTCATGTCTGTGTGATCGCAGGATAAAGATCCCATGTCTTTCTTCGCAAAGAGTAGGGTGTTACCCCCGGGGACATCGCTCCGCTATTCCCTTCCTTCTCCCATTGACGCAATATAGCCAAAATTGGTTTCACGAGTCCTGAGTATATAACAAACCGTGAGTGGACTGTTGGCAACGTCACAGTATGGTGTGTCATCACCATGATTAATGGACAATTCCACGGCACCCGTTCATGAATGTTGCCATGTTTACCGTGCTCTGGTTAGATAACTGATGTTAGATAGCAATGTCACTATGCTGAGGATATGTCTGTCATGATATGACATGGATCTAGCGTCTTCATAACCATGGTTACATGATGATGTCACGTCTGCCACTTTTACTGGACGGTGTCATGGTAGCCACTAAGGGACATCACCATGGCTACCAGATGGTGTCACGCTTTTAATTTCACGACATAGTCATGGTTACCGAACGTTCACATGATATTCATAGTGGGATGTCGACATGGGACTTGCAGGGTCCGACAGCATCTGCTGGGAAGCGTGACCATGGTCACAGGGGCCTCTATCCGGTGTCGACTAGAGGTCCTCGGTGAGTTCACAGTGACAAGGTACACAGGTCGGTTCCATGGTATCCACTGTTAATGACACGTCCTGGACTCTACCGGTATAAATATAATAATACTTATATGTACATGCCACACATGTACTCATCAAGATTAAGACCATGCAGTAAACGTACTCTACCAATCCCAGACTTCTATCCATGAATACACCTAGAAATTATTTTATATATGGCTCAATTAAAGAAAATCGTGGTAATGCGGAAATCAATTGGATTATTAACAAGTTTCTTTCAACAGTAGGGGTCGTTCTGCCATGTAAGTGCGAACCATTGTTTCAGCATAGCTCACATATTACTCAAGCCTAACGTTCACTACAATAATACATTTCGTGGGTTCTAACATGGAAGATGGACCAAGGTCGGTATAATAGTTGTATATGTATAGGCCTAGCTATTGTTGGGTCGATCACGTTACATTGTAAATACACTGGCCGGAGGCATTCACAATGAATCCATCTGTCTGTATTTAATAAATTTACCGCTGATAAGATTAATATGAAGATGATATAAGACAAGATTATTTTGATAATAATATGTCAACAATAAATAATACCACATGTTATTGACCGACAATGACAATTATAAGGGTGGTAAAATGTATACATAGACGATGAACGATAGTCATTGAAGCATTTGTTTGTATTAAAGGCGGGGTTCTTGGCATTGGGAACTCTGGAATACCGTAAGTCACATCTCAGAGGCCTGAACGCACAAAATCGGGAATAGGTTGCTTGCACCAGGCGGTATCTTCCCGTAGCACCGTTACAATATTGTTACCAAATCGCCCACTAGATGGAAGCACAATTCATCGTTATGTGCGTGTTGTGCTGGTCGAATGTACAAAATGTCCTTAGGACGTGCATGTCTGCCAGGTAATACAAATCATCATACCTTACTAGCACCTGTATCCCCTCCCTGAAGCTCACAAAACATTTTAAATGCCGGCAGGATCATTAACCCCCCCCCCACCCAACGAACTTATATATATAATATATATATATAATATATAATATAACATATATCTTATAGAAATTTTATAGAAACACTTCTCATACTTCCATAGTTTCCGGGCCCGGCGCGATGGCTTAGTGGGCTAGAGCGCTCTCTATACTACTCTATACTCTCTATGACAACTTTACGGATATTCTATGGGAACTCTATAGGAAAACGTTTAGAAATGATGTGGAAACTCGATGGCAAAACGTTTAGAAATTATATAGAAACTTTATGTCAAAACGTTTAGAAATTATATGGAGACTTTATGGCAAAACGTTTATTTTTTCAATAAAAAAATTGATAGATAACTTTAGACTTGTTTTCATGGGAATTCTGTAACACGGGGTGTGATGATGTCGTGTGAAAATAATGCCATGATTCGCGTTATAAAGCTTGGAAGAAAGAATTACCTTGATGTATCCTGTCACATAAAGAGTACATCTACAAACATGCCTGATCATAACCGGCTTCGAGAAGAAAAAATGGTCATGTCGAAATATTATCTCTATGTACGTTCTATAGAAACCAGTTGCTCTGTAGAAGTATCCCTACATATTTTATGAAATTTAATTTTTCTATAGAAATATCTATTTACATTCTTTTACATAGAAATAAATTGTTCTATAGAATTATATACGTTCAATAGAAAATCATACTTTTGTAGATTTTTCTATAGAACTGCTATAGAGTACTGTAAAATGCTTTGACAAAGGAAATGCCTGTCTACTCCACTGCACGCGACACTGCATAAGTTACGATTGTAGGACGTTTCGGCCAGTGGATGTTTCGGCCTAGAACGTTTCGGTCTAGAATGATTCGGCCTAGGACGTTTCGGCCAGGTATTTTTAGGAGGGCGTACGTTTCGTCCAAGTATAATTTTAACGTATGTATTACAAGTGTTCAGACAATTTTGGGTCATTTCTGCATTGTCTTATGTCTATAGTGTTACTTCTGTTCAAAAAGGCGTTAATCAAATCAACTTTTGTTTAAAAGGGGTTGTGCAATGCAACAGAATGTAGGACGCCCGCTATTTTGTTATTTCTGTTGAAAAGGCGGTGTCAGGGCGAATGAACAGGAGAGGGAGACCTTATGCGTCAATCACTACGTGTCTCTAACCGGTGACCAAATGTGTAAATAACAAGTGTAAAGTGAGATTATAGTTTTTAGCTTTGTACCAAATAAAAAATGTATGACCTCATGATATAAGTTTGTAATATTATACTTGGCCGAAACGTCCGCCCTGGCAAAAATAGCTGGCCGAAACGTCCTAGGCCGAATCATCCTAGACCGAAACGTCCGTCCACCATAGGTTACGGTGACAAATTTTAATTTTTTACGAGATATAGCTTGTTATTTTCTGCTCACATCACAACATAAATCTGCATGGTGTTTTTTTCGAAAGTGAGGTTGAATGTCCCCATGCAATCCCCTATCAAAATTGAAGTCTCTTATGGGATTTCAAATTATTTAACCCAGTTTGCAAATAAAATGTTTCAACATGACGGTCAAACATCCTTATTTGTTTACAAGGAGCACCTTGTATGTGCTTACGAGAACAGAACATTATTATTTTTTGATAGGTCAACAGGCTAGCATTTTTTGCAATGTGAGCATGATTGGTTGTGGGTGTGTGGTGTGTGTTGGGATTGGATATGCGGATTCGCCGAGTCTCTGCTGTGGTGGGTTTATCTAAGAGAGAGGGCAGGGCTACAGGTTGTACCTCAAAAAGCGTACGTAAAACCTAAATTTTAAGGGGGCTGGAACGGGTAAATAACCGAACTGCCGTGCTTGAAAAAAAATCGACACCCGACATTGGTAACCAAATACCGTTTGTCGGTTTTTTACCGCTTTGTATCACAACAAATATATTAGATATAGTGTATCTGATGACAAAAACAATACTTACCTTAATTAAGCCTGATGTGTGGCCCAAGCTTCGCTCCTTTGGCTTTGTCTTTCAGACGCTCTTGGGCATAGCTTGTACGCATATATATATTTTCGTCGGCGGTAGGTCTTGAGATCACGACGTATAAGCTTAGATCTCTTATATTTTCGTCGTAAATAAGTCTTTAGATGAAAAGTTATAAGCTTAGGTGGATATTTTGTGTTGATTTCATATTTTCTTTGCCATTGTGTGTTTAATACGTTGCCTAGAGAACGTTTGTTCGCGTGACGTCATCTGTAACCCAGGACGACAGAGGCATATAATGCTCCTCGCGGAACAATGACGTGACGTCACATGCGTTTACGTTTCTAGTGATGCTGTGGAGGGAAGCTAAACATATTTTTGGTATAAGCTTATATGTATCTTGTGATGTGTTGTGCTCTCAAATGCAAGGGCTTTGATCTTCGTGCTTATTAAATGGATGGATTTGGTGGGTGCTTGTGGCAAACTGCTTGCCTCCGTTGGTAACACAACCGTTTGAACCCTGGGGTATTAAAACGGCCAGTGTGACCAAGAAAGAAAAGCCGTAGCTATAAATACCTTGCCTTACCCATAGCATAACATATCAGTGTTCTCACGACAGCCACTGCAAGCTCATCGCGAGGTCACTTCTGATACTGAGATGGTACAAATGACCATATGCCCGGGGGTTTGGGGTGGGGGGGGGGGGGTAGGAGGCACCCCTTGATGCCTGAGGGATCGGCCATTTATGATGAAAAAGATACCCCTATAGAGCGGATATTCGAAAAATAGCGATCGGATGGGGAGAAGGGGGGGGGGGGGGGGGGTCGACTTGCCTGTGGGGCATCGAATATTCATGGGAGCTTGGGTAACAGAAAGCCCTAACTCAAGCCGGCTTTGCAGCTTTGCGACGGTGGCGGTTCTATGACCAAGTGCCAGTGACAATGTAATATTATTACACCAGACTTTGTGGTTCACCAGACGAGACTTTTAAATAGAACGCATCGCGCCATCAGGTGAAAGGAAAGTGTCTCTGTTTGATAACGGTGTACCGATGAATTTGCTGCATCAATTTAATTCTTCTTTTTCGTTTTTTCTTGGGGGGGGGGGGGGGCAGTGAATGATGATTCTTGTCATATTCTATATTAAAATCGCCATGGATTTCACCGTTTCTCAGGAAACTTGACAGCCCAGGCGGATCACGCATCACTGTTTGCATCTTTCCGCATCCTACCGCATTACTGTTTGCATGTTACCGCATCCTACCGCGTGTCTCCTACTGCTATTGAGAACAAACACACTGGGCAGCTCTGGACCATTAACCGCCAGATCCGTACATATATTTATGAATACAGATGAGCGGAGTTCACGGGCAGGTGGCAAATCCTTGCTAAGCACTAATCTAAGGTAGGCCTACCACCATTGATTCTGCGACTGCCTCTCGTTACGCCGTTACGACCATATATACCCCCCCCCCCCTCGCCGCCCCCTGTATGTGATCGTATATCGCTGCCTGACACGTAACATTACACTCTGCCTTCGACTCACTAGGCTAGGGCTCCGTTATATCCATTATATCCTCTGTTGCCGCCTATACTTCCTCAATGCATTTTCACACTCGCTCGCCAGGGCGGCGCTGCGCAAATTGATAGGAAAAATGCGTCGCGCAGTTCTACAAATTAGTGCCGGGGACCCAGCCTAAGCCTGACAACACACGGTATTAGGTGATGAATAGAAAGAGTTCAGTCACAATTATAACTTTTTTGAACGGGTACAAGTTATTTTTTGCTGTATTAAATTCACAGAACTCGTTATTTCGAGGTTTTATTCTTGAAAATTATAATGCTGTACGAAATCACAGCTGATTTGACTGTTTTTCAAGAATCTAGAAATTTGCCCCCGGCCGACGGCAGCGGTAAAGCGGACTTTGCGTAGCGCCACCGTGCGGGGAGCTTGCTGACATTATACAACATATAGACTACACCATTGCAGACGACGCGTCTTCTTTTTGTTGGCTCCGGAGTGGTGGCCAGTGGTGGACGGGGACTGGGTAAAAGCTGCTTACATGCATGGTCTTTTTGGCTGTAAGGTAGGGGCTATTGGTGACACGTAAGCACATCTTCACGTGCCATTAACCGCCCATGCAACCGACTTGCCACCAAATCACCTGTTATTCCACTGCAGCAGGGGTGGGGGCGGGTGGGGGGGGAGTAGGGAGGGGGTGGTAAATATCACGAGCACCAATAATAAGCCCACATGTTTGCCCTATCCGGATGGCACGGACGGGGGAATGTATGTTATCCCTTGTCACAGGAGAGCGGTACAGTAGGAAAAATGAACCCATTTATAACTTCCAAGTAAATGTGACGTCAAAGAGGACAGACGCACATGTGATGTGCTTGCTTTATGGCCACGTTATCATTCAGAGGCGAATCCAGGAATTTGAACAAGCGGAGGGAGGGGGGTTCTGAATACAATTGCGACCGAGGGGTCCACCAATTTTTTTGCGAGGGGGGGGGGGGGGGGCGCACGTCACAGATGGCCTAAATTTTGCTTTAAAAAACGGCATTGTCCCTCAAAAAAAGGGGCCGAAGGACACCCCTGGACACCCCCCTGGATCCGCCCTTGCCATTGACTCGATTAACGTAAACATAAAACGCCCTCAAATATGTCGGTGTTATCTTCAATTGTTCTACGGAGATAAATAACATATTTCCAGGGTAATGACATAGAAATGATATAATTAACGTGTTTGTCTAAGGGGTCTAAGGGGTCTAAGAGGTTTCCGCGCGGTAAAGTTCCCCCCCCCCCCCCAAACAAAATAATTCTATGTCGCCATACCATGCAGACCCGCTTGGTTTATTCGCAAACCCGCTATGGGCGTAAACTTCCAGAACCGTTCCCCTCCACCCCCTCGGTTTTAACATCTTTCTCATCAGAAATGTCCGCTCTCTCAGGCATCACGGGGTATCCAGGGACCCCCCCGCCGCAACCCCAACCAGATTTATATAATGATGCCCCCCCAGTCCCCCGTGAGCACAACATTTCAAATACAAATGTCCATAGACAGGACAGATCCAGGACATAGCTCGTACGTTTCATTAGGAAATTTAACTGGGAAAGTTTTTAATTGCTTCTGGTTGTACTGTGCAGAGGCCGGGGGCTTCACTGTTAGTAATTGATGAAGGCGTCTTCAGTGATGTTAGCTAATCATGATCTAACATGCCAAGAACATATATGATAATGTGTACATTTTTCAGCTCGCAACCCAGTAACCAATCCTACGCTCTCTTGGCGAAAGAGATCAAAATGGCGGCGAGGAAGGGCAGCAAAATCGCTTGTGCCATGCGACTAGTGAACACTAACCTTGGTGATATCAACAAGACATTTCTTCCGGGTTATTTCTGCTTTCTTAATGGGGGTGATAAGGGATTGTTCTATCCTATAAGTCTCTTTTTAAGCTATATCTACACTCTCCATCAGTTGTCGATGATAATGAGGAACGACGTGATTGGTCAATATGTTGTCATAAAAACTGTTAACTTTTGTTTATTTAAGTTTCACATTAGCACTTTCTGCTTTCGACTCACTCCGCAAGGGCGCTATTATATCTCTGTTATCGTCTACAACCTCAATGCATTTTAACACTAGCTCGCCAGAGCGGCGCGTTATTTGTACGCTTTATTCTTGAAAATTATAATGATGTAAGAAATTACAACCGATTTGACCGTTTTTCCAAGAATCTTGACAGCAGCGGCAAAAGCAGAGCTTGTGTAACGCCACCGTGCGGGAAGCTTGGCACATAAGTCTAATCCCGACCCACCCCTTTCTCGCCGCACCGCGGCCGCGCAGTTCGCCTGGTGTCACACCTTGGGCGTGGTGTCCATTGTCACGAAGGGAGCGAGTCAATCTAAACAGACCAAGAAACAGCTAGGTGTGGTGTTGTTTGCGCGCAGCTGCCGGGGTCAGAAATAAAACCACGGCGAGAGCAATCACGTCGCTCCGTCCTTCATATCATTTATATCTGTTGCTGCAGAGTGTGTTAGATAAGGCTTAAAACGAGATTTGTGAGCTTCTTCCCATGGGGAGAGGGGTAGACTGAAAATCATCTAGACCCCCCACCCCGCCTTCCCCCGCCGACGGAACGGAAATTGATGAATCGTCCCGATGTTTTCCGTTGTGATGTATCCTTCATTAATACTTTGCATTACTTGAACATAAAAGCCAGTGCGCTACCAGCCGTCAAGTATCAACACCCCCCTGCCCCCACCCCTCAACACACCCACACACTCCTCCTAGCTGCCTCGCTATACGCTCACCCTCACCTGACGGTTCCGGCCACTAGGGGTCGGGGCAGTGGTGGGGGGGGGGGGGGGGCGTACAGCAACGCCAGCACGACACCTCTGCCGGTTAATCCGTACCGGCAAAACCCTTGCAGAGGCGCACATCCCATGGGAGAAGGATACATCCTGTTTCCGCTGCGTTTCCGGCGCGCGTTGATTATATACAATTGGGATTATTTTATTGTATGGCATCGTTATATCGAATGGATGGGGTGGGCCAGGGGTGGGGTTGGGGGTGGGGGCCTACGTACCCACGCCTCCTTGACGACAGATATATGGGTACACGTCTGGCGTCAGATTAAGAACGGGGTGAAGCCTGGGACGACAATGGACGCAGAAAGGTATCCAGAGACACCATGGTAAACGCAAGGGACGCTCGCCGGATACATCATAACCTGATATGAAAGGACTACCCGGTCCCTAGGTCACGCCTATTTGACAGGTTGGAACCGTTGAGTGGCTGAGAAGAGCTTATTAACAGACACCGGGCGTGTGACAAACAGCTGAGAACCTATATGTGCGCATTGGGTGGCACACCCCATCCACTCCAGCCACCTAAGGTAGTCCCCCCCCCCCCCACCGGGGGACACCGCTCTCCCCCATCCTTTCACTCCTCATTTCACCAGCCTCCTCCTGCTCTCCAGCCGTTCCACCCACTTACCCGAGGCTCCTGCAATGCCGAGCCAATGACGGCTCTTGTCAGGGTATACATGGTATATATGACGCCCACACACCGACAGCCGCTGGGCACTCGGGGCGTTGTATTGTGCCTGCCTGCTGTCTCGATCCTCTCGCGGAAACACACCGATAGCGAGACTTCATATCCCAGACACACCTCGTGTTTCAAGGTGATACCCAAGTCATCGATGACGAGATAGGACAGCCAACAGGTGCAATCACTTACCTATGGTAGCACATGTGGATACATTATATAGTTCACGCCGGCTAGTGTAGCAATCGACACCTACTTTATAACCTTATTATTAATGTTTAATAATAATTCATTAAATCCAAACAGAGTTAAATTTTATTCGCCGAGATTCAAACTTTCAAAGGACTATAACTAACTCACCGTCTTAATGAACATGTCAGCCACCACCTTGGGTGAGATACGGAACATGACGCCGACAGTTTCGACTGGCGAGGAGCCGGATGATAATTTAGTTTACCCGATAGTGAAGTCGGTGCTATACGTTGTGGAGGGTTTGGTTATCATCTTCGGCAACGCGCTGACCATGACGGCGGTCCAGACCTTCAAACGCCTGCGACTTGTCGTCACCAATACGTTCATCACCAGTCTGGCGGCCGCAGATGGCATCATCGGGGTGCTTCTCATCGCAAACGTCTTCTCCAAGCTGGCGGCGACCTCTGCCGTCACTATTCGTTACACGGCGCTCTTTATCCGGACGCCCTACTATATCTCCTTCTGCACGTCCATGTGGACGCTCCTGGCCATCGCTGTGGACCGCTACATCGCTGTCGTCCACCCCTTCTCCTACAAGGAGGTGGTCACCGTCCCCCGGGCCCGAACAACCGTCTGCGTCATATGGATCTACCTGTTCCTCATCCCGGGATCCACGTTGATGTATTACAGCGCCGTCGCTCACGTCGACGTCCTCCGCTCGGGGGGGTTGCAGGATCTGCTTCCCAAGGCCATTTATTTCATAATGCTAGGCCACATCTACGTCCCGTTGCTAGGCAACGTCTTTATCTATTCCCGAATCTTCGCCGCGATCCTGCGTCGGAGTAAGGAGAGAGGGCGCTTCCTGCTGCTGGGTAAACCGGCGGCATCTCTGGATCAGATACTTCCCGGAAGTACCGCTAGGGGCGGGCGCGTCCGTCCTGTTCGGGCATCCGGCGTGCAGACTGCCACCGGAGCCACTGCAACCGGTGAGGAGATTGCTATGACTACCGTCGCAACCACTTCTGAGTCCGGAAAACTCCCAGCTACAAATGTAGCCGGGATACGCACATCCGGACCAATCCAGACCGTCACTGCGCAGACTCTGGAGCGGTACCACGCCATCCGGTTCGCCAAGATGATGTCTCTGATCCTGGGCTACTTGGTCTTCGCCTGGTTGCCCTATGTCATCCTGGGATATTGCTACTCGCTGAACGATCCAGACGCCCCAACCTGGTATCCATTCGCATTCGATTTCGCCATTTTCTTGCTGTATACCAATTCGGCCGCCAACGCGTTCATCTATGGTTGGCAAAGCAAGGTATTTCGAGAAGCGTACGTGAGGCTGATGTGGCAATGCTTCCATTGTGGCTCCAATTTCAGGGTCGAACCATTGAATTAAAGCAGCCTACTTACATGCGCCATCTTAGATTTTTTACATTTTAGAATCAAGACCAAAAGTATCTCAAAATTATGATGCGTGTATGTTTTATATCTTGTTGAGTTTGTAAAAGAAAAATTTCAACATTGTTGCAAGCCACCAACTTCTGCTCCGGTGAACAAATTTGGTAATATAAAAATTACAGAACATCCCAGGGAACAAGTTAACGTCATGACAACGTCTTTTTTTTGGTTGAGATAACGTTGTGACCACGTGAAAGTGTATGGGTTTTTACGCTGCCCGAACGTTTCAGATAACGTTGTCCGACATTCAGTCCAGTATTAAAATTGTGCCTTCTGTGAGAAACAACTGATATGATGAATTAATCAGAAGCATGATTGCCAAATACAATCAATTACATATTGTTTTCATGATGTCTAATTTTTCAGGTAACTTTGTCCTAACGTTGGGAAAAACGTCCACTCTCGACTTCTCACCATTTTATATTTGTAACAACTGCTACACGCAGCCAAGTTTTATTAGTCACTACGCTACGCAAACATTTGATTTTTATGGGATAAAGGCTAGAAAATATTACTTCATTGTTTGCGACAAAAGTTGTAACAACGTTGTCCTGATGTTAACTTTGAGATGACGTGATTACAACCAACGTTGTGCGAACGTTGTGTGTTTGCTGGGATATTACTTTAAAAACGTTGGCAGAACAGAACGTGTCTGGGTATGATGTTACAGGATCAATTGACAGCAGCGTCGATTATTCCTCAGCCGAGAAATTGTCCGGAGTTACTGGCTGTTTACGGGGGATGTTACTTGATTAATTGATAACAAATTACAAGGCATATCACCCTGGCGGCTGAGATTTTATGGCTCAAATGGACGTCTGATGACGCATGACTGATGCATGGAGGTCGTCTCGCTGCACATTATAAATCAAACCGGGACCTTCTGGGCCGATTATTAAGGGAATTACAGCGTTTCGTAGTTTCCCATGCTGCTGCAACCGCTGTCACCTCGACCTCAGTTGGGGTCTGTGTGTGTGGGGGGGGGGGGGCGGTCTCTCGGTTTGCGGTAAGAACACCATGCAGCAAGCAGCTGAATGGCAGCGGACCGGCCAGCAATACACAGGGCAGGGGTGTAAGGGAGGGTGTGGGTGTGGGTGTGGATAAGGGCAGGAGTGTGCGCCAGTGAAGCGCATCAAAGCTGGGATGCGTGTGTGTATTGGCGGCATGGAGAAGGCCGGGGTGGGGGCGGCGGGAGGTTGGGGGGGGGTGTAGGGGGGGGGGGCGGGGGGTGTCGCGTTAGGAGGACGGGAACGCCGTATAATGTACTGTTGCAACGATCTTTTCGTTAAGTTACGCAAAAGTGTTTACACGGCGAATTTTAACCGTATTTTTCCCTGACGGGCAATACAATTCCACAGTGTCCTATACCGTTTTGAAGTGTGTACGGTCAATATTGAGGGCACCGTGAATTTCGTTAATTTTAAAATGAAATGACCCGTTACGTAATAACGGCCATCCGATTTTAGCGAAATTTTAAATATAAGGTCCTAATTTATGCGCCAGTCTGTGGTAAATATTGGAGGGCGATAGCTTAAAAATTGAAAAATTTGGATTCGAACCCCCAACTTCCAGGCGCTCTGGCACTGTTACGTTGCGCGCTTAGGGTCCAAGTTGAGACCGGATTTGGCATAAGCTACATCACCTCTATCCAACAGGACAAGTTTGGTGCTCAGGTGTCTTTTAGTTTTCGAGCTACAACCGAGCACTTGACATTTACAATAGTCAAGGTCACGACCTTGACCCTCGACCCAGGTTGCTGAAATATAATCAATTTTAAGATACGACCTTAAGTAATCTTTGTTTTAAGGATAAGTCACGTGGCTTATAGCTCTCTATGTTTTGAGCCCCTAATAAATTTCAAAAATCTTGTACCATTGGGCAATTTTTGCGTTGCCATGGAAACAAAAAGTAACTGTCCGATCGGGATGATTTTTGACACACGGTACTTGAGTAATTTCGTGTTTCTAGCTGTAATATAAAGCGAGTTAGACAGGGAAATGTGCTTTGGACGTATGACGTCACCGTGACGTTGACGTTTGATCGATTTCACCCGGCAACGAACTTGACCTTAGATTAGACTTCTGGCATCTGTTGGCGAAGTTTGACAACGATAGCTGCAAGTTTTCGCCAGTTATCGCGGGCACAGACAGACAGACAGACACACACACACACAAACAGAACTGACCGACATGTTGGCGATTTTCGCCATAATAATGGACAAAAACAGCCGTCATTGTCAGGCAGTCGTCAGTGACACGAAGCAGAGACACCGAGACGCAAGTGACAGGTGCGAAAATCAAGTGTTGGCAGGAAGTGAATTTGGCCAACTCGCAGACGGACAGAAAGCAGTGAAATTTCTTTCAACCTATTTATGTTATCCCCTTATTGGCATATTTTTATCATACAAAAGGTATCAATTATTCCATGCCAGTTTTCATGGCTGTCATTATGCTGAATTCTTATCCATTGCAACCCCCCATCCCGGGCAGCAGTCTTCTATGACTCATCTCACCCAAAGTCCACTGTGACGTGTCAATCAAAACCCATGATATTCGACGCTACTCGATCCGCGGGGGTCATTTTGTGGTCATTGAGAGAGACATTTTTAGTTAAACAAGGCATAAAAAACAGTCACTGACAGTAATGGCAATGTATATGGAGTTTAATTATTTGAACACTTTTGATATCAACCGGAATACATAACCATGAGCTGAGATGTTGATAAAACTTTAGTCTCAGATTTGGTACATCGAGAGAAGTTGTCGGTTTCTGCTCCGAGGATTGAGAGAAAAAAAGCGAAAAAGGGGGGTCAATTGGGCGGCAAATATGTATACACCTAACTATATGTAGTGTAAAATAAAACCCCCTCTGAATCGGGAATCCCCAAGAATTAGAGAGAGGAATATGGAATCTCCAAGATTAGGCCATTTTAAAGCTGGTCGCGACAAAAAGCGCCTAATGGTGATATCGCGAATATCGATGAATTCGCGGACTGCTATAACGGATTTCGGTAAATAGGCAAAGGGTCTTCGCGTTGAAACAGGAATTGTACGGATAACGATTCCCCAAAATTGCCAACAGCGGATCGCGAATCTCTAACAATTCCTGGATGCCAATCGCAGATATCGGAAAAGGTATCCCGCCCTCATTATAGCTCACTGCGAGACGCCATGCATGTGCAATGCATTGTGGGTATTATTAGGATCTTCCCGTAATATATCAAGATGGCATCATCGCATAAGAAGATATTCTTTGAACAATTCTATATTCTACATTCTATATTGTCGTTTATGTAAAAAATAATACATGTATATATATTTAGGGTGAAACTTACACGAGCTCATTAATATTATACATTCTATACCATAATTAACGCATTACTTCGAAAATGCTGTATTGTTGTTAAGCAAGAGTAAAGATACTATTTCAACGAAAGGTAAACATGAGATGAGCGGAGCAACACACATTTCGCGGGAAGGTTTTCAGGTGTTCGGGATCAGGCGCTGTCAAATGCCAGCAATCCTAGGTAGCTCGGGTAGCTCCGTCGGTAGAGCGGCGAACTGCAGGATTGTGTGTTCAATTGCCGTTGGGTGAAGTGTGTTTTTTGGGGGTGCATCCCTATATATGGTAGTCACTTCTGAAGAAAAATCCTGGATCATAATCAGTTATTCACAGACTATTCGGAAGATATTGGTTCAGTGGCCCCGGCCGATTTGTTTGTTTACAATTTGTGAAAATAGTAACTTAAATTTTGTGCTGAAGAACTCGTTCGTACTCGCGCATTGCCTGCTGCTTGTTATCGTCATGTTGTCAATGAAACGATTAAATGCACAGCGATTGTGATCTTACGTACGTTGTCATAATTCTATATTGAAGAACAAAGTTCACAGAGCCCACCACGATCTTTCTTTCCATGTCCTGGAAAATGACAATGAAGTGCAATGACTTTGCTATATGTAGTGAATATCTTGACCTACGATGACAAAAATATGAAATATATGTGGAACTATATGCCAAGCGAGATAACACATAGCAATTCATTAACGTATGTCAGTGCTATAACTGTGCGTTTGTTGAATATGGAAGCATATATGCGCCAGATTCCTGAAGTATTACAAGAAAAAAAATACAGTAAAACTGAAATACAATTCACGTACGCGTCCCAAGAAAACCCAAAAGCGAATCTAGGGGAGGGGGGTTGAACCCCCGCCTCTTTGGCAACTTGAGCATACACTGTAAAGTCGGGAGAAATACACGAATATACACCCAACAAAAGGACATTTTGCAGCTGCAACCCACAGGTGGATCCAAGGGTCACATCGATGGCATTCTAACAGGGTTCATACAGGCAAGGTTCCATCAAATTCAAGCTTTTTTAAGGCAAGACTTTTCAAGGACAATTTTTACTTTCTCTGGTCTATTTTAAGCATACAAATTGTAAGACCTGAGACTAAATTTTATGCATACAATCTTTGACATGCGGAAATAAGGAATGACAACAAGAAGGCAGTGTCCACATTTATTTATTACCAACCAACAGCATTCATTGGAGTTCATCACTTAATTGCGACTTCTTCAATTCAGCCCGCTTTTCTTTGATTTGTTCTTGGGTCTTTGCCAGTGCCCAGTCCAGTTTGAAATCAAGTACTTTTCATTGTAGCTGCCCTATTTCAAGCAAATTCAAGTACATTGGATCGACCTCAAGGCCCATTTCTGTTTTTATGACCTTTTCCAGGCATCAGTCAAACTTCAAGCCCTTTTCAAGCCTGTGCGCACCCTGTTCTAAATATGATACAATGTTTTATATACAACTGAGCAATCAATATATATCTCCAGTTCAGTTATCAATATAGATTTGTATATTAATATCGTGTAATGTCCTATTGTTTTGTACCTCTCATTGCTGAACAAAAAGAGTCCGTCAAACTTTAGGCCGCTTAGCGACTTTGACCACGACTAAAAACCTTGAACATTAAACGCTAAAAAAATGTGTCCCTAGATATGCAAGTGAGAAACTCTTTATTCATTAGTAATGGTACACATTGGTTTATCATCAGTGTAGTAATGACGGCATAGGAAGAGTGTCACACAGTAAGTCAGACAATGATTTAAGGTCAGCGTTGCCAACTAATTCATCCATTTGAAGCATGCTGATAAGCTCCACTATCCAATATTCCAATATAAACAGCAAGTATTATCTTAGCCGATTACATATATATTCTAATATAGTTATGACTTAATAATATTGTCCCTTAATTCTCGGGAGATATGAAGGACTCATGAATATAAATGCATATGGCTATTGAACGCACATATGTCTATCACATGGTAAGCCGTCATTATATATATGTATATATGTATGTACTTTCGGGTAAACAGTCCACACTAAAGTGGGATGCGAATTGGCTAACGCTGAATTTGTAGACGGTAGCCCGTGTCAAGCCGAGCGTTGCTTTGCGAATTCCCGCCAAATATAACCACTTCGTCGTCTGATGCAACGGCTGGAAGCCATCCCCTAGGGGATGGTGGCTCCCCCTGCGTGGAGAGCACTTGCCATCCATCTTGGGGTCGCGTTGTGTCGTAGGTATACACAGCGTTACTGAAGGCGCCGGCCCCGGCATGGCCCTGGTCAGAGGGACTCACCTCCCCGCCGAACAGATACAGTTTTTTTCCCACCGCCGTCAGACCAAACACACTGATCGGCGAGAGATTGGGCTCCGGTTCCACCGTCAACCACTCTCGGGTCTCCAGGTCGTACTTGTACATGTCGTTTTCTTCCTTCCCCGTGAAGCCCGCCACGACGTACAGGGCGTTGTCAAGGACAACCAGACCGGGCCCACCCCTGGGAGTGATGACGTCATAGGTCGGCAGTTGTTCCCAGCGATTGGACGCGGTATCCAAGCAGTAGAGATCGTTCTTCCGGTCCTTTGTGCAGCCGCCGAACAGGTAGATTTTCCGTCCCCATGATGTCATCGCGTGAAAGCTTCTGGCTTCCGGGATATTGCCAGAGGGGTGTATCTCTCGCCAAGTGCTTGTGGCGCTGTCGAAGCACTGCAGATCGTTCAGGCAACCCTCCCCCATGGCTATGGCCGTGCGCCCGCCGAACACATACAGCTTGTCGCCGACTGTCGCGCATGCGTGCCCGACTCTAGCGACGGGCTTCGCCCCGCTCCCCGCAGCGAGGTCGCACGTGCTCCACTCGTTGGCGTCAAGGTCATAGCAGAAGAGGTCATCGTCGACCGGAACGCGAGGTTCGTTTTCGCCTCCCAAGACGAAGAACTTTCGTCCAATGACAGCGGCGGCGTGACTACTGCGACCCTTGGGGGCACTTCCAGTGTGTGCGATGGCGCGCCACATGGTGTCGGTCTGAAGAACTACACAAAACAACAAGATATTAGTGTGGCACTGGAGAAGCCATGCATGACAACAAATGGTGATGCCACATGGGGAAAGACGCCTACTTTGATACGGTTGTGAGGAGCAAACGATAACAAAAGCTGCCCATTGTGGGTTCCATTAAGGCGAGGTCTTCTAAAAACTGACGACCGGGTATGGAGGGATTAAAAGAAAAATTCGTGTAAACACCATTTTCTTCTCATCTATGACAACTCTGGCCTTCTCCATCTTGTACCTGGCAGAAAATGTCTTTGCATATAGAAAATAGCTTAATACTAATCCGTATATTTGGCATACATGCTGGCTGAATGGAGTTATCAAGCAACTTGCTGTTTGATAAGTGTGATCTTGCCCTTCACACAGTCGCCTTTGATTAGTAGCCTTGATATTTTAGACACCGGCTCTAATAAATTTGATGAAGAATTTGTACGAATAAAGAAATACTCAGTTGCCCGTCTCAACACCATATCAGATATCTGTGGCAAGCCGGTAGTCATACTGGTAGCAATGCCCAAACCGTCATCAAAGTAACAACATTCCACACCCGCTAGACATCAGTTACCCCAGTATACAGCTTACCGCAGTATCCAACTATACAGTTAAGCGGACTGCATGCGGAAACAACGCTAAACATCAGCTACCGCAGTATCCAACTATACAGTTAAGCGGACTGCATGCGGAAACAGCGCTAGACATCGATTACCGCAGTATCCAACTATACAGTTAAGCGGACTGCATGCGGAAACAACGCTAAATGTCAGCTACCACAGTATCCAACTATACAGTTAAGCGGACTGCATGCGGAGACAACGCTAGACATCAGCTACCGCAGTATCCAACTTGACAGTTAAAGGGACTCTATGCCTAAACAGTGCTAGACATCAGTTACCGCAGTATCTAACTATACAGTTAAGGGGACTCCATGCCTAAACAGTGCTAGACATCAGTTACCGCAGTATCCAACTTGACAGTTAAAGGGACTCTATGCCTAAACAGTGCTAGACATCAGTTACCGCAGTATCAACATTACAGTTAAGGGGACTCCATGCCTAAACAGTGCTAGACATCAGTTACCGCAGTATCCAACTTTACAGTTAAGGGGACTCCATGCCTAAACAGTGCTAGACATCAGTTACCGCAGTATCCAACTTTACAGTTAAAGGGACTCTATGCCTAAACAGTGCTAGACATCAGTTACCGCAGTATCCAACTTTACAGTTAAGGGGACTCCATGCCTAAACAGTGCTAGACATCAGTTACCGCAGTATCAACTTTACAGTTAAGGGGACTCCATGCCTAAACAGTGCTAGACATCAGTTACCGCAGTATCCAACTTTATAGTTAAGGGGACTCCATGCCTAAACAGTGCTAGACATCAGTTACCGCAGTATCCAACTTTACAGTTAAAGGGACTCTATGCCTAAACAGTGCTAGACATCAGTTACCGCAGTATCAACTTTACAGTTAAGGGGACTCCATGCCTAAACAGTGCTAATCCGTAAAAAGTATTACAGTAAGAATTAAAAAGTTGATAAACCACAAATGAGTTGCACACCCCGTAATTAGCTAATACTTAATTCGTGCGGCGCGTTAGGTCGTAAGACGCCTGACGTATGACGTCGCCAGAGACGTTTGGGCCAATAGTGTGACCGAGATGCATCTCACTTTTCACCGTTTTGACAAGCTCATTGTTGAAGTAAAATTCTACGTTATTGACACTAAAATTGATAAGTTTGCATTTCAAAGGGTTAAACGTAAGATAAAATTCTTTTGCAAACTCTGTACACACGTTACACATCTGTTTAAGAGCATACAGTGTAGGCGCGAGGAGACTTACGTCGTCTGCATAACCAAACGCATCGCAATACAAATGACCAATAGTGCAGCCGTATCCAGATCTCTTTAACCGTTGCAGCAACTCGTCTATATAAACACCGAACAATATAGGCGACAATACTGCCCCTTGCTTTACTCCATTTGTGGTGTGGAAATACGGACTGGTATTAAAATTCCACCCAACGTTCAACTGCTGCCTTGCCATTCAATAGACATCTGATATGAAGTTAAGGGGACTACATGCGAAGACAGCGCTAGACATCGGTTACCGCAGAATCCAACTTTACAGTTAAGCGGACTACGTGCGAAAACAGCGCTAGACATCGGTTACCGCAGAATCCAACTTTACAGTTAAGCGGACTACGTGCGAAAACAGCGCTAGACATCGGTTACCGCAGAATCCAACTTTACAGTTAAGCGGACTACGTGCGAAAACAGCGCTAGACATCGGTTACCGCAGAATCCAACTTTACAGTTAAGCGGACTACGTGCGAAAACAGCGCTAGACGTCTGTATAGTCCACAGGCACAGTAAATCGACTGACACAGAGCGGGGGGGGGGGGCGGGAGTCAAACATGTGGGTCCATCGACAATCCGTACAGTAGTCCTATCATAACGCACCCAATAATTAAGTAGCTGAGGCATGCCTTTGACAAGAACTGAACTGAGATATTCATAAGCCAGACGCAAATCTACTTAGCGCTAGGTAGAACATTTGTCGGGCGTATATTAAGCAAGTGTACGCACCTGCTGCAGATGAAATAAACAAATTACTCCCGAACAACAGGATTGCACGTGCTTGCACAGCCATTGCAATGTGTAGGCTACGCACGTGAGAACGGCTGGCTACGCTCCTGACTACGCAGACCTTTTTAGCGCTAAGCGGAAAAATTAAAAACGGGTTTTTGAACTCAAGAATTCGGCCCTGGAGTCGAGGGTCAGAAGTAACCTTAAGGCCATATATATGTGCACACCATCGCGTTACACTAGTTAGCGACCGTCGACGGTTCAACAAAAAATTTGTATGTAGGGTTTTTATGGAATATTTTACATACGCCACGATTTTACATACACAATCTTCCCCTCAACAATGAGCCCGGTACGTATACTTACGCGATATAAATATATGCTGTCAACGGTCTTCCGTAGGCCTATGCGTGTCTAAGAGTAGAGCAAAACTTGCAGTGGCAGTTCAGACTGATTGTAGAGCAATCGGTGTCGATCCGCAGCTCACTTATATACATGTACTGAGATACTTGTGACAACTTCACTGGTGTCGACCCCGTAGTAACACCCCTTTATATAGTAGACACAGCGTCTCTCTACAAGTGATTCAGCATTTCCTGACTGTAAGGACCATGTAGCGTAAGAATGCCCTCGAGATGGACCCTAATCCCCACTCCAGGCTCCGGCCACGTGCCCTTAGACATGCAGACCCACGCTCTGCCTTCGACTCACTCCGCTAGGGCTCCCTTATATCTCTGTTGTCGCCTACGTCCTCAATGCATTTTCACACTCGCTCGCCAGGTCGGCGCTGCGCAAATTGATAGGAAAAATGCGTTGCACCCTTCTACAAGTTAGTACTGGGACCCAGCCTAAGCCTAATAACACATGAAATCAGGCGATGAAAAGAAATATTTCTGTCATAATTATAACTTTTTCGAAAGGGTACAAGATGTTTTTTTGCTGTATTAAATACACAAAGCTCGTTATTTTTATGTTTTATTCTTGAAAACTATAATGTTGCAAGAAATTACAGCTGATTTGACCGTTTCTCAAGAATCTTGAAATTTGCCCCCGGGCGACAGCAGCGGTAAAAGCTACCTTGCGTAGCGCCACCGTGCGGGGAGCTTGATGCAGACCCAGTATGCACACGGCGGGGTTATCAGTACGCCCCATAGAGCGCGGCATAAAAATAAATCTCACCCAAAACGATAAGGAGATCAACTAACAAAAGTAGTTTAGCCATCTGACGGTGAAGGGTCACTTGGGATTGGCTAGCCAGGCTAGTGACGTCAGTGATGACGTCATGCAGTGCTCATTGCACCCTCCCTGGATAATAACTTAATCTCAACGGTTGCCTCTTGCCCTACATTTGTTTAATAACACATGCGTCGGACCTAAAGTACCTTTGGGTTGTTGTATTTTAGTGCTAGCTGGTCCAATTACAGAACAATTCGCGCGATATTTTTATCAGGCTTAGATCGAACGTAAGCGATACTTGCGATTAGAGATCCGGGTTTGGCGTAATCTGAATTTTATATGCATGCATTGAGTGAGTCACGTGACGCAAATTTATTAAAAAAAAAATCCTCCATAGGTAATTTTGTAAGTTCATATGGGCATTGATCTGACAGAAAAAACACCAATGTAGGGTGTTAGCAAGTAAGTGATAATTGTCAAATTTCATGCCGCTGCCAGCAGCCCATCAGCCAATGATCATGCCAAATAGTCCACTTTGCAAGCCATAATTAAGCCTTCGTTTTCTCAAGGCATTTTACAATCCGCTTGCCATACAATAAGAGGGTACTTAAAGCGAATTAACGTTACAGAGAATAACAGGGAAGAAATATGAGGTGACCACATGCTGGAATGGAATTGTTGATTTTGCTCGATCGGTACCAAAATTAGCTTAATCAATTTATTAGACAGATGTGGCATATTATGTCACACCTGGAGCTTTACACCGCATAAGTATTATGGCAGTATCTTTGGAGGCTAAATTAAGTGAGATATGTATGACAGGTCTCTTTTTTTTTACCCCTTTCCGCGATCGCGCTCCGTCATTGAGATTTGGTTGAATCGGCGCTCCATAGCGTGTTCAGTTTGTTAGCACAGCACCACCATTGCATGTCATGAGAACACTGCCGACCAGGCATATGCGAATGTGTGTTTAACGTTAACGTTGTACAAATGATATCCTTTACAATCTATATAGGTTCATGAAGCAATAGCCACCAACGGTTGGTATCATAGTGGATAATTAAAACATGAAAACGTATAATATTACCCCTGATTACCAGAGGATCGAACGTGCTTCCACTTCACCCGTCTTGCAGACCAGAGAACTATGGAACGCCGTCAGAGATATTTTGCTTAACCATATGTAAGATGATGCAATATGAACCAATCACCTTACGGCTTTGGCCATCGACTGAAGTCTGGTAAAGCATCATGGATCCATGGTTATCTTCGTGAAAAAAGCCTGATTAATGATAACTGTACACAAGGAAGTTGAAATTCCGCAGCGCGTTATTCTGCGGTCAAATAACAGTCGGTCATACACTAGGGGTCTGGAAGGGGTGGGGTAAAGGGGGGGTTATAGTGTCCGTTGTCGATTTTTTTAAATTCTCCGTGTCCAATGTCGATTTTTTACGACTTTCCGTGTCGCTTTTTGAGAACGTTCTGAGTCGCTTTTTGACAAAATTCAGTGTCGTTTTTTAAAAACCTGTGTCGATGTCGCTTTTTCAGATCCTCAATGTCGGAATTTGGGGGTCAATGGCGAATGTGGATTTGTCAAATATGCCCGTATCGTCAATGACCCCTTACATTAGGCACGGAAGGTCGTGCGTAGAAAAGTATGTGTCAAGTAGTGCCTCACAAGGTGTCGTATATGGAGTCATACTATCGTAGGCTGCAGCTAAACAAAATCGAACGTTTGCTGGTTTTTAAAATAAAGTCTGATTCTTGCTCTGTTATTTCCTGTGGCGAAAATTGTCGAACATGATTACCATTTTCTCTCCAACATGGGGTGGAAAATTAGGGCTTATTCATAGAGATGGTTTCTGCTGGTGTAACGTCAAACGTAAGGAACTGAATAGCATTCCGAGTTAAGTTCGGTAGTGCCATGATAACTGAAGAGTTTCACTTTTTGGCTGCCGACCTTTGTATAATAGCGCTTTCTTAAAATTGATAACGTTTTCGCGTTTTAAAAATGTATTGGCTGAATCAATTTGCTTTTCACCAGAGTTCATATGAGCGTTAAGGTAACAGGGGACGGGGTCAATTTTTTCGACCAGGCCGCGGGGGTCTGGTTTATTTTTTGTCAAGACTTATAAAACTACAAGATTTATTTCGGCGTCGGGCAGTGAGAGAAAAGTGGTCATCGAAAGAAACCGTTTTGGTAAAAAAAAATGATATCTGGAATCTGAATTAGACACTGGACATTTATACAACGGAAAGAGCATTTTCCGTCCTTGGGAACAATAAGAAATGTTCTTAGAGGGGCACATTGAGATAAAATGTAGGTTTTTGCTCAAAAGAAAGAAAGAAGACAGACGAAAAACATGGATCATTGGGGCGGCACATATGTGTATGCAAAATTATATGTAGTACGGCCCCCGAGGAGGGGGGTATACATATGCTGTTCATTACACAAGATGTAGTGAAATGCATTTCAATAATAGGCCATGATCAAAAATGTTCGGTCGCCAGGCTAGGAGCGTTCCAACCCATGCTATAGGTCGGGAAATTTTTTCTCATGTCGGTTATCTGACCAATAATCCAGGACTCCAGGACAGTTATTATATGAATGTAAACACATCTGGCTTATGTTGAGGCTTAGTTTTGAGTTTTGTTGATAGTGACTTTCAGGTGTTGACGGCCGTAGTGAATATGAATTTAATTCAGACAATCACACTGAGCCAACACGACTTTTAATCTATTGTCTATATACACGAGTGCTACTCACAGCGGATGCCATTTTAAGTAAATTACACATTTATCAGTCTTTATGATACACTGTAGGTCTTCTTCAGAAAGAGCTTTAATATTTCTCATTCACACAAGATCGCAATCTGAATCCATACAGTCGAGTGACTAAAGATGAGAACACTTGTGCTTCATAATCACAGCAAACCTGATGCTTACGTCAGACTTCTTCGGCTATTTAATTTGTTGGCCTTTCAATCACATTGTACGTTATATACTAACTCAATTATTTATCGTTACATCTCAACGTGCATCAATTCGAGCCAATTTATCCCGCGGCCAACGTATCACCTGAAGTTGATCTTCTCGGATACTTCAAATAACGTTTCTACGTTTTACTATCACCGCCTGAGCTGGTTGTATTCAAGTTCAGCGGACAATAAGTTACAACCCAACCCTACTCGACCAAACAAATGATAAATTCACATGAAAAACAAACAAATGAAAATTTAGTCAAATTTAGATATACATATATATTTTTATGTCATTGTCCATTCGAGCAGAGTTGACTGATATATATTACAACCAGCGTAAAAAAAAGAAGATTGAGAGCGAGAGAGAGAGAAGAAATCGGCGGCATACGCCAATCAGTGCGCGACACTGGGGTGTCCTGTTTGGTGATCCGAGCCACGTGCCGGGGGTGAATAAAAAATGACGTTTTTCTCCTCAGAAGGGGAAGAGGGAAACAGAACCAGGACGTCCAAGTGTTAGTGAAGAGTAGATTTCCTAGGGTCGCCTCATCGTTTGCTGTTGCCGTAGCCGATGGAGTGCATGGGTCTGCTGCTCTTGAAGTTGGCGGCGGCTTGGAGCTGCAGTTCGTACGCGATCGGGTGGATCTTGAAGCCATACAACCTGGAGAGGAGGAGAAAACGAAATAAAACGTTGGTCGAGCTTAGGCCGCTTTTGTGGTTGGTTGGTTGTATATTCAGGACGCTTTAACCACTTCTGGTCATATCGCGTCAATACACGACTTCGCAATTATACGCCATCTTGAAAAAATCGAGACTGGCGCAAAGAGTTATGGGAAATATTTTGGTGTTGTAGTGACTTTTTCTATGGATATAAATACCATATTTCCGCGTTTTTGGCAAGGCATGTATAACATTAATGAGCATATCTAACTTACATTTAGATTACGTAACTTTTCCGTTACATAGATGACACCATTTCATGTTTGAATGTCTACAAAATACGTTGTCAGGCGATGACGCCATCTTGACATCTTGCAAAGACCAAAATAATACCCAGAATGCATTGCACATGCAGTGGCGCCTCAAACAGGTTGGCGAGATACTGACCTGGGTACGAACTGGTTGGCGAGATAATGACCTGGGTACGAACTGGTTGACGAGATACTGACCTGGGTACGAACTGGTTGGCGGGTCGCTTGGGTCTGTACTCGTGGTGGACCATGAAGAGCATGTGCGGGAAGCCGGTGCCGAAGTAGGCGCCGTCTGTGTGGTGGTGGCGTGACGACTTGGGGGTGTAGACGTCCTGACATTTGGGGCAGTACAGCTTCACCATCGCCTCCCCGGGAACGTCCGACAACCCTGTGTGCGGCAACGACGGGGGGTAATTAAAGCACCCTACTTACATACGCCATCTTAGATAATTTTACATTTTAGAATCAAGACTAAAAGTATCACAAAATTATGATGCATATGTTTTATATCTCTTTGAGTTCACAATTTCAACATAAAACTGCGCGGTTTATTTATATCGCGCGCGGACGTCCTGGCGAGCTGCGGGCGACATCACACAGAATACAGAACAGGCGCGCAGGGATATAAAGCCGGCCACTACCTTTATGCGTCGGTGAACAAATTTGTCTCTATCTGGATAGACCGCAGGCTTTCAGGATTTAAATTCAAGACAGAATATACTTATTTGACATTTGAGAAGAGGTCGGTATTACAAAAATGTACAGAATATATTACTTTAATGTGTGGTGAAGGGAGGTGAATGCCTGTGAGTGGCAAGGCACCCTCACCGATTGCATGTATCAACTTGTGTAACAGTAGTATATATCTCACGGAAGTTGTTGCCACAAATATGGGATCTGGGGATGGTTTGACTCAGATTCAAGTGGTTATTTATATCAAGGCCATAGGTTATTGATCTGTGGATTTCTCATTTCCATAGGTCTATAATTGCCGGATCTTGGGCATTTTTTCCATATTCCTGACAACAATGAACATATACCTATAGGTTGCAACAGCTGTTTTTCCCTGTATATACATACCTATAGGCAGCATAGGCTGGTTTTCACAATAAACTCGAGGACAATGGCCGAAGTCCCCTTGCTGCCATTTCTCAATCTGAAAATTGAAAAAAAAATGCTTGAGTGGTCGACTCCATCTTTGTAGACACATTGGTTATAATACAGAACTAGATTATCAGACATTTTTGGTTCGTACGGTTAAAGTGAATAATGGTGCCGATCAGGCATTTTTTGTTTGTGAGATGAAAGTAAATAATGGTACCGGATTGTGGCATAAACTTAGAATTAACAATATGTATATCTTAGACTGGATCAAAATTCAAACATTTCTATTAGCCTCCCAGAAAAGACTGGCTATCCTAGAATGTTAATATAGTCTGAACCCACCATCTGTGCTATGCCTCTGTTGGTCATGATGTATCTGGCATGGATCAAACCATACAACATCTCTGCTGCCTGTTCGATGAGGTCACTTTGGTTGGGGTTTTCTTCCAAGTCATCATCTGCAAGGTGAATAAGTTAAATTATTATCAAACTGAATTTCTTGACATGCAATCAACAAATGTTGTCGCATACTCTTTCATTTGTTATCCTAAAGAACAGGTTTCATACCACTTACGGTATACAGAATACGAACAGTATAACAGCTACCCTGGTAGATTAAATTTTTTTATATACCAACAGGAGTATTGGATAAGCAAGCCACACACATTTTATTGACCTCTTTCTACAGATCTTAAGGTAGTTGCATAGATTACATTTTTTTCAGACAAACTTCTTGACATTTTTTCAACGTATAGTAATGTGTATCCAAAACGATAAAATAACATAAAAAAAAAATGTCTTCTACCTACTTTTCTGTCAAAATGACGTTGAATAGGTAGGGGGTCACATCTAATTTTATAATGGGCGTCAATGGAGAATTTTGGAATTTCGACACGAAATATTCAACAGAAAAAAAACGGCTCAGACAAAGTTAATAAAAATTTGTCGGTAACAAGCTTGCTCCCATATGGGTCTTCTACGTCGTTTTTTCGTAAAATGACTCTGAACATGGAAATTGTGCCGGTAATTCTGAGGGTCGGAATGGAAAACATGCTGAACTAGAGATACAAGTACTCACAAGATTGAAGAAGATACTTGGTGTTATCAAATTTACATGAAAACATTTAAGCAACCAAACGTGTAAGCATATAGGCCTACGATGATGTGGGGGATTCCACCCCCCCCCCCCCCACTGCTCCTCCCCTACTGAATTACTGTACCTGTGTGGTCAACGCTATGTAATTTGCCGGTTTGTTTCTATTGCCAGTTCGTTCCAAGATATATTTATACATCCCAATAAGTTCTTTAGTTTGCTTGGACTTGCGTTTGCCTATCAATTTCCCTTTACAGCGCATCAGTTTCACGACTTTGTTACATAAACAAGAAATAAACGATGACAGGCTGCGGACAATGGAGCATTCGCCAGATTGCCTGGTTCCCCGGACCAACTTCGCTCGCTCGCTCACTTACAAGTATGAGTATGAGCGGCGGTACCAGCTTATCGCCAGATCGCAGCGGCAGTCCACCAGATGGCGCCACAGTGATCCCGGGAACCTCCTTAAAGGGTTACATCCTTCATACACTACCTGGTTCAAGATCTAAAATCATGTCCAGTGCTTGTCTGTAGTGAGGAACTTGTTCATTGAGGCCAGTCAAGTTGAACTTGTCTTGAATATAGTCCTCATCCACCTAGTAAAAATCAACATGGCGATTTGATTAACTACATATATATTATATATACTATCAACTAAACCATGTAGCAAAATACCATTGTATCCATCATATTTGATGACAAATTAACATCATGTCATATCCTGATTAAAATAAACCATTTCACTAGCTGTAGGTTTATTAGAATGTGGTCTTACTTTGGGAAATCACATACCTCACAGAAGAATTCATTGCCTCTGAGGCCACAGAACCAGGATATCCAAGATACTTCCTCTGAACTGCTCATGGCTGTAAGTATCCTGTCGCTGAAAATGCCCCCAAAAAAACGATACATGTTAAAGCTGCTCATAAGAATTGTTAAAGATTTTTTATTATCCATCCCTTATTCTGGACTTGATTGTGTGTAATAAAAGAAAATTATGTTGGTAAAAGACATTTCTTTGCCAGATTGATCCAGATGTAAAAATATCTCACTCATTTTTTTCATTGATCAAAATATTAAATTATTCTTAAATAGGGGTACACAATTTTTCAACTAAATTTAATTTTAGCTTTTTATGCTATAGTATAGGCTTAAGTGGTTTGCTACATTGAGCAATACCATCTGGCAAAGTTTTTTTTTTATGTTTAGGTCTTGTAAAAATTGTAAGTTGAGTATCTAAAACTGCATTTCTAAAAAGCGGAACTACAGATTGAGAAATCTAGGAAAGTAATTCAATGAAAGTTAAGTATAATGGCTTATTTACAAATTGGGCCAGGTTGCCTTATCTTCTCTTTATCGGAAGCATGTACTAGGGGGAAGACTACCCTGATGGTTGAACCAAGCTGACTGACATTTTAGACATGTTTTTGATAAAGATTTAAGAATCCAAATTTCAGTATATGTCCCACAGCTAAACCCCAGCATAGTAAAGGTTAAAAAATCACTGACCTTTGATTCGATTTCTTTCTTTTTTTAAAAGTAGGCCCTTAATATTTGCAAGTCAAATTAGAACAATTAGAAAGATTAAGGTGGAGATGTGCCATATCTCTTGAAGTAACTGCTTACTCATGGCAAAGACTAAAGAAAGACTCTTTATTCTGCACAAAGAAAGACATTTACATATGTGATTCAAACGATGCACCAGCCACTGGCCTACCTGAGCACACTCGACAAGAGCTACATGCACCAGCAAACCCGTTTATACCCACGAAAGGATTGTATCAGATTTTTCTGTTTATCTAATCGTGTTTAAATAAATATGTTTAAACCAAGAGCTACATGCTACATATAAAGTGATCTCAAGTAATCTTTGAAGAAGTTTAATCAAAATCTTGTAGCTGTAATATCTATATAAAGGCATCATTCTAGGTGATTTAAATGATTTCACCCCCATGCTTCAGCTCTGATATTTTCTGTAATGCCCTTAATATTGCATAGCTACTGGGGCATCAGTCGTTATCTTCTGTACTATAAACAGACATAATAAAAATGATACAAAGCAATTTCATATTGATGCTGTTATTACAGCTCTTAAATTTATCAGGCAGTATCTGAAATTGCTGATTTCATCTTGAAACAAAATTTATATATACCTTTTATCTTACCCTAAAACCTTTAAATTTAACTATATTTTTAACTTAAATACTCCAAACAAGTGGATCAAACAAGGCAAAATTAAATCCTGTATAATGGAAGGTGTCATATCCTGGAGGGACAGCGTAATGCTAACTCTGAGAAATCCAGGAGTCACAAGCTCCACCTTAGGGTCCTGAAGCAGCGCTACATACTCCATTAACTCTGCCGCTACATACTCTCCAATTGGTATATTTCACCCAGTTTTACTTGGTTCACACGATGCACTCCCTCTAAATCTGAAGATATGGATTATGACTTAAGTTAAGTCCTTTCGCATATTGATACTCTGTAATTAATCTTGCAAAGATAAGAAATATTTTTTTCCCAAATGCCTAGATTTATTTTGAAAACCTCATGCAAAATACAGGCTGGAACCAAGAGGCAAGACCCAATCGGGCCAAATGTCAATGCCATGAATGGTGCAACTGCAAATTTGTGTAGTTAGACTCTACCTGTAATCTGTATGGTTTTGATGTCAGATCTGTACCTGGTTGATGGTCCCCAGACTGGCCAAATTATCAAACCAAGCAATAAACTCCAGCGGAAATGTGCACCCCTATTTTCGCTGTGCTGCTATCACTATCATACTGGCCTTGCCGTGTTTTGACTTAGAAGTTTTAGGCTAAGCTGAAATAAAACCAAACCCCCTCATCCCACCAGCCCACTGCCGCAAATGCATTATCATACACACAGAACAGCAGCAGCTATCTATCAACCTGAACGTAACTTTTAGACATTAAATAAACTGGGCTCTAACATTAGATAAGTATAATACACGTAAAATATCCAAATATACACGTAAATTCCTAAATTTCGCCAACTATTTTAACACGAATGTCCCAAATCCTCACCAGCCACAAAGCCCCCGCCGGAAGTTGCTACTGCACGTGCGCAAAAGAATCTGGTGGTGCGCTGGTTCCCACCAGCTCACACTAGCTTAAACACGTGTCATCCCTTGGGGGGGGGGGGGGGGGACTTAATACATTGCTGGGTTTGGGCGAGTTCCGCTTTGAAGCGCACCCTTTTTTCACCTCTAAAATCAGCCCTGTAGCTGTAGCCTTTTTATCCCCAGGAAAACCCGCTCGACAAACGCACATTTTCAGCCCCCCGCCCCCCTCCTCCCCCTTTTAAAACATCCGCCTTAATAGGGGTATCTTTTTCATCACAAATGTTCGCTCTCTCAGGAATCAAGGGGCACCAGCGGAGCCCCCCCCCCCCCCGGCGACTAACAGTTCGGACTTGAGCCCCGCTTACATACGGTATATATGCATATATATACTTGTAATTCAGTGTATCGATCTTGTGCAATCACGTTATTCAGCATGTAAGCACCGGTGTTCAATATTTAAGTTCCCGTTAGCTTAGTGGATATACTTTTAAAAGTAACAAACTGACATTTGACTGAAATCACCGGCCCATAGATCGATGCGAGTATTTGTCGGTGCACTAAATTAATACAAAGGCTCCAATTAAGGTTGGCGCAAGTGTCCCCAGGCAAGCCCGCTTCTCTAGGGGCACCACGGTAACAATGTTAAAATCCTTCGACGTTAGTAGGGAATCGACTGTAGCTTTTATTATAATGCGGGCGCGTACAATAATAGTGCTTACGTATTCTATATACCTTGTTCTATCTTCTGACATCAAGAAAGTGTGTCAACACTGGATTGTTGCAGTCATATTTTCGCGAACAAATGTTGGAGCATGCGACTTTTCCCTACCAACCGCTATGCGTATGCAGCGCCACCTGGCGAATCCCGCCACCATTTTAACTATTTGTAGCCTGGGTCCCAAACTTTGTAACAGTAAATGACCTGTGAAAGAGGGCGCTGCTGTTGTCCTTAAGTTCAAAGTGAGCGACTGACAAGACCCTCTAGCGGAGAGTCATATGCTAACGGAACGGAGGAACCAAGTCGCATTCACAGGTACCGGCATCCGCCAAAGACAAATATGGCGGATGGATGGTCGGGAACAGTTGTGTGCTCCAACATTTCTTCGCGAAAATATAATCGAAACAACCTAGTGTCGACACACTTTTTTGATGTCAGATGATAGAACAAGATATATAGAATACGTAAACACTATGATTGTTTGAGCACACATTATAATAAAAGCTACAGTCGATTCCCTACTAACGTCGAAGGATTTTAACATTGTTACCGTTGTGCCCCTAGAGAAGCGGGTGTATGCCCGCTTGGGCCGCTGGATGTTTCGGCCGCTGGACATTTCGGCCGCTAGGGAGGGGTAGAGGGTACGGGGCGGGGTGGGGGAGGGGGAGGGGGTTGCGTTGGTGCCGGGGGTACGGTGTGGGGGTTTGGTGGTCATGTTTGAAGGGGTGGAGGCATGCCCAGGTCGCATGGGGATATTACGATAGACGACGGCTGGGTGTTAATCACTGAGCCGCTGGGCATTGAGATGGCTGGATGATAGTCCCATATAAGACAGTTGTTGCTACACACAACACTCTGTAACAACTGGTCTTTCTTTTCCGCGGGCTTGCCTGGGGGCACTTGCGCCAACAATTAAGGTTGTTAAAGCTCCGGTTGCAGACTTACAACATCAGACATATAAACAAGCGAACCCGCGAGGCCGCCTGAACGAATCTTCAGTAATACCCATTAGTCCATGCAAGTAGCTAGTCCATTAGTTTCCGAATCTATAAGTATAGGATTGAGGATTTTGCTTCAACTATTGAAAAAAACGTGGGAAATAAGGATCGACACTCAAAGTTCATTTATTTTTGAAGGCAAGCAAATCACCTTCACCGGGAATTGAACGCAGACCTAATTAAATAATTAGGGCTTATACTATCACACAGAGCTAGCCCGAATTCCTACTATCGGGCATATGGGTGAATTTAATGGCTCAATTTCTTTTGACTGACAGCGGCAGCGGCTTAAAATTTGAACATTGCGGTTATTTTTTCCTCTTGACCTAAAAGAGTATGCTTACGGAAATTACACAATGATCGTTAAAGAGATAAGGGGATATGTCCGGGAAATTTGCAATAAATATCTATATTGAACCCCATGATTTAGGGGAGATTGCTGTGTGATCAGCCACTGGATAATTAACGCCAGGTTTGAACAATCGACATATATTTTTTTTGCCGCATATACCCGAAACAACATTTTATTAAATAAGCTTATTATGAGGCTCTTATTATGAACTTCACCTGGAAATTCTAAAGTGTATGAGGATGATAACCTTGCTGCATGAGAATTATCCAGGGGAGAATTAGCTGACAACCATTTCGTTGACTGCACCGAGTCCGTTTGAGACGAGAACAAACGTCAAATGCTTCCCGCGGAAAAGCGAAGCACGAAAGTCGAGCACAGAGGTTTGTAAATAACAAAGTAATTCTGGAGTTCTCTTTTCATATCAGATGTTCTTGCAGTGTTCCTGTCACTATAGGGGATTTAGTGTGATACATCTGTTGACATTTTCGTTGTCTCGAAGTGTTCAAACAATATTTGTTTGTTTCCCGTATTATCGCTCGATCAGGTGTACTTTTATCGGGGTTCGTGGGCTGTGGCCGTCAATGAATATGGCGGCGGGTGGGGGAGTTGCTGTGGGGGCTTGGTTGGTCAGTTGGTTGTGGGGTGGAGTGGCAAACTTGAAAGGAGGGATTAAGATTAAGTTACGGTTGAGGTCGTCTAGGCAGGCATTCGTTCCACTTGGCGCAAGTGCCCCCAGCCCAGGCAAGCCCGCTTCTCTAGGGGCACAACGGTAACAATGTTAAAATCCTTCGACGTTAGTAGGGAATCGACTGTAGCTTTTATTATAATGTGGGCGTGTATAATAATAGTGCTTACATATTCTATATGCCTTGTTCTATCTTCTGACATTAAGAAAGTGTGTCAACACTAGATTGTTGCAGTCATATTTTCGCGAACAAATGTTGGAGCATGCGACTTTTCCCTACCAACCGCCATGCATATGCAGCGCCACCTGGCGAATCCCGCCACCATTTGAACCATCTGTAGCCTGGGTCCCAAACTTTGTAACAGTCAATGACACGTTAAAGAGGGTGCTGCTGTTGTCCTTAAGTTCAAAGTGAGCGCCTGACAAGGCCCTCTAGCGGAGAGTCATATGCTAACGAGGAGGAGGAACCAAGTCGCATTCACAGGTACCGGCATCTGCCCAAAACAAATATGGCGGACGGCTGGTCAGGAACAGTCGTATGCTCCAACATTTCTTCGCGAAAATATAACAGAAATAACCTAGTGTCGACACACTTTATTGATGTCAGATGATAGAACAAGGTATATAGAATATGAAAACACTATGATTGTTCGAGCACACATTATAATAAAAGCTACACTCGATTCCCTACTAACGTCGAAGGATTTTAACATTGTTGCTGTTGTGCCCCTAGAGAAGCGGGCTTGCCTGGGGGCACTTGCGCCAATCGTTCCACCTGCCCGCTGGCTGGATAGGCGGCTGGGGGACATCGGCCTGGGGGACGTTGGCCTGGGGGATGGCGGGGAAGGCGACCTGGGATAGCCAGGTCAAATGATTTCGCCTACTGCAGCTTGCCTTCTGACATACTGTGCTATAGGCCTGATTTACCCAACTATACGATGATTTATAACGATAGATTTATACGTCTCTGAGCTGGTCGCCATCCTGTCTTCTTGTCCAAAGTGCCTTGTATTCAAGTTACATGCTGGGTAATTTGTTGTCTGAAAGCAGGGATTAGCTTTTGTGCTGTTTTGTGAAATTGTGTAGAAATCAACCATTATCGATAACTGATGATTATATCAACTCTAGGATTCAAACTATTTTGATAGACGAGTGTATTTCACATAAATAAAATAGTGGGACTGCTATCTTAACAGCATAAATAACATTTCCAACAGGAACGGTAGGAGGTTGCGAATTAAGTTTCATGTCACTTCATGTGTTTTATATTATATTGCCAGCTGTTCCAATTATTGAACTCCAGCCTCTAGTACTTATATCAGCCAACCTGTAGTAACCATTTTTTGCAGGGGGAGATATAGCATTCAAATAATTAACACTGAACCAGCTACACCTTTGGCATTGCTTTTTTCACCGATCTTTATATGTATCGGGCATTAAATTGATAGGACTTGTTGTGATAGCAAGACTTTTAAGCAGCTTAATTAAAAACACCTGGCCAATTAATCTATCAACATTTCTCCACCCCATAAACTTGCCCTGCAACATGGCCCACCAGTCGAATGGCGGTCTGTCTTCATTCAATTCCCTCTCTGCATCTAATTTTGTATATAACTTTACTTCTATTCACTCACGCCCTGAAAACGACAGTACATGATCTGTGCCTTGATGTTGACTTGTCAGGTCTCCACTTCACGCCCTGAAAACAACAGTACACGATCTGTGCCTTGATGTCGACTTGTCAAGTCTCCACTTCACGACCATGAAAATGACAGTACACAATCTGTGCCTTGAAGTTGACTTGTCAGGTCTTCCACTTCACGCCTGAAATAACAGTACACAATTGCGCTATTAGACAACACCCGGCCTGCTCTTTTCATTGCATCGTGCTAATCCATCGACCCACCCCTCCCCCGGATTACAAGGAACCTACTGAAGCGACTTGTCTGGTAGGCACTGCATGGGCAGGTGTGGTCAGAGAGGCATGTACCAGGGCTAGGCTCTAGGAGGGGTCTATGGTCACTGGTAGCGGTAGTCCTGCGTACCCCCTTCATTAGCAGAGTGAAACGATGTCAAGGACGTTTTGCATCGCTTAAGTGAATCGACACATCTACAATATAACTTACAGGAAAAGGTATAGGTGTTTATTTTCATGCTGTAGGATTGTTGTCAGGCGTTCTGGAGCATGATAAAAAACAACTTTGCTCTGCCATGTTTGCAGTTGCACTTCCTGCTGAGAAGGGGTGAAGGTGTATTTTGATGAAAATTGCTCTTTAGCGTCCCACACCTCTTCCAGCTGGGATAAAGGTAGTGGATCTGCTGTATTTTGATTGTGAAATTGAAGTTGATCTTCCAGGTCAACATTTAAAACACACACATACAAATGTGTCACCACCCTCCCCTGCCCATCCCAAATGCAAACAAGATACTACAGGAACTATAGCCCCACTGGTCCCAGCCACCCGCCTGCGACATGGGGTTGACAAACTACCATAAAAAGCCTATTTGAAGCCGCATACATATTAGAAGCCGCACCCCAACTTTGGCCTCACAACTGGGTTGGCAGACACCCAGAACCATTTCCGGAAAACTACATATTATAAGCCGCACCCTGACTTTGGCCTCTCGACCCCCCCCGCCTCCCTGTATCCCTGCTTAATCCCGTCAACGAAACCAACCAATTAATTGTTTATACAAGCAGTCGCGACTACTAACAACATTCACCTCTCCCTCTCAGATCGCACCTCTCATCAAGTGTCACACCAGTGGCTGGCTCTCCTGGCCCCTACCAAGCCAATTAATTGTTTATACAACCAGTCGCGACTACTAACAACATTCAGGTCTCCGTCTTTGATCGAAGCTCTTATCGATTGTCACACCAGTGGCTGGCTCTTCTGGCTCTTACTGCATGTATATGAATCACTGTCGTCTACCCAGTATCAAGTTTCTGTCTGGCACAATTAACTTATTGCATTTGGTACGAGGCCGGCGGCAGCCGTATTAATTTACACCACCTGAAACCTGGCCTCTGATCATTGGTCTACAATAGATGTGGGCGGAGTCGCATGGCAGTAGTACTAAATAAAATAACCGTAAGTAGCTCATTGTCAGTCTTGATTGCTACAGTAACACAATGCCTGGGAAAAGAGCATCTCATGACGCAGCTTTCAAGTTGAATTATCTCCTGACTTGTATGACGTTATGATGCAATACATTATTTTGGCAACACTGGTAATTTTTTCATATTACCCCCCCCTCCCCCCCCCCCCCCCCCCCCCCGCTTGTCTTGTCACGCTCACTTGAAATCGGCAAAAGGCCCTATTTAAAGCTGCACCCTGAATTGCGAATCAAACCCAGAAAGTGGAAACTCCAACTTCCTAATATAAGCCAGGGCTTCAAATAGGCAGTTTACCTTAACTGCAGTCTGACACTGAACAGATTAAAAATTATATCCCAGCCCAGGATAAATGATCAGAGCTGGAATTCAATTGCTACTTTTCCAGGCAGTTTCCAAAGGTGGCAGCAGCGTGGGTCCTGGGGGGGTATTTAATACATTGCTAGTGGGGGTGGGGGTTTGAGACATAACCACCCAAATTTTGCTCAGTCGGGGGGTTTTACCACCAACATCTGCTTGGAAAGGGTATATTTTGTGGCAGCCCACTCTATAAACTCTATAAATTTTCCGAGCCTCCCCTCTGCCCCCAGTCACAAGGTTTTAAACATACACTGTAAAGAGGTATCGTTTTCAGCACAAATATCCACAGCTGAGTCATTGAAGGTTTCAAATATTAGATCCACACCCCTCCCGCTGTCAGGTGAGATAGTCTTAAATGCAATTTAAACATCAATGAAATGCTGATAGAACTTTCACTTAATTTGTGGCTTTCAAAGATTTGAATGCCACGATGCCACTGAGAAGGTAAAGTCAGACCATTTGAAACAAACAACCATGACATGCAGTTTGATTTGATGTAGAATTTGTACTTTACTTCCCCCAACAAAAAATGATTATATTTCTTGACCCCAAATCAAAACATGGCACCAGCGGCAGCTAGGAAAGCTCAGAAATCACACAGCAGGTGAAAAAGTTATCAAAACACAAGCATCAAGCAACGTCAGATCCCAGATTGGTAACAATTAAATCAACAGAGAATAGGTTATTTTATGTAAATATGTAGTTCATTGCTAAATACCGATGCGAATAGGTAGTTTATGACTGTAAAGGCCACCCAGATTTCAGGTGGGATTCTGCTAATGAAAAGAGATAGCAAGGGGATGCAACATAATTCTGATCAGGACAATGTCTGTACTGATTGCAAGAAAGAAAAATATATTGTTTAATCATGTCTGATGTAAAAAGTTTTTGGAGACTTTTTCAATGCGAAAGGTGGTGGCGCCATGTTTGACACGTCTACCTTTTCCCACACAACAAATTTTGCACCACCTGCCTCTATTCTCTTGCCAGTAGTTGTGAACTGGGGGTCACTTCACTAAGATCTCGTAACTTTCCCTCATAAAATAAAAAAAATGAATTGCTGGCCCAGAAGAGAAATGAAAAATTTTGAATTTATCGTAAATATAGGGCAAACATGATTTTGAAATAATATTGGTGGAAAATAAGTCGCACAAAGATGGCTGACCCCCAATGACCCCAGTATAGCACTTATTTCCGTATCTCTTAACATTATGATCTGTCTTTTAAATTTGCATGTAAAAGATATGGTTATAACATACAAGCAAAGACTTTGTAACTTTTAGCTGATGCCTCTGATAATATATACGAGTACATGTATTATATATAAAAATATTGTATATATTTCAAGAGTAAAGATGGCGGAACGACCTGAGGACCTAAATCTTCCCAACTCAGTCATCACCAGAATCATCAAGGAAGCTGTGAGTTTAAAATAACATACTTATAGGTAATATTAAGTTCACTGTTCATTTAATATTTGTTTGTAATTTGGAGAAAGTTATACCTTAGAATGTGTTTTTCAATGGCCATCAGTTGCGCATGGAAGTGGAATTGAAGTAACCTGTAACTATTCAAAGTTAACTTGGTGTTTTTTACTGTTTGTTATGCCTATTTGTAGCTGCCTGATGGTGTAAATGTTTCGAAGGATGCAAGACTGGCTATGTCAAAGGCAGCCAGTGTATTCGTCCTCTACGCCACATCTTGGTAAGTGGTTTTTCTGTCTGATTATGTGGTTTCGATAATTTTGCGTGTACATATATTTTTTTATTTAACTGTAATTTTTATCTTAGCATGTGTTTTAAAATAATGGTTTATTCTTATTTTTGTTATTGAGCATACCCATGGGAGTGAAGAAAAAGTTACTAATAAAGCTTACACACTAAAATATATACAACATGGTATGCTATTCAAAACATAAGGCAATGATATCGACTGAAAAAGTGGGGTAAGAACGTGTACCGGTAACCTATTTAACGGCTTAATTAACAATAATTTCATTCTAGAAAGCAATAAGTAATAGTCAAAGATATTGAGAAAATCGAACAAGTAGTGGGTAAAAACGCGAATGATGTCAATCGTGAGACAATATTGTTAACTCTGATTGCAGCGCAAACAACTTTTCGATGCAAAGCAAACGGAAGACGATCAGTGGCGCCGACGTGCTGGAAGCCATGAAGGAAATGGAATTCGAGAGATTCGTCCAACCGCTACAAGAAAGCCTCAATGGTTGGTTGGTTGGTTGTATGTTCAGGACGCTGTAACAACTTCATATCGGAAGTCTGGTTCATATCGTCATATCGCGTCAGTGGGAGAAGGAAGGGAGAGTGGAGCCATGTCCCCGGGATAACCCTCTACTCTTTGCGAAGAAAGACATGAAATCTGTATCCTGCGACCTCACAGACATGGCCACCGCGGGGCGCGAACCAGCGATCCACATGCCTCCCAGGTGGCTAGAGCACTCAAGGCGAGCACTCTAACCCAAGGAGCTATCGGGCAGCCGTAACTGTACTAATGGACGCGTCGGCGTAATCAGAACCCTTCCAGTTGCTGTGAGCTGGCCGCGCCAATGGTCCGGTGTTATGTGCTTCATATGATGCTTACTATGGTCTTAGCCATCTCGGGGATTTGTTGCCTTTTGACCGATCCAGGCTGTCACTCATTCATTGACGTCACTGCTGCTTTTAGCCAATCATCCAATCATGTGACGAAAAATGGTCTTCGACATTATGTCCGACAAACAAGTCCGACAAACAAGTCAGACAAACCAGTCCGACAAACCAGTCTGACAAACAAGTCTGACAACCAAGTCCGACAAACAAAGCAGCATGTCACTTTGACTCAGACTTGAGCATTTTTGAGCACTCCTACATATCATCAGCTATGATTGTCAATTTCATATTCGCGCTTAACTAAAAATGACTCCAGCGTCGGCGGGGCTTAGCTCGGAGTGTGGAACGGTGTATTGTAACCGTTAGAATATGTGTGTGTGTCCTCTTTTAAAAGGAGAAAGGTCCCTATCAGGAAACCGCTTCCAACACTGGTACCCTTCAGACTTCTTGTAGAATCATGGTATTTATTTATTAAGTGATTTAGTAATCTGTATCCTGTCATAAAGCGACTAAATAAGGGTAAAATCATCTGCAGCGATCACTAATTGAAACTCTTCCAGATATCTCATACTGAACCACGTATATTTTAGACTTAACGATGGACTTTAAGCATAATACAGCATTTACCTACGTAAGGCCTACCGAAGTTAATATTGCATTGTCTACCCGTATGCTAAATATTGTTTCTAAGTAGTGTAGGGCCTGCCAATTAAGGGAACTGATATAATTTTTTGGCATAATTGTGTTCGACAATTAGGGTGCTTGTTGCAATTCACGCTGCTGGGCATTTTGTGTGTTTTTCCAAATAATGTCGTTGTCCTCCATATCGGTCGTTTGGATTATCTGGTTACTTACTTGCTGGGTGGATCCTGTCTGACTCAGGTGGTACACCAGTCAAATCCTATCATCTGCATCCCGGGCATGGTTAATCCAATCCAGGTCATTGTCCCTGGAGTGTTTTTGACTCAGTTTAGCCTTCCCATGCACAAAGGCGGCCTATAGCAGCCAACGTTTCATTGCCGTAACTATTCATTAGCTAAAGCGTCATGATCTTACTGTTTTATTCTTTGCAGCGTTCAAGAAAGAACTGAAGGGAAAGAAAGAAATGGCAGAACAGAAAAAGAAAGAGAAGGAGCAGAACACGTCCAAGGAAGGGGAAGACGGTGGGGGAGATGGCATGGACGAGGGTGGGGAGGAGGAAGGGGCTCAGGAGGAAGAAGAGGAGGAGGAGGAGGAAGAAGAGAATGCAGAGGTTGTAGAGATTGACGACGAAGAGGATCAGGAGGAAGAGGCAGAAGAGGATGAAGAAGAGTCTTAGCCACTGGAGTGTACACTTTTAGGTTCTAAATGGTGTGAAAGGTGCGTGTGTGGTACATACAGTGTGAGGATTGTCAGGACTTTGTGAGGACTACCCTGAATCTGTAGTCGGATGGAGGGGGGGGGGGGGGTAACCTGTATCTGTAGGTGGATGGGGGGAAATTATCTGTATTTGAAGTTTAATGGGGCGCTTTGGGGGTAGTGTTAGAGAAGGGGGCGGGGGGGGGGGGGGGGCCCGGGGGTAATGAGGGTGTTGTTCGATGCTGTCAGGAGTGGGACATGGAAGAGAACAAGGAGGCTGAGCTGGGACGTAAAATGATACTGATTGAAGCAGGTTCAGTTGCCCAAATGCAAATCCCTCCACTTCCATGTTCTGTGTAATAAGTGTTTTTTTATTGTATCGAAGTCGTGTTGATATTTTTATGAATGCATTTACTTCATGTGAAACTTCTGCAAGATAACTACAATCAGTTTGTGGGAATTTGATAAAACATAACATAACATAAAAGGTGATGAATAAGGAATATTTGTTTTGTTGTACTGGGATGAGTCCATCTGCCTTACCGTGCGAGTACGCGAAAGTTCTGTCTGGCAGAAGTTTCATTCGTTATCGTAAGCTGAGTGCGATTTGCCCATGTGTGCACTTGAGTGAAGTTCTGTCACGATGAAATTCATGGCGTCTTGGGTGTTAGAAAACCTACACGGTCTACAATCGTGCCTCAGGGTCAGAAAGAGAAACTTGTCGCAACGGAAATAAATAATTTATAAATCAAAATGAATTCGTTTTTTTTCCGCCAGGAGTAGCACCCACCATCTGTACCCATTGTTTGATTTATCACATTGTGATATCGGTCGTCTCTGGCTAAAATAGCAATGGTTATTTATAGAAATTAAACATATTTTAGTAAACAGAAAGATTATGTTCTATGTTTTTTCTTTTAACATATAGTAACAATTCCTCGTAAATAGCGGAATCTGATGCTTGCGTATAAATTATGTAAACGCTGCCTTTAGAAACGTGAAACGCTGATGTTCTGCTGTCAAAGTAAACATTAACACGGGAATACATGTACAAAGTTATGGATCTACCTACCGACATGACCTTTAGAACCGTGATCGGTTACCCTTTCAGCGTTTATTTGCGTGTCGTTGTACATAGCGTGCGCGCTCAGCAGTAGACCATGGGCGGCGGGACGTAGGAGCCGGTAATCAGACGTGTTTATTTGCTTGTCGTTGTACATTGGTTGCGCGCTCAGCAGTATACTAGGGGCGGCGAGACGTAGGAGTCGGTAATCAGACAAGTTATTGAACTGTCGTTTACATTGCATGCGCGCTCAGCAGTACCCTAGGGGCGGCGGGACGTAGGAGCCGGTAATCAGACATGTTTTCTTGGCCTGTTATTGTACATTGCATGCGCGCTCAGCAGTAGACTAGGGGCGGCGGGACGTAGGATCCGGTAATGAGGTCGTCTGCGAACCAGAAGGAGATTCCCTTCATCTTCTCCGTGTAGGAGATCTGGATCATCTGGTTGACCTCGCTGGCGGGCGTGTCGGCGCCGCTTCCGGAGAGGCGAATCCCGCCCAGGAGCGCCGTCTGGTAGCCCTGGATACGCAAACAGAATCCAGGATCATGGTACATACATACAGGGTCAATGGATCTGATGGCAAATCGCTGCATTCAGCGAACATTTTTCATGGCACGCTTTCGCGATGCTATGTTCGACTCCATGAATTCCGAATATTGCAGTCAAGACCAAGCAGGAGTAATACTGGAGCTATATGGAAACGTGCCCAATCTGCCATCAGGGGAGTACGAGCACATGAAGTTCAAGATATATATTATGCTTTTGATTTGATTTGATTGGGGCTTAACGGCACTTTCAGCCTGGAAGGCTATATCGTGCCATATTGGTCAATATTAGTCGATATTAGAACCCTGAAAATCAATACACGTGATATGAATAAAACCATGAATGCAGTCTTTGTGGAATCGATTAATAGATTAATAAAACCCTGAAGATATCAAGTAAAATGATTGAGTAGATTGTCATAAAACCATGAAAGTGAAGAATGGCGAAACGGTAAAGTCAAAAATTGTCAGAATATAAAACCATGAATTGGTTTTTAAAACCAAACTTTTGAGATTCATAATTACAGCAAAATGCACTGTTTGGCAGTAAACGTAGAATATATCATATGCATTTGACTAGATTTATTGTAGTTAAATAATCTAAAATCGTTTGCACTGTCTTTGCAAACAACAGTTTCAAATATAACAAACTCCTATGGAAGCGAAAACCAACTCAAGCGTAACGCGCGGTGGCAATGAGAGAATGTAGCCTAAAAGTAAAGAAACGTTTCGTGGAAGAAAAATTATATAATTTGGAGTCTAACGCTCGTTTGGATAGCAACCTGGACCCTTCTAAGCACCTGACGGCTTAATCCAGAGCATCTCCTCCGTAAAATTGTTGTTATTGACTCGTTTGAATGTTGTGGGTTTACAGCCACGCTTTTAGCGACCACACCAGTCTGATAACGCAGATGAACCAGAACGGTGACCGTCCATGATTACGTTAACCAGGTCACTATCGCATATGAAGGTCGTTCTTCCATGTTTGCGTGACTCATCGTTTCGGCATAGCTCACGTATTGCTCGCGCCTACCATTCACTACAGTAAACCATTGCGTGAAGGGATGGACCACATATGAAGCGTCCTTCGAGACGCCCATTCCCACTACGTACTCGCAAAGTGGCGATACCTCTTGGGATTCGTCGCCATGGTTACCTGGACTCTGTAGAGGTCCTGGTTGATGGTGTTCTGGTAGTCGTTGGCCGTGGAGCGGTAGTACTGGCCCACGATCTCGTCCACGACGCCGTCCAGGATGTAGTCGGTCCAGTCCACGTTGTGGTTGTTCTTGGCGAAGTCAATGGGAGACGGGGAGAAGGAGTACTGGATGCCGGGGCTGGCCGCTCGCACCGCGTCCCGAATCTGCTCCTGAAAGTTCTGCATCACCGCAAACCTGCAAGGCGCCCGGGGCGGAGGGATCTCATGAATGGCAGGCGACTGAGGCAGATGATCGATGGTTGGTTGGTTTTGTATTTAGGACGCTTTAAGCAATGTTGGTCCTGTCGCGTCAATGAAAGAAGGAAGGGAGAGTAGATCCATGTTCCCGGGGGGTAACCCCTTACTCTTTGCGAAGAAGGACATGGGATCTTTATCCTGCGATTACACAGACATGGCCACAGCGGGGCTCGAACCACCGATCGTTAGGCTCTCACGTGGCCAGAGCACTTAATGCGAGCTATTGGGCGGCCCCGATGTCCAATGCGAAGGCGCTGCATTAATGTGTTGTGAAGGGGGGGGGGGGGGGTGTCGGGGTAGCAGGGTCTGTCCGGTGGTTTTAGGAGTGGGATGTAGAGGGGCATGGTGGTAGTGGGTGGGGGGGGGGGGGGGTCGATAGAACCTGGAGATGAATGTGAAGCGCGGTAGAAATCGTGTGACAATACTATGGAAAGGGTTGAGCTGGGCTACTGCTAAGCCGTATGATTTATTATTTCCCCCAAGTAACCCATGCGTTTTGCAACAAAATTAGACAGTGTAATTTAAAATCTCAATCCAGTCATACTGGAGACGGCAACTCTCTGCCTTTGATTCTGCTTGGGGCTGCGTCGTGTCTTGAGTGGAGGAAGAAAGCGCCACCTAGCGAATGGGTGCTTTGAGACTGTGTGTCAAGTTCATCGTAAGGAGTGACTTTAACACATAACTTGTTTGACGTCGTTCCAGTGGCGGATCTAGGGGGGGGGGGAAGGGGGTAGGGGGGTTGCACCCCCCCCCCCCCTTGGGAACCAGAACATACAAAATACATGTTAACATAGATCCCAAGTCTTCAGAGAGCAACCCCACTCCCCCTTGGGAAACTGAACATACACTAAGGGTAAAGTCTGGTTCTCTGTCTGGCCCAAGGCCCTCGCCCCTCACCCCCCCGGTCGCCGGTCGCAAGTTTTCAGAGAGCAAAACCCCCCTTGAGAACCTGAACATACACTGTTAAAGTCGGCTTCTCCGAGGACGCGCCCCCCCCCGATCGCACGTTTTTCAGAGCGCACAACCCCTCGGTTGGAAGTTTTCAGAGAGCACCCCCCCCCCCCCCCCTGGCAAATTCCTAGATCCGCCCCTGAAGTACCATATGGCAGTGCTATAAGCCAACCAGGCGTCCTTGTGTCCGGTGTATTAGAGGATAAGCCAGGATTGTACGGGATTGTACAATGAGTTCTGACCTTGTAGACTGAGGAATGCTGGCGACGGAAGTGAATCCATTGGGCATGCTGAAGTGATCGTCATACTGCACGCCGTCGAGGTCGTAGTTACCGGCAATGTCGGCCGTCATGTCCGCGTAGAACTGGCGGAGGGCTGCGTTGTTGGCGTCGGTGTAGACGTAGTTACCGCCTTCGCTCGTCGTGTAGATCTTCTCACCTGTATACATGTATTGTTTAGTTTAATATAAAGGTGATTGTTTCGTACGATAAGTTTGTTTCGACAGTCCTAAATCCACGAGCGCTCACCTCCGTTGATCAAAATCCGTACTGTGTCCGTCAGCACACGGCGGGCCTGCGCGTTACGCTGGCTTACACGAAGACGTTATGACGGTGACGTGGCCCGTTATGATTGCTCACACGAGGACGTTATGATTGCTCACACGAGGAAGTTATGATGGTGACACGGCCCGTTATGATGGCTTACACGAGTACTTTATGACGGGGCTCGTCCCGTTGTGATTGCTCACACGAGGACATTATGACGGTGACTCGGCCCGTTATAATTGCTTACCGCCGCCGCCAATGTTGTACAGCAGCCAGTTCTTGGCATCGCAGGAGGAGGCAAAGGAGTTGGTGGGCGAGGTTCCGTACTGAGCCATCATACCGTACTCGAACCAGGCGTAGATCTCCAGGCCGTGTTGTCTGGCCGATGTCACCGCCCACGACAGCCGGTCGTCCTGCATCGCCACGCCGTTAGCTGCGGCCGTGCCGGACTGCGGAAGGGACAGGTTGGAAATGGAAATGGCAATCGTATATTGAACTGTAGGCACAACGCCCATAGCACATTGCGATATAACATCTCCACGCCGTTAGCCGCGACCGTGGCTGACTGCGGAAGGGACAGGTTGGAAATGGAAATGGATATCGTTTATTGAAATTTAGGTCTAACGCCCATAGTACATGATAGATTGTGCTGCTCTCAACGGGAAGGAACATTGTGGCATTGGAACCCTTTATACACCAGATATCATGGGGATCCACCACCACGCCGTTAGCGGTCGACCTGGCAAAAACAAACCTGAAATGTTGAGTGTTTGAGGCCGATGTTGTGCACATGAAAGCTAAATTGGGCCAGAAAACCTGCCAGGACGTCGAAATGAGATTGAATTAACCTTGTCCCACATACAGGTGTCGGGGTTCGTACCCAGGACCTGTTGGTCTGCAGCTCAACCTGCTCACCAACTAGGAAGGCTGTTCGACTTATATGAGGTACTACGAGAGTCAATATCAGATACCATGGGGGTCTGTATCAGATACCATGGGGGTCAATATCAGATACCATGGGTTCAATATCAGATACCATGGGGGTCAATATCAGATACTATAGGGTCTATCAGATACCATGGGGTCTATCAGATACCATGGGGTCTGTATCAGATACCACGGGGGTCTATATCAGATACCATGGGGGTCAATATCAGACACCATGGGGGTCTATACCAGAAACCATTGGGTCTGTATTAGATACCATGGGGGTCAATATGAGATACCATGGGGGTCTATATCAGATACTATAGGGTCTATCAGATACCATGCGGTCTGTATCAGATACCGTGGGGGTCAATATCAGATACCGTGAGGTCTGTATCAGATACCATGGGGGTCTTCACCAGATACCATGGGGTCTGTATCAGATACCACGGGGGTCTATGTCAAATACCAGGGGTCTATATCAGATACCATGGGGGTCAATATCAGATACCATGGGGGTCTATGCCAGAAACCATGGGGTCTGTATCAGATACCATAGGGGTCTATATCAGATACCATGGGGTCTATATCAGATACCATGGGGTCAATATCAGATACCATGGGGGTCTATGCCAGAAACTATGGGGTCTGTATCAGATACCATGGGGGTCTATATCAGATACCATGGGGGTCTATATCAGATACCATGGGGTCTATATCAGATACCATGCGGTCAATATCAGATACCATGGGGTCTGTATCAGATACCATGGGGGTCTATATCAGATACCATGGGGTCTATATCAGATACCATGGGGTCAATATCAGATACCATGGGGGTCAATATCAGATACCATGGGATCTGTATCAGATACCACGGGGTCTGTATCAGATACCATGGGGTCTGTATCAGATACCATGGGGTCAATATCAGATACCATGGGGGTCAATATCAGATACCATGGGATCTGTATCAGATACCATGGGATCTGTATCAGATACCACGGGTCTATATCAGATACCATGGGGTCAATATCAGATACCATGGGGTCTGTATCAGATACCATGGGGGTCTATATCAGATACCATGGGGTCTATATCAGATACCATGGGGTCAATATCAGATACCATGGGGGTCAATATCAGATACCATGGGATCTGTATCAGATACCACGGGGTCTGTATCAGATACCATGGGGTCTGTATCAGATACCATGGGGTCTGTATCAGATACCATGGGGGTCAATATCAGATACCGTGAGGTCTGTATCAGATACCATGGGGGTCTATATCAGATACCGTGAGGTCTGTATCAGATACCATGGGTTCAATATCAGATACCATGGGGGTCAATATCAGATACCGTGAGGTCTGTATCAGATACCGTGAGGTCTGTATCAGATACCATGGGGTTTGTATCAGATACCATGGGGGTCGATATCAGATACCGTGGGGGTCAATATCAGATACCATGGGGGTCTATATCAGATACCATGGGGGTCTATACCAGAAACCATGGGGTCTGTCTCAGATCCCATGGGGGTCTATATCAGATACCATGGGGTCTATATCAGATACCATGGAGGTCAATATCAGATACCATGGGGGTCTATATCAGATACTATAGGGTCTATCAGATACCATGGGGTCTGTATCAGATACCATGGGGGTCAATATCAGATACCATGGGGGTCAATATCAGATGCCATGGGGGTCTGTATCAGATGCCATGGGGTCTATATTAGATGCCATGGGGTCTGTATCAGATACCATGGGGTCTGTATCAGATACCATGGGGTCTGTATCAGATACCATGGGGTCTGTATCAGATACCATGGGGGTCAATATCAGATACCATGGGGTCAATATCAGATACCATGGGGGTCTGTATCAGATACCGTGGGGTCTGTATCAGATACCATGGGGTCTGTATCAGATACCATGGGGTCTGTATCAGATACCATGGGGTCTGTATCAGATACCATGGGATCTGTATCAGATACCATGGGGTCTGTATCAGATACCACGGGAGTCTATATCAATTACCAGGGGTCTATATCAGATACCATGGGGGTCTGTATCAGATATCGTGGGGTCTGTATCAGATACCATGGGGTCTATATCAGATACCATGGGGGTCAATATCAGATACCATGGGGGTCTATATCAGATAGCACGGGAGTCGATATCAGATACCATAGGGGTCAATATCAGATACCATGGGGTCTGTATCCGATACCATGGGGTTTATATCTGATACCATGGGGGTCAATATCAGATACCATGGGGGTCATTATCAGATATCTTGGGGGTCTATGCAATATACCATGGGGTCTGTGTCAGATACCATGGGGTTCTATATCAGATACCATGGGGGTCAATATCAGATACCATAAGGGTCCATATCAGATACCATGGGGGTCAATATCAGAAATCATGGGGATCTATATCAGATACCATGGGGTCTATTTCAGATAGCACGGGAGTCAATATCAGATACCATGGGGGTCAATATCAGATACCATGGGGGTCTATATCAGATACCATGGGGATCTATATCAGATACCATGGGGATCTATATCAGATACCATTGGGGTCTATATCAGATACCATGGGGTCTATTTCAGATAGCACGGGAGTCAATATCAGATAGCATGGGGGTCTATATCAGATACCATGGGGGTCTATATCAGATACCATGGGGGTCTATATCAGATACCATGGGAATCTATATCTGATACCATTGGGGTCTATATCAGATACCATGAGGGTCTGTATCAGATAGCACGGGGATCTATATCAGATACCATTAGGTCTGTATCAGATAGCACGGGGGTCTATATCAGATAACATGGGGGTCTATATCAGATACCATGGGGTCTATATCAGATACCATGGGCGTCTATATCAGATACCATGGGGGTCTAAATCAGATATCATGGGATCTATATCAGATACCATGGGGGTCTATATCAGATATCATAGGTGATCTATGTCAGATGCCATAGGGGTCTATATCAGATACCATGGGGTCTATATCAGATACCATGGGGGTCAATATGAGATACCATGGGGGATCTATATCAGATACCATGTGGGTTCTTATCAGATACCATGGGGGTCTATATCAGATACCATGAGGGTCAATATCAGATACCATGGTGGTCTATATCAGACATCATGGGGGATCTATATCAGATACAATGTGGGTTCTTGTCAGATACCATGGGGTCCATTCCAAATACCATGGGGGTCAATATCAGATACCATGGGGGTCAATATCAGATACCATGGGGGTCCTTATCAGACATCATGGGGGATCTATATCAGATACAATGTGGGTTCTTGTCAGATACCATGGGGTCCATTCCAAATACCATGGGGGTCAATATCAGATACCATGGGGGTCAATATCAGATACCATGGGGGTCTGTATCAGATACCATGGAAATCTATATAAGATAACATGGGGTCTATATCAAATACCATGGGGGTTTATATCAGATACCATGGGGGATCTATATCAGATACCATGGGGGTCTATATCAGATGCCATGGGGGTCCATATCAGATAACATGGGGGTCTATTTCAGATACCATGGGGGTCCATATCAGATACAATGGGGGCCTATATCAGATACCATGGTGGTCTATATCAGATACAATGATGGTCAATTTCAGATACCTTGGGGGCCTATATCAGATACCATGGTGGTCTATATCAGATACCATGGGGGTCTATATCAGATATCATGGGGGTCTATATCAAATACCTTGGGGGCGTATATCAGATACCATTGGGGTCCATTATGATATTATAATCGACCATGGGATGCGGGGCATGATATGTAGAAGGCCAGTAAATATCAATTTGCGTGCTCACTTGTTCCATTTTTCATCGATTTACTGCCTCTCTGCCAGAGGCTGAGGCCTGAGGCCGTATTGACAATCACTTCCGCGGCCAACGCTTTGCATGTGCCAGAGTCATACTGACGGTGAAAACTATGGTATTTGATGTGCTAGTCCAATGGCAGTTGTAGCAATAGATCGGAAAAGGTGTCCCCCCCATCTATTTCACTATGCAAGGAGGTTGTATTTCTGCAGACATCATTTACTTCAAGAAATTATCAACACCGAAATACATATGCAAATAACCACCTCCAATATCGAAGGAGGTTCTTCGGCCCATCTATGCACAAATATGTCAGTCTTTCAATAGTTTTATAGTGAGGTCAATATAAGCATCTCTGTCAACAAACAAATATTAAGTTACTGGATATTGTTTGCACACATATGGATGAACACATATGTCAGTCTTTCAATAGTTTTATAGCGAGGTCAATATAAGTATCTCTGTCAACAAACAAATATTAGGTTACTGGATATTGTTTGCACACATATGGGTGGGTGTCTTACTTGGGCGTAAAGGTTGCCGTCCGCCCAGACGTTGAAGTAGACTCTGGTGATGCCCAGGTTCTTGAGGGCCGCGAACCCGCTGTCCACATCACCGGGGGAGGTGCTGTAGCCATAGCGACTGACCCAGGTACCGTAGGTGCGGAAACAGAAGTCAGCGCCATTTCCTGTAACCATCGGCAGCATTAAGACAACACACGGTGAGTCGCTGTCTACCGGGGAAGTGGGGGGAGTGATGGCCCAATAACTGTCCACTGGAGAGCGGGTTGGAATTGGGGGGGGGGGGCACAGACAATGGATCATCTGGAGTCGCCCCCCCCCCCCCGCCGGATCAGCTATTGTAACTAACATTGGTGATTGGTGGATCAGAGTGAAGATATCCTCCAAACTTACTTCATCTCTGAATATCGGCCTGATCTATAGTTTCAATCGTTTCTGTTAATAAACCGGTTGCTTTATACTTATGTAAGGCTTTCATTGTTTGCACTCGTGATTCTGTTCAACGTGGCAATTCCACAATTTTTAGATGCGTTTTAGCAGTTGCGATTTCGACCAAAAGGCGTTTTTCGGTTTTAGCAGAACAAAATGGCCGCCGTGGTAGATACTCCGGGAAGTTGCGATGGCTCCATTTGCTCCATGCAGGCTGTGCACTTTTATGATTTTACCCACGAAATTTACATCTTAGTCAAGATAATGGACCAAGCTAATTATCCTATATAACATGTCATACGCTCGATAGGTTCTACAAATTCTACAAACGGCTTTCTTAGTCTTGACTTACGCGGACAGAGGTCGTTTCTATAGCAGCACGTTTCTCCGGTACCATCACAGAGCGATGGAGTCGTAATTTGGCCGTTGAACTCACAACAGCCGTTCTGCGTACAGCTCCCCCAAGCGTCCATCTCGTAGCTCAGGTTACAGCCGACATCGGCGCCTGGCAACGAGAGCAATAGGCAACGACGGTAGTCTTGGCAACGGTTTTCTTGTACATTTCTTGAGTTTGATGTACCAGACGAAAGTTCTACTTTCGACACAAATAGGGATGAAGCGAACGGTATCGTAGACTTATGTAAAAACTTATTTCGTATTACCTCAGAGTGTGGGGAGTGTGATCTCCTCTTAGCGGGTGACTTTAATGTGAGAGTTGGAGAACTACCGGATTATATCTTAGAAGATGGTATGGGTTTTATTCCTGACACTGAGCGATATCAAGTCGATAATTTTAACACGCAAGCCGCGAGATAAGGATGGCCAAATTAACAAGTTCATTTTTTTTTCTAGAGCTCTGTAAAACATTAGGTGTACATCTGCTAAATGGACGATCTGAAAGTGACCAATTAGGAGATCATACTTTCACGTCGACGAATGGAAGTAGTGTGGTCGATTACACGGCCGTATCAACCAGTTTATTTAATGCATTTAGCGACTTTGCAGTAGTACTATTGACGTATCAGATCATTTTCCGATTTATTGAACCCTTCAATGTAAACCTAAATCTCTACCGTTGATATTGATGATGAATGTGGACGTATGCTATAGGTGGCAGGAAACCGAGTCACAAATTAAAAAAAAAATATCTAAGCTATCTACAGAGTGAAATGACGATGCAGGAATTTGATGAAGCTGTTCAGCGGTGTGATACACAGCATTATGTCGAACTAAGAAAAATATCCACCAGCAACGTCTTGCAAAGGAAATCGGTGATTGTAAGGCACTGTAATATAGAGCCACAAGATAGGTATTGCAAATTCTGTTTTAGACATGGCAAATATCTTGTGGAAGACGAATATCATTTTACTCTGGTGTGCCCATTATATACCTCAAGTCGGGATAAGAGACTGCCAAAAGTATATACACGGTACCCCTCTTCAGAAAATTTTAACAGACTCTTTAGCAGTAAAAACGACAACGTTGTTATGACTTTAGCCAGTTTTGTTTACGAAGCATTCAACATAAGAGAGTCATTTTTATCATCGCTGTAGTTAATATAGATTTGTATATATTTGTATTTGCACGTTATCTATATGCATTGTGAACCGAAAACTGTACATATGTACCATGGGCGTTGTGCCTAAAGTACTTAATAAACATTATTATTATTATATGTAAGGAAACCGAGTCACAAATAAAAAAAAATAAATAAAAAATATCTAAACTACCTACAGAGTGAAATGATGATGCAGAAATTTGATGAAGCTGTTCAGCGGTGTGATACAGGGAGGCAAAACTTAACTTTACAGCATTATGTCGAACTAAGAAAAACATCCACAAGCAACGTCTTGCAAAGAAAATCGGTGATAGTACGAATGCACAAGATTTGTGGAAAGCAATACATAAGCTCACGACCAAGCGCTCAAATACTCCCCCAATTCCACTTCATGAGTGCTTAAATACTCAAATACTCCCCCAATTCCACTTCATGAGTGCTTTTCGTATTTTAAAACGTTAAACACACCATAGAGCCGGAGTCTCGGGAGAAAGTAGAGGACTATCTGACAAGCCATGACGAAACCTGTGTCGAATGCTGTAATGTTCTGTCATCCTTACTGTTCAATGCAGAAATCCACATTGACAAGATAATAAGTGTTATTGCGTTGCTACCAAGTCACAAAGCTTCTGGGCCAAATGGTATTATGTACGAGATGTTTAAAAACAAGACTGATATTCTAGCACGGCAACTCTGTAGCCTATTTGACTTGATTATGTCAACAGGGGAATATCCAAAACGCTGGTCAGAGGCATTGGTTAGCCCACTTTATAAATCGCGTTCGCAGAAAGACATAAATACTGTAATTATAGAGGATTGTCACTTTTATGCACTGTCAGCAAGATCTTTACAAAGATATTTCTTAGCAACATGCTTGTTCAATGGGCGAAAGGAAACAATAAGATTGACGAATCGCAAGCTGCTTATCGGCGGGGAAGGGGTATAGTCGACCACGTATTTACATGATATGCTTTAGGGGGAAAATATCTGTGTAAAAGAGGCGGACGGTTCTACGTTGCCTCTGTTGATTTCAGCAAAGTGTTTGACGCAATTCCACATAATCATCTATGCCTCAGGCTAATGTAAGACAGTGTGTACAGTGGAAACCCTGTTGAGGTCCATGTGTTCACAACTCAAATCCTGCGTCAAGAAAGGCGCAAAACTGACCGACTATTTTGAATGCACAACGGGTACCAGGCAGGGCTGTATGATCAGTCCTTTCCTCTTCTTTTTGTACATACAGGAATTGCTTGAAATATGTAAGCTAAACGAATGTAGTTTTATTTACGTAGATGAAAATCATCCAAATATATTGATGTTGTTATACGCGAACAACGTTGCAGCAGTCAGTGACACTGTCGGACGACTGCAAAAGCAATTGGATTCCCTTGGTGAATTCTGTGATCAATATGGTATGAAAGTAAACCTGAGCAAGATTAAGACAAGGCAAGTCACCCTGGCGGCTGAGAGCTTATGGCTCAAATGGACGTCTGATGACGCATGACTGATGCATGGGGGGTCGTCTCGCTAGACATTTTAATTAAAACCGGGACCTTCTGGGCCGATTATTAAAGGAATTACAGCGTTTCGTCGCTTCCCATGCTGATGCAATCGCTGGCACCTCGACCTCGCGCTGGGGGGAAGGGGGGGGGGGGCTCTCGGTTCAGGGTAAGAGCACCAGGCAGCAAGCACCAGAACGGCAGCGGACCGGTGAGCAATACACAGGGCAGGGGTGTAAGGTAGGGGGTGGGGGTGGGTGTGGATAAGGGCCGGAGTGTGCGCCAGTGAAGCGCATCAAAGCCAGAATGCGTGTGTGTATTGGCGGGCATGGAGAAGGAATTTGTATCCTTTACAATGGGGATTTTCGTCGACAGGAAACCGACAGTATTAATAGGATCGCTCTGATTTTTGATATACGGTACCTCAGCGGTACCCTAATGTCACTGCAAATCTTGGTAACGATTGGAACACCGTACCTGTACCTGAATTTTGTGTTTTGGACGTATGACGTCCCCGTGACGTTGACGTCTGACCGATTTTACCCGGCAACGAACTTGACCTGATATTAGACTCCTGCCATCTGTTGGCGAAGTTCGACAACGATAGCTGCAAGTGTTCGACAGTTATCATGACGAGAGACAGACACACACACACACACACACACACACACACACACACACACACACAAACAGAACTGACTGACATGATGGCGATTTTCGCCATAATAATGGTATTTCCTATTTTACTCTATGGATCGGAGGTATGGGAGTTGAACGCAAAGTAGAAATATAGCAAGTACAAACAAATTATTGTAAAATAATTTTAGGATTACCCACAATAACTCCCAATGTGGCAGCCTTAGGTGAATGCGGAAGGAGTCCACTGTGCGTTCATTATATGTTAAGGTGGGTCAAATACTGGCGCAAAATAACACAAGAGTATGGCAACGATAGATATCCAAAATGTTGTTACAACCTTCTGTGCACCTGGTAAAGTAACTTGGGCGACAAAGATAAGGAATTCTTTTGTGTCAGCATAGTTACAGATTAGTTTTGGTTTTGCCAAGGCGCTGGTGATACACACATGTTTTTATCTGAATTTAAACAAACATTGTATGACACGACGACACAAGAGTGGTCCCATTGAGTATCAAACTGCTCAAAATTAGACATATATGCGAAGTTTAAGTCAGTTTTTACTCGAGCCGGAGAAGTATTTAAGTGTTATCAGTGCTAAACGACACCGCACTGCAATGTCCAGGTTATCATGTAGCGCTCACCCATTAGCTATTGAAAAAGGGAGAGGTAAACTTGATGGAAGTAAAAGATTGCGTACATATTGTCAGCGTCTCAGTGTTTCCGTTATCGAAGACGAATATCACGCTGTTACGATATGTCCTTTGTACAATAATATTCGCGTCAAATTCTTACCGCCTGTTTTTCTCGCGATTCCCATGGGGGAAAAGTTTTGTGCATAGTCTCATGTCAACAGAAAATGTAGAGGTGCTTAGAAGTGTTGCGGTTTTTGTGTTTAATTTGTCCAAACGTTCGAACGCAATCGGTTGATGCATACATCAATGCGCAATATATTATATATATGTAAGTCGTGTACACATTTGTACTGTGGGCCCGTGGCACGTTGAAGTTCAATAAATGTTACATTATTCTTAGCGCAATCTAAACATGGCACAACGCCAAAATGACCCTGGTCTAAAGACGTTTGGTGACAAGAAGCATGAACTCTAGTTGCTTATATTTAACGAGTGGGATATAAGTGGAATACATTTGAATATTTGGGGAATTTCATTGTCGACAATGTTATAATGTTATTAACAAACACATGACTGTATTGTTTCTAGCCAGTATTTCTTCTTTTTTACATAGGCCACCTCTACTTGTTCAGGAAATTTTGCGCAGAGTATGAAATTCTTTCTTTCGAATAAAGGTGATTTTAACTGTTGCTCCTTCAGTATAATTGACATGGCGCCCTATAAATGTACCACTCGCGCGTCATATGACCGAAATGTCACACACGACTTGTGGCGCCGCCCTATCGGCGTTACTATCCAGCCGATCTTACGTTCAAGCCTGACAGATAAAATTGGACAAATACATCATATATTCCACTTCTCAGGTATAATGACTTAATACGACATTTGTAATACTGTTATTTTTGATAATACTGCCACAACATATTTCATTATATTAGGATTCCGCTACCCGATCGGCTAAAATCCGGTGTGTTGCTTGCCGATCCACATATTGCATGTTCCGTTACAATATATTTTCTGTTAATTCTCATATATATGTAATTATACGGTTTATTCCTATATTGTGATAAATATTTTAGGCATATCCTGGCAAAACAAGGTAACACAAATGCTGAAGTGTTAGCCAGGGCCAGACAAGCAAGCATTCGTTCTCTTGTCAAACAAATTCTTATTCGCTGGCTTTTGGGATCGAATTCTTGGTAGGAAGTGGCATCCCAAAAGCATGCTCTGGCTTGAGCAATTGAAGTTGTAGCGACAATCTAAGCGTCCAGTGAGTTCGAACTAAGACCTATCGTCAGGTCATCGATGTGACGAAAGCAGTAAGTTTTCTCGGTCACAGATAGAATTTCTAAAGAAATTGTCATGTTCTTTACCCCAAGTACATGGTATTCACATAGATGAACGTTTGCATTCCTTCTCCGGCAGTTTGTACAGTTTATGGCTGCATAAATCTGTCCGTTGCCGTAATGAAAGTACGCCCTAGCGAACGAACCATAAACTTGTCCAATGGTGCGAAATTATATGGTCAAAGCTATCTCAGTTATTGTAAGCACTGCAAATGTTAACGTTATAGTTGCTCTTACTTCACTAAAATACGGATTTAAAAAAGGGCCGGCAGGGGCATCATGTTTCTATTTTCGCTCATAAGCTCTGATTATCATGCAAACTGACCTACCATTGGCTAGGCTGAGACACAGCAAAGTGAGAAGCAGGGTCTCCGGCAACATCGTCCTTGGTGTAGTATATCCAACTAATATATGAGACAGCTTTATGGGTACGTGAACTTATAATGGGCAATGACTCTCAACCCGACCACTATCACCACCCCCACCACCCGCCCCAACCCCTTGACCAACACCACTTTCATAACCCACACCGCTGCAGGCAACTAGAGTCGCCATCCCCACCCCAATCCCCATCCCCATACTTACCAGTACCACCCCTACCACCACACCACAACCTATACTGACGACCAAAACTTGCGTATAGCAGTCAAACATGTTATATGATAAGGAGCGGATATCCCGTGGTTATCAGATAATGTGGCTGTGAGATAGCGAGATAAATGCACCGTGGCCCGGGGGCGGGGGTAAGGGTAACCCGCTCTAAACGGACATTTTCAGAACCCCCCCCCGGTCGCAAGTTTTCAGAGAGCAGCACCCCCTTCGGGAACCTGAAAATGCACTGTTAAAGTCGGCTTCTCCGAGCACGCCCCCCCCCCGCTCTCTAAACGGACATTTTCAGAACCCCCCCACCGGTCGCAAGTTTTTTTTTAAATATTCACTCTATAAGGGTATCTTTTCATCATAAATGTCCGCTCTATAGCAGTGGCGGATCTAGAGGGGGGTGGGGGTTAGGGGGGTTGCAACCCCCCCTTGGAAACCAGAACATACAACATACATGTTACTATACATGTTAAAGTCCCAAGCCTTCAGAGAGCAACCCCCCCTTGGGAAACTGAACATACACTGTTAAAGTCGGGTTCTCCAAGCGCTCCCGCCCCCCCGGGCGCAAGTTTTCAGAGAGCAGTACCCCTTTCGGGAACCTGAAAATGCACTGTTAAAGTCGGCTTCTCCGAGCACGCCCACCCGGTCGTAAGTTTTTCAGAGAGCACAGCTCCCGGCCGTAAGTTTTCAGAGAGCACCTCCCCCCCCTCCCCCCCCCCCCCTCTTGGCAAATTCCTAGATCCGCCCCTGTACAGGGATATTTGTTTCATCACAAATATCCGCTCTCTCAGGCATCAAAACACCCACGAAAACCCCGAAGAGATTGGCATAATAGTGCCCCCCCCCCCAGAGGCGCCGTGGGTACAAGGGGGTGGATGTCCGAAGTCGAGATTAGGGAATGGTGGGAAGGCGATGGTACGGCGATAAAATTTCGATGCAGATGGAGTTGTCGTGAGTAAGAGAGCAGATGCTGTCTTGTACACCAGGCCAATGTCACAGGTCTTGTAAGCACAGTATACCATTGCCAACACCACACTATAACTGACACAACCCTCAACTGCAAACTGTTCGGGCACCCAACACCGCTGAGGCCTGTACTATTTAGGCACAGATTACACACATTAAGGCGCTGATATATTTATTCCCCATCAGGGGCATATCCGTAGCTCAGTGGTTACCGAGCTTTTTTTTTGTCGCTTTTATTATTTTTTTATCTGATGTTGCATATATCTACTTTTAGTTCTTTTTTTTGATGTTTCATGTATCTACTTTTATTTCTCTTTTTGATGTTCATAGATCTAATTGTATTTCTTTTATTTTATGTTTGATAGATCTGCTTCTATTTCTTTTATTCTATGTTTCATATATCTACTTTTATTTCTTTTATGGAGTAGTTTTTAGCCGTGTTGGATGTGGTGCGCCGTCTAGCGGCAAGTTCTATAGTCTGACAGTGGAGACAAAGCGCCACACACATCCTGGGCCAGTCAGTCCCTGCCCTAGATATATAATCCTGGGTATAGGCTCCCCTGCCTCGCCGCCTCGTCGCCTCGCCGCTCGGCATGACATTCACTTCCGGCAAGCGTCCCGCCGGACGCCCCCTGCCGACCGATCTAAAAGCGATAAGTCACAGGGAACCAGCTGCCTCGCCGCGACAGGGTACACGCGCCTTGTCATGTGGTTCGTAAGCCTTCCTGTCCGCGAGGGTCCCCATCAGACTCATTTCTTTCGCTAGGTGGCGCCACGTTCGTGTCATGTTGATAGCGTCGGTGGAGCCGCGCCATTTTGTTAGCGTCTGTAAAAACCGTGTCACAATGACGTGTCACGTGTATGTAGACGGCACATCAATTCAACGGGCTTGATTTTATGCTATAAGTGCTGACGCCGACTGGACGTGTTCGAGGCGCGGTGACGGAACTGACGCGGCCCCGAGACCGAGGCGGCGCGGTTCGGTCGCGGTGGCTATAGCCCACTGCACGCAGTGGTCGCGCGGTGAGTGACCGTATAGCAGCTGTCTGAATTACCGGCTTAGGCTATTTTTAGATATTGGCGGTATTTTGAAACAAATGAAAGATAGATTCTTCTGATGAGGACGCACTCATGCTGTTAGCAACAGGAAGACGTCATAAAAAGGAACAGGTACTGGCACTGGGAGAATACCACAGGCTCATACAGGAGCTAAAAATTGCAAACAATGAGAGGTTTCTGACCTATTTTTACCTCAGATTGACGCCAGTGCAATTTCAGGAGTTGCTGAATCCGGTTGAGGGAGCCCTGTATCATGTCTCCACCTTTCTCCACCTGTCTCCAACTTTCGCGCGTCCTTGTGTCCGGAAAAAAATAAAACATTTCCTATCTCACCGCGGAATTTCGACGGTACCGCGACGGCACCGCGCCGGTGCCGTCCCGCTGACGCGTGCAGTGGGCGTTAGCCAAACGCAACTCAACTACCATATTTCTCCGCGCCGCGTCAGTTCCGTCGCCGCGCCGCAAACGCGTCCAGTGGGCGTTAGCACTAATACAGACATGGTGGACATCACGCCCCCTCGAGTGGAGTTCTTCCTCAAAATGGGAGGTCCACGCCTTAGATGGCAGTTTTGCATTGAAAAACGGCAATCTTTCTCAAAAGGGGGGGGGGGACCGGACCCACCCCCCCCCACCGCCTGGATCCGTTGCTGTTGGCAATGCGTGCCACAAATGCCGTAAATGAGCGGTGTCACCAGCGTTTGGGGTGGGGGGTAGACTCTTTCGGTGTAAATATGGCCTTGATGTTGCATGTAGATATTCACTTCCTGGTGCTCCCGTCTCCGTTATCCCAATACTCCCAACAAATCGAAAACATCACACAAAATAGAGCTTCGTGTTTTTAGCATTAATCGTTAAATAAAATACGATTCTGACATTAACGTTTCAGATCGTTACTAGGCAACAAATGTGACCGGCAAGTCTCTCCGTCTCTCGGTAATTTTTGTTTTCGTTTTTTTGTTGTTCTTTTGAGGTGGCCACCATGCCAGCGACTCTGTCATAATGGTGGTCTCCTCGGCCAGGGATTATAATTGTTTCGTTTTTGCTGTATGCTGTATTGTATTGTTGTTTTCCTGGTCGAAATAAACGATGATTCTCTCTCTGAACATGCTCCCTCGGGAAGAGCTAGACGCATGAACCACAGAGACCGGAAGTGACTGCCGGACTTCCGGCGAAGGTCGCGGTGTCAGCCATCGCGCCATTGGCGAACTTCAGCCCCACGTGTCAGAAGTCGCGTGGTCCGCGAGACTAGCCCGCTCCTCTAGTGATTCCCGTCTGGGTCGATGACCTCGGCAACGGGTACAGTGTCGAGAGGGGTGGGGGGGGGGGGGGTACCTTTTCCGATCTCCCTTATTGGCATTCAGGAATTCGTGGAGATTCGCGATCCGCTGTTGGTAATTTTTGGGGATCGTTATCCGTACACTTCTTGGTTCAACGCGAAGACCCTTTCCCTATTTACCGCGATCCTGTGAATTCCTCGATATTCGCGATATCACCATTAAGGCGTTTGTTTTTTTCGCGCCCAGCTTTAAAATGTCCTAATCTTGGAGATTCGATATTGCTGATTCTTGGGGATTTGCGATTCAGAGTGGATAGCCTCCCCGCTGTAGAGTGAAACCGCCACAATCCCATAATGGAAATAGATAAATGCAACAGTACCGGATTATTGAAATGCACCATGCATTATTGCATTGACGTATGGTAGAACGTGTTACAAAGCATGTAACTGTACTTGTCTCTTTACAATCAGTCAGCCGTATTACTGTCAACGATGCATGACCGGAATGAGAGAGACCTTGTCAATTCTTCTCAAAAACATATATTCACTACGTCGAGATGTTGGAAAATGAGCGGTATCCATTATCGCGCTGCCAATTCTTTACATATATACATATTTACATATACTTTACATATATACATATTTACATATACTTTACATATATACATATTTACATATACTTTACATATATACATATTTACATATACTTTACATATATACATATTTACATATACTTTACATATGTTTACTTTGGAGCCCCACCCGCAAGACTGTGAGACTGTGAGAGCAATTTCGTTGAAAACCGTTTGCAGCCAAAATGTCACAGTTTTTATCTGAGCCATATCGATGGAAAATAAGTATCAAATTACAGGCAGAAATAAAATACGACAATTACATATTATAGGCAGCGAGAGATCAAAATCGACAGAGTAAATAACAATCCCCGGTTTTAAGGTGTATTGGTTGGTTAGCAAGCAGCAAAACCCGACTTAGTGAGGCCGTCGTTGGAACGAGTTTCTTCTTTCCTTCGTCGCGCCTGACGTGTCAGATGGAAGACACCGCGAAGCCAGACAAGTGGCTTTGTTTCCGCAGTTTACAGTAATCGTATACTCCGTGTTGAAGCCCGACGATGACAGTTGAGCGCCTCCCGAGGGCGGAGGGAGCGGAAGAGAGGACGTGTGGGAAGATGGTGCCTGTGACGTGGAGAGGCTGGGCGTTACCAGAGGTTACATGTAATCCCAGGAGAGCGAGACAGGGGGCAGTCTCTTTGATGTTGGGTTCGCGTCGGGTGAGGGGGGGGGGGGGGGTGGGGGCGTAACTTCGGGTGCAGGGGGGGAGGGTAACTTGGGGTGCAGGGGGGCGGGTAGGATTGATGAATGGTGAGGTAGAGGGGAGGGGGGTAGCTTGGGCCGAGGGTGTTTGGGTTGGGTGGAGGAAGGATTGGTGATGGGGGGTTGGATGGAGGGTGGGATAAGGAGGTTGGGTAGAGGGTGTAGCGGGGCAGGTTCGATAGACGAAGGGTGGAGGGTGGGGTATGGGTGGAGGGGGTGGTCCAATGGATGGGGAGACTGGGGGGATGATGGATGAAGGTTGTGTGGAGAGATTGGGCGGGTGATTATGGAAGATTGGATGGAGGGTGGATCGGGGAATGTTAGGGGGCGGGCTAGAAAGAGGGTGGATTGGTTGGTAGAGATGGAGAGCATGGTGTTGGATAGAGGGTGATGTTAACTAGGTGATGAAAACAGCGGTGGTACTAGAATACCTCGCTTGTCTCTTCCTTTTGGAGCGTCCCCTAGTCCTCAGGGTTTGACGTTCCATCCCGTCTGAAATACAGGGTGTATGATTATATATAATCCCTCAACTGAAGATACAAGCAGATAACAACGCGGCATTGCTGATTTTATGGCGTATAATGTAGCTACGTGGAACCACACATGTAAGTCGCCTGAGGGACTGTGGTCCAGGGGGATAGGGCCAATATAGACAGGAATCCAAATCAAACAATGCTGTCTCCGCAACTTAGGAAGGCTACAGAGCTCAGATTTTACGTATGTCGTGGGTTCAAGCTCTGGTTCCAGAAATTTGGGCAAGTTTTATCTACTCCAATTTTATTGTCGCGGGAGGTTTTTGGCCCCATCTGAGAAGCTCAAAAGAAGACCTGCCATCTCGGAACGAGGCAACCACAGCAGTGTCTGTGGAAGCATGGCGCACCGCTGTGGAAAAGATTGCCGAAGAAAAATCTAACGCCCCCACCCCCAGTTTTCCGAACTGACACAGATACGCAAAGATGGGATCGACCGTAAGGACCCGTACATAAGTTGGACAAGCAATTAGTCCATTATCACTACATTGAAGCAAATGTACCGGAAAATACGGCATGGGCCGCTGTTGGGCGCATTTCTTTGGTAGCTTGGTATATCCATGCGGTAACCCGAATACGCACATTACGCATCGATATACCGCCCGACACGCCGCTCTTGTCCATTCGACATGCCGATGTGCCCCGTTCAAAACAGAACGGGACATTCGGGAGAAGATGGCGGCTGATTGAAAGGGGGTGAGGTGGGTTCCAGTGCCACTACGTACACCGGATGTGAACGGTGTATGCATTTCATTGGAATAGGCATATCCCTATCGGCACACCCGAAAGTTCCCTGGCACGTGTTGCGGGTCCCTGGCCCAAAGACATGCGCCCATTGTGAGGCCAGTCGGTCACGTATTTTCCCAAGCTCCCCGCACGGTGGCGCTACGCAAGCTAGCTTTTACCGCTGCTGTCGGCTGGGGGCAAAGTTTTTCAAGATTCTTGAAAAACGGTAAAATCTGCTGTAATTTCTTGTGGCATTATAGTTGTCAATACTAAAACATAAAAATAACGCGCTTTGCGTATTTTATACAGCCAAAAACATCATGTACCCTTTCGAAAAAGTTACAATTGAACTCTTGCTTTTCATCTCCTGATTTCATGTATTATTAGGCTTAGGCTGGGTCCCAACACTAATTTGTAGAAATGCGCGACGCATTTTTCCTATCAATATGCGCAGCGCTGCCCTGGCGAGTAAGTGTGAAAAAGCATTGAGGAAGTCGGCGACAACAGAGATATTATGAAGCCCTAGCGGAGTGAGTCGAAGGCAGAGAGTGGTATTTTCCCACTTATCCTACTGCATTGGGCAGTTTTATTTTCATTGACTTAATGGGCTACTTTGGGTCTGAGCTCTCATGACGACACTGCATGTCAAGCACTCAAGGAGCTTCATGAATAGACTGACTATTGGAAGGCTGTCAGTCAGTCAGTCAGTCAAACTGGGTCTTCAGTTCACCAAGCGACTTGTGTCTTTTACAACATGGTCGTCATGGTGAGCAGAGAGAGGACATCCAGATAGAATTGATACGCGTCGTGCCCATGTGGACGGATTATATTACAGGCGAGAGAGAGGTAGAAGGTTAAGGGAGAAGGAAGGGAGGGAGAGAGAGAAAAGGATGAGGGGAGGCGAGGGAGAGAGAAAGGGAAGAGAGACAGGGAAGAGAGGGGCGAGGGAGAGAGGGAGGAGAGGGGCGAGGGACAGGGACAGGGAGGAGAGGGCGAGAGACAGGGACAGAAAGGAGTAGGAGAGAGGCAGAAGGGGCGAAAGGGTAAAAGGGTAAATTCTCGCCCTACTTTTCAATTATGTCACATGACTGATTTGTTTCTGTATTTGCATTGCTGTTGATCAATTTACATTTCTGTTTGTTCTATAAGGGGAGAACATTAATATGTGAATTCGCTGTTGTGAACCTCGTAAAATAAATAAAGTTTATATAAAAAAAAAAAGGGTTAAGGAAAGGGTGAAGAGTGAGAGAAAAAACGAGACAGTGACAGAAATATGGAGACATTAACACAGACTGATACAAGCAGAGAGACGCAACTCCGAGAAGCATATACCTTATAGGTACATAAAGATATCAGACCCTGGTGGGAGCATCAAAGGAAACCGAGGAACGAGATTAGTCTGGCCCAGGGCCTGCCACCCCCGCCTGCCCCCCCCCCCCCTCAGTCATGTGGGGCTTGTCACACCGCCGTCGATGGCGGCGCCGGGATTTGAAAGGGGGGGGGGGGAGGGGGGGAGTGGGGGTGCAGGTGGTAGGGGGGAGGTGGGAGGTCCACAGGTTAATGAGTGGAGCCTCCACACGCACCTGACAGGCTTCCCCAGGAACATTTTGTCCGGTCTACCTCAGGCGGCCGTTCATGATGTCCTTGGCGGGGAACAGTCCCTACCAACAGCTGGCGTCCTCAGGAGAGGGCTGATTACAGCATAGGGCTCCTCATCGCAGCCAAGCTGCTGGGCCACATGACCCCGATAACCCGAGCGCACGGCTGACGCAGACAGCTAGCGCATCCGCGGGAAACCGCGTCTGCAATATATATGATGGTGAATTCAATACGATTCGTTGTTCTAATGCGGGGGCAAGCGGCCGGCGCCATAGCTCAGTGGGCTAGAGCGCTCCCATTGAGTGCTCTGGCCACCTGAGAGCCTAACGCCACGTGTATCGGTGGTTCGAGCCCTACTGTGGCCATGTCTGTGTGGTCGCAGGATAAAGATCCCATATCTTTCTTCGCAAAGAGTAGGAAGTAACCCCCGAGGACATGGCTCCACTCTTCCTTCCTTCTCCCATTTACGCGATATGACCAAAAGTGGTTAAAGCGTCCTGAGTATACAACCCATCTAATGCGGTAGTACGAAGTTTAAAGGACCACCTTTACGAAATCTTAGTGAAATGGTAGGTAATCTCCTTTATAGAATCCTTGATAACCGCGTCAGATATAGAATCCCTAAGAAACGCGTCAAGTATAGATCCATCGAGAAACGCGTCAGGCATAGATACCTCAAGAAACGCGTCAGACATACATACCGCGAGAAATGCGTCAGGCATAGAATCCCCGAGAAACGCGTCAGATTTAGAATCCCCGAGAAACGCGTCAGGCATAGAATCCCCGAGAAACGCGTCAGATATAAAATCCCCGAGAAACGCGTCAGATATAGGATTCCCGAGAAACACGTCAGATATAGGATCCCCGAGAAACGCGTCAGGTATAGAATTCCCGAGAAACGCGTCAGATATAGAATCCCCGAGAAACGCGTCAGATATAGAATCCCCGAGAAACGCGCCAGGTATAGAATTCCCGAGAAACGCGTCAGATATAGAATCCCCGAGAAACGCGTCAGATATAGAATCCCCGAGAAACGCGTCAGGTATGGAATTCCCGAGAAACGCGTCAGGCATAGAATCCCCGAGAAACGCGTCAGATATAGAATCCCCGAGAAACGCGTCAGATATAGAATCCCCGTGAAACGCGTCAGATATAGAATCCCCGAGAAACGCGTCAGATATAGAATCCCCGAGAAACGCGTCAGGTATAGAATTCCCGAGAAACGCGTCAGGCATAGAATCCCCGAGAAACGCGTCAGATATAGAATCCCCGAGAAACGCGTCAGATATAGAATCCCCGTGAAACGCGTCAGATATAGAATCCCCGTGAAACGCGTCAGATATAGAATCCCCGAGAAACGCGTCAGGTATAGAATCCCCGAGAAACGCGTCAGGCATAGAATCCCCGAGAAACGCGTCAGATATAGAATCCCCGAGGAACGCGTCAGATATAGAATCTCCGAGAAACGCGTCATATTTAGAATCCCCGAGAAACGCGTCAGATACAGAATCTTCCAGAAACGCGTCAGGTATAGAATCCCCGAGAAACGCGTCCGGTATAGAATCCCCGAGAAACGCGTCAGATATAGAATCTTCCAGAAACGCGTCAGGCACAGAATACCAGGGAAGTGTGTACCTTGTTGCGTACCTTGTTGCGTACCCCGTCGCAGACGCGTATTGTGCGCTTGCGTCACAAGGAACGCCTACGCCAGTATCGCACCCAGATATTAAGGAAGAAAAAATCTATAAAATACCATTTGGAGCGAAACTGATTACCGCAGTAATTGTCCCCAGCTCCACAACAACCCAATTATCTCAGTCATTATTCTTTGTACGTGTCTGGGTCTCGCATCAAAAGACCAAAAACACGCTATAAACCCACATCACTGAGATTCATGTTCATTCACTTCACGCATCCCCGAGTTTGTGTACCGTGTTAAATTCCTTTTGTCATGGCTTCACGTCCGCCCTGGTCTCTTAAAATTCTTCTATTAATTCTCCTGAAAACATACAGCGGTATGTCCATATATAGATATCATTGTCCGTTCTTTCCGCACATGAAATGCGCCTCTTTTTCCATCCTGTATTTATATAGCTGGCCGCCTGGGAAGCGGGTTGGGAGGGTAGGGATTGGAACCAGGGCTAGGAGGATGGGGTGGGGAGCGGGGGGGGGGGGGGGAGGGGATAATGAGACTCTCTCGACAAAGATAAAAGACAGCTGGCTTGTATCATTAGCTGGAGCGAAGTAATATTTTGAATGTGTAGATGCTGTATTATAAGTGCACATGAACCGAGCATGTGAGAAATTGGAGTAACTGCATGAGAAAGAAATTGGAGAACCTACAGGATAAAGAAATTGAAATAACTTCAGGTGAAAGGAGAAGCGAAATAATCGATAGACGACATAGCTTGCAACCCAGCAAACATGTTAACATCATGACAACGTCGAAACCTTTTTTTACGTTGCCCGAACGTTTGCAGATAACGTTGTCAGACATTCAGTCCAATATTAAAATTGTGCCTTCTGTGAGAAACATGCGTATATAAGGAATTAGTTTGAAGTATGACTGTCAAAAACAATCAATTACATATGGTTGTCAGGTAACGTTGTCAGGTAACGTGTTCCTAACGTTGTGAAAACGTCCACTCCAGACTTCCCACCATTTTGTATTTATAACAACTGCTACACGCCGCCAATTTCTATTAGTCACTACGCATGACGAGGAGGGGTCGTGTTCCCAGACCACGAAAAATAAATTTCTTTAATTCCAGGTCACGATAAATTAAAATGAGAACTCTCCGCAACGAGAGAATTAGCGATTTACGATTCACGGTTATTTAATATGAAAATTCCCAATTCACGATTATTAAAAATCCTGGATCAAGACGGTCGGCTAATAGCCCATTCCCAGTTCACGAAGAATGATTTGCCTAATTCCCAGCTCACTACGGTAATTGAAAAGTCCATTCCCGATAAAAGGGAAATAACCCTTGCTACCCAACCCCCCCCGCCCCGCCCGCCCAATGTGGTTTCTACGACTGATTGTTGGCGGGGTAGCAATCGAATAGTGATTGCCAAACAATTTTCAGAACAGCTATTTCAATCCGGAAGTGACTCCATACAGCCACGTTAGATGGACACGCAGTCATGTTTGTGTCCACCATGATTGGCGCAGCCATGCGTGTGGGAAATCACGATGGTAGGACACCATGCACATATAGGCGCCTACAGCATATCAGATTTAACGACTTTCTATAGTCTAAAATCATGGAGGTCATTTTCTTGTTTGACAGCATGGTGGTGTACGAAACTAAACCGCAACGCATTATAAGGTTTTATAAGCCTTCATCTTCATCTCGATGTAGCGCAAGGCACGAACAACAGTTTTTAGTTTCGTTTTGATGAAATATGATTGTAGGTAAATATGACACGCACAGGCACAATGCTGGCGGGGACGGGAGAAGATTATAAATCTCTGCGGGGACGACGAACAAGGGCGAAGCAGCTTGGTCACAGTCTGCCCTCTTTACCCCCAGGTGGCGCTTCTCCCCCGGTCGTTACCTGTCGCCTGACAGCCATGCTTTTTGCCTGTGTATAGGGTTTCGGCCCCCAGGCTATGCTTTATCGAGTGTCTGGCACGGATCCGTCAACTGTGGTAGCTAGTGTCAGTGGATGTTTCGTCTCATCATAAACTTGTGACGTTACATGAGAACCCTGCGACGTCAGGTGATGAACCTATGACGTCACACGAGACACCTATGACGTCACACGACACCCCTATGATGTCCCGTGACAAACCTATGGCGTCACGTGATAAACCTGTGATAAACCTCACGTGATGGAGCTATGACGCCACGTGATACATCTATGACGAGCCATGATAACCATATGACGTCCCGGAATAAATAAAAGACTTTTCGATATATATGCATATGACGTCACGTCATAAGCTCATGACGTGTCGTAATAAGCCGATGACGCAATCACAACGTATAGTTTAGCCGGCTACGGGGCTTTGTCGGCCGAAATCGCCCATCATTTACATGGTAACTTTAGCCGACTAAGCCCCGTAGTCGGCCAAACTGCGTTCGTAAAATCCGCCACTAGGCACCAGCTCGTAGAGGTTCTATGTCAGTTCTATAAATGGACAGGCCGATACAGAGCCTGGTACGGCCTATAAATAAACATGTTGAAAACATTACTGGTAAATGTGTCTCCATCAATAAAGATATAAAACCTGTTGATACCGAACCGGGTAGTCTTATAATAATAGCCCGATACCTTTCAGAACGATGGTTCCGATTTTCACAACGGCAGCAGCGCTCTTCGTCATCTCATGTTGACCCCTGGGGTCCCCGCCCCGCCCAACCACGACTGCCCCACACCCCTCCCATCGGTCTCTTGGCCGAGGACCCAGGCTGCCTTGGAGGCTTTGGCTGGGAAAGTGTTATGCGTAGAAATACAATTCGCAGCCATTGATAGCCTGGTCAGGGGAGCTCAACACTTTTAGTCTCGTGTTTCCAGAGGGTTTCGGGTGGAGGGGGAGGGCGTGTGTGTGTCTGTGTGTGTGTGGGGGGGTGGGGGGGGGGGGGTTCAGAGCAAGAATAAGGAGTACTAGTGTGCGATAGTAGGCGAAAGGTAGGTTTTCACCTGCATTATGATTTTCGAAATATGTTGGAAAATGTTCTGGACACACAAATGTTAACTCGATGAAAAATAGATGCGTCATTACATGTTAGATGGTAAAAACTGCGGTAATGTGCAAATTGTGATGCCGTATTACACAAGAAAGCCACACATTCTCACATAAGATGCACGAAGATGGCGAATCAAATTTCATTACCAACATATCTGGTCATTTATTGAAAACACATATATGTATATTGACATGCTAAGAAGATAAATACATCATTTCCAGTCAAAACATTTTTTAAGTTTCTAAACAATAATATTGCTGAATATAATTTTTAAAGTAATATATTCTGTAATGTTTTGTATTAACAACCTCTTCTTCATGTCCAATAAGTAAAGTCTGTCTTGAATTTTAATCCTGGACGCTTGTGGGCTATCCGGAGAGAAGCGAATTTATTCATCGGAGCAGAAGTTGGTGGCTGGCTTTATATCCCTGCGCGCCTGTTTGCTGTTCGGTATTCTGTATGATGTCGACCGCGGCTCGCTAGGACGTCCGCGGGCGATATAAATAAACCGCTCAGTTTAAAGTTTTACAGACTCAAAGAGATATAAAACATATGCATGATAATTTTGAGATACTGTTAGTCCTAATTCTAAAAAAAAAAAATCTAAGATGGCGCATGTAAGTAGGCTGCTTTAAGTGAAATGCGGGGAAGTGAATGTCCCACGCGAGGTAATAACAATCTTCCTACTCGGATAACGGAGACTTTTCCCTTGGAAGGGGCAGGGGTGAAGGACTGGTGGGGATGAAGGGATATAGGAGGGAGGTGGGGTGGGGGAAGGGGGGCATGGCGTTTAATCGATCTCGAGGGCCCGTCTCGACTACTTACAGTGAGTCGATCCCCGCTCCATCTCCATTATTCTGTCTGTGTGTCTGTTTCTCTATAAAGAATCACACTTCACTGTCAAGCTATATTTAAAAGCGTAAACGAAATCCTCGCCTTTAAAGTGGAGCAGTACACTGATTCTGAAGTGCCCCATATGGACAATTAGTTATTTTTGTCTGCTTTAAAAACCGATCGAGTACAGCCATTAATTGTCAAAAGTCTACGTCTGTGGACGTCAGTTTGATTTTTGTTCTTCCATTCTCGTTGTTCCGTTTTGGTTGTTCTGAATGCGACAGATATGATATAAAAATAATTGCTTGTTTGTCATCATATAAACAGGTATTTTGACATGAAAACATATACGCATACAGAGGACACTTGATAGAGGTTCACAACAATCTGAATGCCATACTGACTGACGTTATGTCACTATCAATTCTCTCTCTATATCACCAAGGCACATAACAACTAGCAGCCACCGAACACATTTGGAATCGTTCAAATGGAATTTATTGATGGCTATGTGATCAAATACTATTTGTAATATGTCCGAATGCAAATGAGATACTGCTAATGGCAACCTTTTTCACGTAATCACATGATGTCGTGGTTGGTCATCCAAAACAACGTACCAATAATGGTAGAACTTAATATCTCTTGGTGTAACATTTATAAACATAATTGCAGACGAGAAAGTCGTTCGCATAATATGCTTGCCACTGGCGCATCCCTTCATAAGCACTAAAGCACGTCGTTCTGAGGTTTATTCTGAAGAAAACTTGGGCGATGATAAAAATGTAGGCGATAATCGTTTCCTCTCCTGGATGCACCACTGTTTACGGCCGTTCCAACAGCCAAGTACCCCCCCCCCCTCTGCATACGTGGAACCCTCTCCCGGCAATAGTTTTTGTTATTGCAGCTTTTAAGCTTTAAGCAACACCCTTCGCCTACAACACCATTACTTTGTAAACCCCTATAGATATGACAAGTGGTATTGTTTTTGCCCTTGGATTAATAGTAGAATTTTTATGCTAAAAGGAGAATGAGTGCTTTGCGTCGGGATTTCCTTTGGTAGGCGCCGTGTTTGTCTGGTTCATTTTGCCCCCATTCGCATCTTTACACACAGGGCACAAAGAGCTTGGGGACATGGCATGTGTTTGCTCCGGCCCTCTCGGTACAGCCTCCATCCAATCTGTGGCGGAGTCCTCCCGCGATGATGACATACAACCCGAGATAGGTCCCGGGGCTGACCATCAAATCAAAATGACGGACCTCTCCAGGGACACCCCCTGCCCTTCCTCATCCGTTTTCACTTATATATCGCCCAACAGACAGCGGGTCTAAATAAATAGGCAGACGCTGGAAGGCCCTAAAAGGAATGTAGATGCCGTATTCTAAGCGGACATGAACCGAGCATGGGAGAAATTGAAGTAATTGCAGGAGAAAGAAATTGGAGTAACTTCAGGAGAAAGGAGAAGCGAAATGATGGATTTTACAGACACCTGGTCTAGACAAACGAATACAAAATAACAAATAGACGCCATCGCTTTCTGCCCAATAAGCAAATTAACGTCATGACAACGTCAAAACAACGTTATTTTTGGGTGCAATAATACGTTGCCCGAACGTTTGCAGATAACGGTGTCAGACATTCAGTGCTGTACTAAAATTGTGCCTTCTGTGAGAAACAAATGCGTATATGAGAAATTAATTAGAAGCATGACTGTCAAAAACAATCACATATTGTTTTCATGATGTGTGATTTTTCATGTAACATTGTCGTTGTGAAAACGTCCACCCCCGACTTCTCACAATGTTGTATTTATAACAACTGCTACACGCCAATTTATATTAGTCACTACGCATGGCAAAGGTTTTATTTTATGGAATTTAGGCTAGAAATATTAGTTGTCCTGCTGTTAAATTTGACAACACGTGATTACAACCCAAAACCAACGTTGTGCGAACGTTGTGTGTTGGTGGGTGGGCCTCTCGTCAGTCGCTTTATAGATTAAGGTCATGCTGGTGAGTGAAGTGAAGCGCTTTTGTGTGCCCAGGAAGGCTAACTCTGGCCAATAAACCTCGCGGGACAATGAACCAGGGCTGGATGAAACTCGCCCCAGATGCATGGTGCCAGGTTCGTGGGCGAGGAGGGGTCGTCTTCCCTACGACTGATTGTTGGCGGGGTAACAATCGAATAGTGATTGGCAAACAGTTTTCAGAACAGCTATATCAAGCTGGAAGTGACGCCATACTGCCATGACTGCGTGTGGAAGATATGAAGATATGAAAGGTGTATATTTCGTACGTTACCGACAACAATATGTCAATTAAGGGTAAAGGTTTATTCCATACTGCTGGCCTTCGGCCCATAATACAGCATATACACAGATTATGATATTAACACAATTAAGTTAATTGCGAGGACAGCTTTGTGCAAACCGATTACGGAGATTTGTTGCTTGGTAGATGAAGTTTCTGCTAGCATAAAATGATTCTCCGTTTTCAGTCTATTTATAAATGTTTGCCTAAAGCAATTGGAAGCGTACCTTTAGTATTTATTTCGCAGGTCCTTGTACAAAAGAACAAATACAATGTCAGTTAAAACGGCTGATTAAAGAACATAATGTAGGAACAATCCGGACATGCTGCCACAACATGTGTCGTGACGTCAGCGCAATGACGTAGTTGACTTTAAGACAATCTCCCGGCGGAGGGCGCAACTATTTGTCACAAAGTGTCAACATGGAGATGAAGCGAACGAGGTTGTCAGAGTCTAAGAGAAAGCAAAAAGGAGGGAGAAAGAGAAAGAATTAGGACAAGGATAAACAGCACGAGACATATGGCGCCTGCCAACAAATGAAGGAAAGAAAAAGTAAATCGCAGACGAGAAAGTGGTTCGCATAATATGTTTGCCACTGGCGCATCCCTTCATAGGCACTAAAGTCGTTCTGAGGTTTATTCTAGGGAAAAAATGTGCTATAGATTCAAGATTCAAGATTCGTTTATTTGACCAAGTATGACGTAAATACAAACGAGAAGTGAAACAAATAGTGTCGACTTGGCCGGGAGACTCCAACTAAGACCTTAAAGGTCGCTGGCGCTAGAGCCACCCAACATTGTGATTTTTAAAGTTATACAGTTACACATAAACAACCAAAAGATAACTGTAATATATATACACTAATATTTTAGGTATTCGATTCAAATCAAAAACACACCTCACATAAACAGCTTCAATATATATACTTAAGCTATTCAGACAATAACCGGACGGCAAATATAACAATGTTCGATGTGACACTCGAAATCATAGTTAATTATTAAATTATCCTTAACATATCTTGCAAATGCAGGTAAGCTATGCGTATATATTTTGTTAAGAATAAGTGTTGAATTTTCATTTACAACTTTAGCGAGACTATGTCGAATACAGTTAGTTGCAAAGTCTTGGAATACCATAGTGGTAGACAATCGGGAATTGAATCTCGTATTGTGGTGATGAATTTGATGGCTATGAACAATCGGTAACTGTGAGAAATAAAATGGTAATGTATCATGCTTCAGCTTGTAATAAAACTTTAGGGTTTGCAATATGCGCATATCATCCAATTTTAACAATTTCAGTTCTTTAAATATCGGTTCTGTGTGGGCGTTAAATCGACTTAGATTAATATTTCTGACAGCCCTTTTTTTGCAGTCTGGAGATACGTTCAGCCTTATACCCCCATATAAGGATGCCATAATTTAGATGGGGTGATATCAGGGTGTTATAAATAGTGCGTAAAATGTGCCGAGGAAGAATCCATTTCAATTTATTTAGAATCCCAGCAACTTTAGAGATTTTATTCGCGATCTTATCAACATGTTTATTCCATTTCATATGTTTGTCAAGGACGATACCAAGCATGTCAAAACTGTCAACGCACTCAATTTGCGTATTGTTTATAAACAAAGATGGAACATTAACAGATTTCCGTTGTGTATGAAAGATCATGAACTTGGATTTTGCCGCGTTCAGGGCAAGTTTGTTTGCATAAAGCCATTCACTAATTTTAACCAATTCGCAATTTATTACAAGGCTGGACTCATTAGGGACAGGAGTCATAGTACTTAACAGCGTGGTATCATCCGCATATATAATAAATTTGAAAATATCGCTAGCTGAGGATATATCATTTATATAGATAATAATAAGTAGGGGACCAAGAATAGACCCTTGTGGAATCCCTGTTGCTATATCAGACATATCAGATTGAACATTTTCGATTTGAACATACTGCTTACGATTCGTCACGTAATTAACTACCGGATACCCCATAATGAGATAATTTAGATATAAGGACATTGTGATTTATGGTGTCAAACGCCTTGGACAGATCTAAAAATATACTAACAGGAATATGTCCCTTATCCATTATTTGTAATATTCGGTCCACGAGTTCCATCACAGCTAAATCTGTTGAATGGTGTTGGCGAAACCCATATTGACTGTTATTTAAAAATTTGCTTCGTACGAAATAATCATAAAGCTGGTCGGCGATAACTTTCTCTAGTACCTTAGAAAAAGCTGGAAGAATAGATATAGGACGATAATTCTCAATCAAACCTTCATTCCCTTTTTTATAAACTGGTACTACCTTTGCGATTTTTAACTTATCTGGAAACAAACCGGTTGACAAACACTGATTTATGATTATGGTAAGGGCTTCGCTCACCTCATATTTTATTTCCTTCAATAATCTTACACTAAGGTTGTCGTGACCAGAGCTTGATTTAGGTTTCAGAGCATCAATTATCTTTTCGGTACAGTCACGGTTAATAGCGTTGAAGTGAAACTTATTAATAGGGGGATCTTTTAAGTATTTTTTAAATGACATATCGGAATTCTTGCTTAACCCTTTTACAGTACTTGGACCAATATCGGAGAAATAGGAGTTAAACTTATTTGCTAGTAATAGTCGATTTTCAACCAGCTGGCCGTTGATAGTAAATTTGTCAGGAAATTGTTTTTTACTTTTGCATTTACTTAAGATATCTTTAATAGCATTCCAGGTTTGTTTCATATCACCTTTGCATTTATCAAAGCGCAATTGGAAGTACTGTTTCTTGGCGAGACTAATGCTTCGCCTAATTATTCTGTTATAAGTGCGTAAATTAATTTTTTTCCTGTCATATTCAGATGAGTCAGGCGGGGTGGCTTTAAGTTGCCTGTAGAGTTTGTCCCGATTGGAAATAGATTTCAATATACCGTTTGTAATCCACATGGACTTTTTATGCTTGTGCTTACGAAATCTAATCAATTTTAATGGGAGACATTTATCTTTAGCTTTTAAAAGCCATGTTTCCCAGAACATCATAGTTACCATTTGGGTTGGCAAGTGGGCCCATGTCCATATGATTACACACATCGACAGATTGCAATTCCTCCTTAAATCGTGCTTTTGAAACATTGTCAAGTGTTCTGATAGCTACCAATTTTGGCTGCGTAACTTTCACCTGATTAAACTTAAAAGACATAAAATATGGCATATGGTCTGAGAGTGCCGTGACAATGATATCAGCCTTCGAGTGCAACATCTTTGGAGAAAGCTTGCAGAAAAAGTTGTCAATCAACGTAGCTCTATATCTCGATAGTCTTGTGGGGAAAGTGATTTTGGGAATAAAGCTGCGCGCCATTACAGTGTCAAGAAAGTCGCTGATCACTGTTTTCCCATTAATCCTGAGAAGGTCGATGTTAAAATCACCAGCTATTATCACTTCCCCATTGAGATTATCCAGATTACAGAGAACTCCTTTAAATTCTTCAGTAAACGTGTGATAATTTGCTACCAATTCACAAGGGGGTCTATATATATTACCAATTATAACGCTCTTTTTCATAAAATCACAAGATACCTCAATAAATTGACATTCCCATGCAGATGTTGTATCATGAGGGAATAAATATTTATAGGTATAGTCATCTCGCAGATAAATTAATAGACCACCATGTTCACTACAGATTTTACCTTGTGACAATGTGCGAAAGCCGCTTAACTGAAATTGAGATAGATCAGAGTCTGCAGAGAGCCAACTTTCCTGAATACATATTGCGCTTATTTCAACACCTGTATGGCACAATTCTTCCACAAATATTTTGAGTTCGTCAAATTTGGCCGACAGCGACCCACAATTCAAACTAATAACAACAAAAGTATCGGTACCAGCCATTTGCTTTGCCGATTCTTCATTGTCAAAATAAGGAGACGGCTGGATAAATTCTGGTTCTCCAATTTCACTGTCCACTATGTCGCCATATTGCGTAATATTTAAAATTTCTGTTAATGAATTTCAGCAAGAACCCCCATATAATCTCAGTGTCTCCTTCTATACTGTTATAGCTTACGCCTGACATAACTTCTCGTTGACAAGATTAATATGAGCCATGAGGCTGTTGTTGTACTCGTGATGTACAATAGAATAGATACAGTGATACCTAACAAACAATAACACAAGGTAAAGCAAAGGCTAGAAACAAAACATAACTTATACACAGTATCTCGCGTGTTAGTGCCCAGGTCTCTGGGCAATTTAACGCAAAGATCCAAAACGTGGCAGGGACAGTTTGAAATGTTAAACGAAATTAAATCAAAGCGCTACCAAGTACAAATTTACACCGAGCAGAACTACGATTTCAGTACTAAACGCGCACCTGCGTCACCGTCACAAAACATGAGTTAAAGTCTCATTTGAAAACGTGACACGTGAACGACTCATGACTGCTGGTTACCTCAACGCAATTGCCTCACACCTTCGCCATTAGCCGCGGTCAAGACCACGAGGGCTAAGGCTAACTACTCCGTAGTTTAATTTGGTGACTTAGTATTCACAAGCTATGGAGAACACCAGTAAACAGCTCACACGCTCAATTTGTGGGGCGCGCAGCAGGCTATCCAGGCCACACACTACTGAATTAATCAGAGCAAGCCTCCCGTGGTGGGACATGGCCGAGATCGAGAGAAACAGACAGTTAGTTCACAATTTAGGTAATACGAACACTTCGCTGCAATTGAAACACTCGTGAGATCGGTTTACCGCAGATAATGTATCCAAACACTAGCAATTCCAAAACAAGAAGACAAACGAACTCTCGGTTCCGTGCACAGTACCACAAGCCACATGTTTCAATTCTTCATAAAAATAGAAGATCGGAGTGCATTAAAAGGGCATGGAGGCGAGGGTTGGAGCAGAGGGGGCGAGCCAGCGTAGCTTTTATGTTAAGGGTGGGGGGGGGGGGGGTAGATACCATGCTTCTTTGAATTTTGCATACCAATTCGCCATCGCACATTTGTACGTTCACACTAAACGTTTGCATAATTACAACTTGGGATCATTATATAACAGCATAACCGTCCACAATGCATGTATAGATATATAGGAATACATGCCTCACACCAGTGTCTCCATTGCTGACTCGATGAGCCGGAAGCCGTCTTGTCCCAGCTGAGCTTTACGGCCGGACACCGTCAGGAATATACCGTGTTGTCCAGGTTTTGACGTCTCATCAAGTAACGAACGTGTCGCCCAGCTCCGTGCGCGCCATCGTTCTGCCAGCCTTCAAACCATTTGTCTGGTGCGTGTTGATCGCTGAACCGGAATACAGCGATCACATGGGACGCCTCTTGTCGTGCGGGATCCAGCAGCAGAGATGTGTAGGCCTTCCGGACGTCCCCGATGCTCTTAGCTGCTACCTGTGCGGCAGTGATGGAAGCACCCATGGAGGAGACCGTACGACCCTGCTTGAACGAAGGGATGTCCTTGCCGATGGAGTCTTTTTGAGAGTGTGGCATATGGAGGATGTCTCTTGGACATGGCTTCGGTAGGGGATCCTTTTGCAGTTCATCGTTAATCCAAAGTTTGTCTTTGACCATTTTAACTTTCGTCAAGGACTGACCTGATTTCTTTAGCTCACTGAGCTTTTCTCCATGCTGCCGTCTTTTCTCCAAAATTGCAGTGGGGTATTGAGGGGTAATCCTTCCAGTGGTTCGGCCCTTAAGTAGGGTCTTGCCAAAGGCCAAGATGTTATCCGCCGACCTTTGTGTTGCAAATCGAACAACGATGGGCCTTGGCCGTCTTGTTGTGTGTGGAGCTGGTGGGGCGCCAATGCGGTGGGCACGGACAATGTCAGGGAAGGGGGACTTAAATCGATTAGCCGACAGAAAACCCCTCACCTTGCTTTCACAATTTTCAGACCGATCTGGTAAAGTAGGTTCAGATATATCATGAAAAATGGCGTTATTTTTCATTGATCTAAATGTTAGGTCCTGGATTTGTCCTGCCAAGTGCTTTATCTGTTCGTTTTGATTGATGACGATGCCTTTTAGAAGCGCCAACTCGCTTTTTAAGTCTTCATTCTGTTTTTTATAGTGGCGATGCAACTCGAGTTCTCACCAACAACTTCAATCGTAGATAGGAGACTATCTTCCATAGCATTCAGCTCATCATCACTGTTTATGTCTTCAGAGGGACTGTTTCCTGATGTATCCAGAGCATTTTTGACTGCGTTAGCCTGCGTTGCCAATGACGCGGGTAATCCTTTGTCTGCTTCCATTCCGGTATTATCGCCCATGTTGGGAAAAGCGGGTTGTGTTTTCTGTTCAAAATTCAACTTGTTGCACTCTTTATCTGCGCTTAAGTGGCGAGGACGCTTCTTAGACACCTTGGTCAGCCACTTATCCATATATCCGTTTAGTTTCGTTTGAGATTGCTATAATGGATGTGTTTTATAAATCCACTAGCCACTCGGTATTGCCTAAGCGACCGCCATCGTTGGCTGCCAGAGGTGTAATATTAAGGCAGGCCATAATATATAACAATCGTTTCATCTCCTGGATACACCACGGTTTACAGCCGTTCCAACAGCCACGTACCCTCCCCCCCCCCCACCGTCTGTATACGCGGAACCCTCTCCCGGCAATTGTTTTTGTTACTGCAGCTTTAAGCTTCAGAACTTTATTTAAAAAATAGTGTACACGTTACACGTTTCGCCCAAAACGCCATTACTTTGTATACCCCTATAAATATGACAATTGGTATTGTTTTTGCCATTGGATTAATGGTAGGATTTTTCTGCTAAAATGAGAAAGAGTGCTTTTCGTCGGGATTTCCTTTGGTAGGCGCCATGTTTGTCAGGTTCATTTTGCTCCATTCACATCACTACACACAGGGCACAAAGAGCTTGTGGATATGGCATTTGTGTTTGCACCCGCCCTACTACACACAGGGCACAAAGAGCTTGGGGATATGGCATGTGTTTGCTCCCGCCCTACTACACACAGGGCACAAAGAGCTTGGGGACATGGCATGTGTTTGCTCCGGCCCTCTCGGTACAGCCTCCATCCAATCTGTGGCGGAGTCCTCCCGCGATGATGACATACAACCCGAGATAGGTCCCGGGGATGACCATCAAACCAAGATGGCGGACCTCTCCAGAGACACGCCCTGCCCTTCCCTATCCGTTCTCACTTATATATCGCCCAAGAGACAGCGGGTCTAAATAAATAGGCAGACGCTGGAAGGCCCTAAAAGCATTGCTCACCATGGTGTACCGTAATACTATTTGGAAGTGCTTTGACAGCGGGTTCTGGTACACCGCCCTCCAAGAGAGAAAACTGCGACTTCCTGTGTATATTTTAATGTTTAATCTGTGTGTAAGTACCCAGGCGATTTAATCTAATGTTGTGTACTTGTCTCACACACATTTGTTGCATTTGCCAGCAGAAAACTGCATTTGCTTTCTCACGACCACTCACTTCTAATACTAAGTGCAATGCCTGGATCTTTTCTGATGCAAACTCATCAGGATTGGTCAGGACTGAGTGGGTAGTGGGTGGAAGGATGCTCCCTGACACTTCGACTGACAAGGGGCGGGGGGGGGGGAGGGGGGAGGGGGCGGGATGCCACACAATGAGGATCCACATAGTCATTTTCATGACTGGGAAGCGACTCGCTCAGACTTCCATTCAGGGTGTCTTTATAACGGAGATCAACTCAATACAGTTTAGCAAATATTGCCTTTTAAATCGGATCAAGACAATGTTTAGTAAAGCCTGCTTTATAACGGGGGATCAAGTCAATTCTACGTCCAGCAAGGCCTGCCTTATAGCGTAGATCAAGTCAACGATACGTTTAGCATGGCCTGCCCAATAGCTTAGAACAAGTCAACGCTACGTTTAGGATGGCCGCCTTATAACGGGGATCAAGTCAGTGCTACGTTTAGGATGGCTGCCTTATAACGGGATCACATCAATGCTACGTTTAGGATGGCCTGCCTTATCACGAAGATCAAGTCAATTCTACGTTTAGGATGGCGGCCTTATAACGGGGATCAAGTCAATTCTACGTTTAGGATGGCTGCCTGATAAAAGAGATCAAGCCAATGATACGTTTAGGATGGCTGCCATATAACGGGGATCAAGTGAATGCTACGTTTAAGATGGCTGTCTTATAACGAGGATCAAGTCAATGATACAGTTAGGATGGCCTTCCTTATAAAAGGGATCAACTCAATGATACGTTCAAGATGGCCGCCTTATAACGGGGATCAAGTCAATGATACGTTCAGGATGGCTGCCTTATCAAAGGGATCAAGTCAATGATACGTTTAGGATGGCTGCCTGATAAAGGAGATCAAGCCAATGATACGTTTAGGATGGCTGCCTTATAACGGAGATCAAGTCAATTCTACGTTTAGGATGGCTGCCTTATAACGAAGATCAAGTCAATGCTCCGTTTAGGATGGCTTGCCTTATAAAATGGATCAGATCAATACAGTTTAGCAAAGATTCTCTTCTGAATCGGATCAAGTCGATGTTTAGGAAAGCCTGCCCCATACCACGGGTCAAGTCAATGATACGTTTAGGATGGCCGCCTGATAAAAGGGATCAAGTCAATGATACGTTTATGATGGCTGCCTTATAACGCGGATCAAGTCAATGCTACGCTTAGGATGGCTGCCTTATAACGGGGATCAAATCAATGATACGTTTAGGATGACCTGACTTATAAAAGGAATCAAGTCAATGTTACGTTTAGGATGGCCTGCATATAAAAGGGATTAAGTCAATACAGTTTATCAAAGATTCCCTTTTGAATCAGATCAAGTCGATGTTTAGTAAAGCCTGCCTTATACCACGGGTCAAGTCAATGATACGTTTAGGATGGCTGCCTTATATAAGGGATCAAGTCAATACAGTTTAGCAAAGATTCCCTTTTGAATCAGATCAAGTCGATGTTTAGTAAAGCCTGCTTTATACCACGAGTCAAGTCAATGATACGTTTAGGATGGCTGCCTTATAAAAGGGATCCAGTCAATGCTACGTTTAGGATGGCCTGCCTTATAAAAGGGATCCAGTCAATGCTACGTTAAGGATGGCCTGCCTTATAAAAGGGATCCAGTCAATGCTACGTTTAGGATGGCCTGCCTTATAAAAGGGATCCAGTCAATGCTACGTTTAGGATGGCCTGTTTTATAAAAGGGATCCAGTCAATGCTACGTTTAGGATGGCCTGCTTTATAAAAGGAATCCAGTCAATGCTACGTTTAGGATGGCCTGCCTTATAAAAGGGATCCAGTCAATGCTACGTTTAGGATGGCCTGCCTTATAAAACGGATCAAGTCAATGGTACGTTTAGGATGGCCTGCTTTATAAAAGGAATCCAGTCAATGCTACGTTTAGGATGGCCTGCCTTATAAAAGGGATCGAGTCAATACTACGTTTAGGATGGCCTGCCTTATAAAACGGATCAAGTCAATGGTACGTTTAGGATGGCCTGCCTTATAAAAGGGATCAAGTCGGCGGTGCCCGCCTTGTTCGTGATCGCCCCTTCATGGCCTGTAATATAGCTATATTGGGAGGTAGCACCACAGCTGTTAGAGCCTGTTGGTGTGGCGCTGTTCGTTGTATTACACACACTCCCTGCGATGCTGAATAATGGAGTGGTATGGAGATCAGGAATGCATGAATGTGAAGCGGCGTGGTGACGTCACAAAGGGTGCGAGTCTCCATAGGGCACTATTCTGAATGTTATTGCCGACAACAAAACTAGCCCTGGTGAGAGTGCTGTTTCATTGGGGGCAGTCTCTGGAGATTATTTAGTGCTATGGTTATTCAACGAGATGTGTGGACGGTAATCTCGCTTTGGTACAGATTCTGGACAAAGAAATCCATTTTACCATTGAAAATTGCACTGGCCACCTGAGAGTCGAACGGCTCGTAGATCGATGGTTCGAGCCCCGCTGTGGCCATGTCTGTGTGGTCGCAGGATAAAGATCCAATGTCCTTCTTTGCAAAGAGTAAAGGGTTACCCACGGAGACATGGCTTCACTCTCCCTTGCTTTTCCCATTGACGCGATATAACCAAAAGTGGTTAAAGCGTACCGAATATACAACCAACCAACCAACCATTGTTTATTGGCGTCATGCATAATTTAGCAAACAATTGGCATCCAGCCTGTGATTCTGTGAGTGTGATTGCCTTATAACGAGGATCAAGTCACTGCTACGTTTAGCAAGCCCTACATTATAACGCCTGGTCGTTAATTAAGTAACATATTCTGTAATTTTTTGTATTACCAACCTCTTCTCCATGTCAAATAAGTATATTCTGTCTTGAATTTAAATCCTGAAAGCCTGAGGGAGAGAAGCAAATTTGTTTACCGGAGCAGAATTTGGTGTCCGGCTTTAAATCCCTGCGCGCCTGTTCGCTGTTCGGTATTCGGTGTGATGTCGACCGCGGTATATAAAATATATGCATCATAATTTTGAGACACTTTTAATCTTGATTCTAATGTGTACAAAATCGAAGATGGCGCATGTAAGTAGGCCGCTTTAAACATTTGAGTATTTCTTCTAGCGTAGGAAATCACATATTCTCTGTCTAGTCTGTGTACTAAAACTTTACATTGGGAGACTCCATATTTCTGGATATAACACCTATGTATTACCTTATTGTTATACCTAATGTTCCCTTTGTGTTGTTAGTGCACAATACCACACTTTTTATAGGTCCTGGGTTCGAATCCGGACCCGGACACCTAATTGGGGTCATGTTTAACATTTATCCTTCATCGTCCTCTGAGTTTCTTGGCCAGGTTAGCCCGTTTGTACACGAAAGCGGCCTAAAAACAAATTCATGGCGTTTCCATTGAACAGTGACTAATTTGTGACTGATCTAAGTGTTATTATTTTCAGGTGATAGATAGCTTTATTGTTTTCGAGGCCATCAGGCCCACAGAACATGCTCATTTATGACTTAATGGTAACACTGGGGATTTGTGTTACCAAGTGTTATTATTATTAGTGCATTGTAGCATCGATATCAAGTGTGGTGTATAATACACTATTATTGCGACGTCACGGTTATTGTTTAATCGCTAGCCTAAGCGTAACAAGGCTCCTTAGCGTAACAAGGCTCCTTATATGGAATGAACAGGCAAAGACAATGGTGCTCGGTTTGTCGCAGAAATGTAAACATCGATGATTGTCTCAAAATACAACGCTTTCAACAGTCTCATCGAATGAACCACATGCATTATGGGGAGATAAATGTCTTATCTTCAACTATATGATGATTTTATAGTTAGGAATGCCTGGACCAAAGCAAACAAAAAATAGTTTCACACACACACGATTCTTCACGCTCAAACCGCGCAGCCGGCCGGTTACCAACACTCAAACGTTGACTACAATGACTGCGCCTCACACAGCTGTAGCAAGGCACCAGCGTGATCCGCACTCATTCTTAGAGCACGTGTTTTTTTGCTGGTCCCCAAAAGACCTAGAGCGGCAATAGAACCCGCGAGAACTGGGAAAAAACAAGGGAAGCGAGTTGTTGCATATGTTGTGATAGAATGGGGTGATTTGCTGGCTGAAGACGAATACCAGTTTTTTTGCCCCTTATATTTATAAGAATAACTAGTCAAGAAGAACATTCTTCAATCAACGAAATCTTATCAAATATTCTACCAGTATTAACCTGATTGATCTGATGTGTAACATGGACCAGACATAATAATTGAAATCTTTGCCAAGATTGTATATAAAGCCAGCGCTCAGAAAAACACAGCTATAAAAAAACTTACGTATTTTTTAAAACTGCATGTATGCAGTGGCGGATCGAGAAATTAACGAAACTTGCGACCGGGGGTGGGGTGCTGGTGAGGTTCTGCACGTGCTCCCTTTTCCCCCGCCCCTGTATCCGCCATTATATATATCTACCATGCCGGTTGTGCCTAAATTACTGCAATAATCTTATTATTACAGCAAGGACAAAGGACCAGACTTTGTGTGACGTCATAGCGGTAAACATCATGCCACGAGCATTGTGGAAGTATCGGTTACCCCTGTAACAGAAGCAGATCTGCTAAAAGCGTTGTGAATTTCATTAATATTATCAACGCAAAACGGTTACAGCGAGTCGTCATGTTAAACGCGTTGAAGTCACCCATTACCCTAAACAAAGTCGGCTCGCAATAACAGCTATTCTCTGCAACAGTCGCATATGAGTATATCCCTATTGATAACGGTAAATAAATAAATTCAGTGACTTAATAACTTAATCAAATTCTATGCGTGTCGGTTTTAACGGCGTGAAACGGTAGACCGTATAACCAGGAACGTGACGGGTGAGGTGGCTGGGTTAGATGGAGAGTGAAATCCAGGTCACATTTGCTCATGATATTAGGAATATGCGACATAGATCTACCCGGACTCCAGTGACCCACGTTACCATGGTATCTGCACCGTGGGAATGCGGCTACGGGTAGTTCCAGTGGCGCCAGGGAAATTCATTATTCAACAGGTGCTCTTTCCAAGGCCTCGATGGATACTTACTGTTACGCTCTCATATGGCCGCGCTCAGTGGTCCCGCGACCGAGGCAGCTAATGCAGCGGGCGGGGTGAGGCTGGACGACTGGGGGTGGGGTGAGTATTACAACTAGAGGGGTGAGTGCGGGGTGGATCGGGGTGGAGCGGGGCTTGGTGTGACACGCGTCGAGACGGGGATTGTGTGGGTCTGTGACTTGTGGCCGAATTTGGCGAGATCAGTTTGTAATATGAGTAGGATGAGTACAGATCGTGGCATTGTACGGGTGTTTAGAAAATGTAAAAGTAAACATTCAGTCCAGCATTAAAGTTGTGCCTTCAGTGAGAACAAAAATGCTTATATGATGAATTTAATAGAAGTGTGACTGCCAACGACAATCAATTACATATTGTTTTCATGAAGTCTGATTTTTCAGGTAGCATTGTCCTCAGGTTGTGAAACGTCCACACCTGACTTCTTACCATTTTGTAATTATAGCAAATGCTACACGCAGCCAATTTTCAGTAGTCATTACAAATGGCAAAGGTTTTTTTCATGGAATATAGGGCTGTGCAGTCAGTACGGGATCTTATCGAGAACACACGAGACAACGATACTTATGCTCTACGTCTATGCCTAGCATCAACGGCCTGTACGCGCTGCCTACCTTCCGGTTGTTTGCCTTCACTCGCTTCACACACAAAATCGGCTAAAGCCGTCCTTGGAGGCACATCTGACTGAATTTAATGTGCATGTCAGAATTATAACCATCAGAGTAGGTTTATGTAATATATGAGCGGTTAGACAGTTGGTAAAGCAGAATGCGGCTGTTTCATGAGTGACTGTCAGTGTCAGGCGATCTAACGTGCAGCGCGGGGTTTTCCATGTCGTATGACGTAAGAATCATCATGACTCGCATGTCTGCGCGCGGTATCTATGGTTACGTAACAACGCTCCTTAACGCAAAGACAATGATGTTCTGTTTGTGGCTGAAATGTAAACATCGATGATTTGCCTCAAAATACAATTCTGCCAATAGTCTCGTTCTAAGAGCACGTGTTTTTTTGTTGGTCCCCAAAGGACCTAAAACGGAAATAGAACCCGCGAGAACTGTACAGACCTATAGGCTGGTGCATATGAGTTCAATGTTTGCCACAAATGTTGTAACAACGTCGTCCTACTGTTAACTTTGAGACGACGTGATTACAACCAAAGACCAACGTTGGGCGAACGGTGTGTGTTTGCTGGGGAGTTGGGGAACACCCACTCGTGTCCTATGTACGGGCTGCCATGGCTTTCAGCTCTCACAATGCACACTATGGGTGTCTCCATCAAATTTATTATTAGAAAAAAGTGCACACGAAGACGAACCTCGCACATAAAAAACGGGGCATTTAAGTCGCCTGAAGTGGAACAAGAAAGTAGAGGGCAAGCGGAAATTTGGCGCCAAAAGAACGGAAGCAGAAAGGAGACGCTGACAGATGACTGTACCTAGCTGTCTACGGAGGTGTTGTGTGTGGGTGTGTTGACGCCCATCAACAGTAGAAAGCTTAAGAGACCACGCCAATCATCATAACATTGGAGCAAGGCGCATTTGTTGCCGGGTTGCGTTTTGCTGTTGAGCTAAGTGGCGAGTGCAAAAGAACAAAAAGATTTACGGTGCAGTATATTTTCAGTAAAAATTAAACGAAGGAAGACTTTCGCTATATATAGGGTCGTTTGCAAGAGCACGCTATGAGTAGATAAAATGTTGAATCCCCCTTCAGCGTATAAACGGAAATGTAATGAATCGAATGTTTTAGGCCACCTTTATGCACACAAGGGCTATAATGGTCCATGCAGCCTCCCGAGACGATGACGGATGAATGGGTGCAAAACACCCCGGATGCCCGAGGCCAGATTCAAGGGGAGGGGGGATACCCCCTTTGAATTGCGAATCCACAAGAATTAGGGAGAGCAATATCGAATCTCCAAGATGAGGACGATTCAAGACGGGGCGAGAAAAACACCCACATTAAAAGTGATATCCCGAATATCGAGGAATTCACAGACTGCGATAACGGGTCGCGGTTAATGCTCTTAGGGTCTTAGCGTTGAAGCAGGAATTGTACGGATAACGATCCCCACTAACCACTATACCAGGGAAGCCCTGTTGCATATGGACGGAAGTAGTACCTCTATAGACATCTATAGGATGGGCAGCTTCCCAAGGTAGGTGTGTTCAAGTGGCTGTCGTTAGCGTTCTTGTCGTGGTAGGTCATGTAGCATTGTGTCAGTTATAGGTCTACAGGCCAGGCTGGGGTTGCCCGGTAACTTGGGGAGAAATGACTTATGGCGGGCCCAAGCAAACGTGTCTTCCTTGCCCGGAAAGACACGACCGCGACGTCAAAACGTCAAAACAAAAACGAAAACGACGATACTTTGCTTTGTCCACATAATACCGCTGTCTAGGAAAGCTGGAAAGCGACGTGTACGGGTAAAGTGAAGCTCTACTTGTGGGGTGTATCGGTGAAATGATGCTCTCACTGTGGGGTGTATCGGTGAAATGATGCTCTAACTGTGGGGTGTAAGAGTGAAGTGATGCTCTATCAATAAAATGATGCTATACTATTCCACATTGTCTTGGTGAAATGATGTTATAAGAATGGGTATATGAGTAAAAGTGATGCCTCAATTACGCGATGGTGTGTGTGGGGTGGGGTGGGGGGGGGGGGGTATTGCAGGGTGGGAGGAGGGGGTTATGAAATGATGCCCTAATTACTGGCATGTATTGATGAAATCATGCTCTGGCTGCCGGTTGGTGAAGTGACGCCCTACTTGCGCAGTGTACTAATGAAATGATGATCTAACTACAGTTTCTATTAGGGACTTGATGCTCTGTTTATGAGGTGCAGTGTCCAAGCCTCGTTTGTTAATATCATTCCGCGTCTCATTACTGAGGGTTGGTTCACTTGGTGGAAAGGACGTTAGAATTTATCGTGTACAACATTCTGACGCCAGGCCAGAAGACCGCCATTTGGGCAGCTACTGGCCAGCATATTGGCTGCAATTGGCCGCAACATTGGCTGCTACTGGCTATAATATTGGCTGCAACTGGCTACCATATTGGCTGCCATTGGCCGCCATGTTGGCTGCTACTGGCCACCACTTTGGTTGCAACTGGCTACCATATTGGCTGCAACTGGCTACCATATTGGCTGCCATTGGCCACCATATTGGCTGCAACTGGCCGCGATATTGGCTGCAACTGGTTACCATATTGGCTGCCTTTGGCCGCCATGTTGGCTGCTACTGGCCACCACTTTAGCTGCAACTGGCTACCATATTGGCTGCCATTGGCCGCCATGTTGGCTGCAACTGGCTAGCATATTAGCTGCTACTGGCCGCCTCAGTTTAATTCAATACAAGCCGTCTTTCACACCAGGCCATAAACAGCATTGTAAGCTGTAATTTTGCTTTAACTTTAAGCCGTTTGTCGCCTACTGGCATTTGCTTCTGAGAAATCATCGTAAAATAAAGATCATCACAAGAATGGTCGTAATTTGATAAGCCGAAAGAAACGACACACAGGGAGCACGTTCTTTCAGAGCGTCATCGTCATTCACCATCGCATTTATGATTTTATACCTTTCTCGTTGGACACGAGTGCCCGAGACAACAATGAGACCCTCAACATCGTGCCTCCTGGTGCTACGAGATCCCTTCATTCCCCATTTGCCAGACCCCCCAGACCCCCCCAGACCCCCACAGACCCCCACAGACGACGACTCTCTGGGACTACGAGATACCCTCATTCCCCATTTGCCAGACCCCCCCCCCCCCAACCCCCAACCCCCCAGACCCCACAGACAACTACAGAGCCCCACAGACCCCCACAGACGACGACTCTCTGGGACTACGGGTCGCCAAGAAGGAAAAAAGCGCAAACATCGGCCTTTGTTCCTTGGACAAATAAGAAAATGTCCCTCCGCATAAAGCTTATTAATGAGGCGGCGCGTGTGTCGGGGAGGGGAGGTGTGTGTGTGTGGGGGGGGGGGGGGGCAGGGGGGGGGGGAGTGGGCGAGGGGGAGGGGTCCGCATGTCTTGCAGTGTTGTTGAGACCGGGCATTGCGGCAGCCATCACCTTGCTGTATTAAGCAATAGTGACGTGACACCTGAAGCAGCGCTCATCATCCCGCCTTAGCATATTATGTACTTACAGCGTTAAGCGGCGACCCTCTATCTGATCCTGTTCCAAGGTGGTGGATTATTAGGAAAATGTTACAATATTACATCAAGTATCCTTTCTGGATAGTGAACACCACAATTACGAGCAGGAGACGCTATACGTGCGTGTTCATTAATCACGCTAAGCATTAAGAGTAACATCTTAAAACGATTTTACCGGCAAAGGAAAGAACCACATAACTAACAAAAAAAAAGAAGAAAGAATTAGAGTTAAGGATCTGCCAACATTTCTAGTCAACAACGCTTTGTGATTGTGAATGCAACCGCTACAGACGTGTGATGCCCGGGCGATAATGCGTGCCTTTCGACGTCGTTATGAGCACGTGCGTCTCGCTAACGATAGTCATGCGCATGCGTACAAGGAACGGAAAGTAGGACATTGCATTATGGGTATCGTTGTTTGTGTTGCCGTTACTGGACAGTTGACGCAACGAGATATATCATATCAACAGTGGATCTGAAACAGCATTGCGCTTCAGGATAAACTCTGTTCGCAAAGAGTTGCAATCTCTTTAAGGGAATTCTGGCGAAGAGCTTACCAGTAACACTAGGCGGAGTGATATTCCGCTGTAATTGTTACAATCACCCCGGTCTCCCATGTTTTTGTAGAGCGTAAGAATGTTTGCATCTCGAATGTCATGTTTTACCACTTTATTACTTCAGCAGGAAACCTGTCATTTCCAGGCGATTTCCCGCGACCCAAGGTGTCCATTGCCTCACCCAGCTCAAAAACTGAGCGAAGTCTGTCCAGATCGTTCATGACTGGCGGTTGGAGTAAAGCGTCAAGCGCCGTTGTCGATACATGCATGAGACTCCTGCGCGTACAGTGAAACATAATGTTCTACCCAGCGAGACAACTGTTTGCTACGATCGGTAATCACCTTGCCATCGAGTGACTTTAAGGGGGCTGTTTTAGTGACCGTGGGGCCCAGGGCGTTCTTACTGCTACTGTACATTTCTCGCATATTACCTCAGTCAGAAGCGTCCTGGATCTCCTGGCAGTGGCTTATCCAGTATTTATGTTTGCGCAATAACAAATTTTGTACTACGCCAGCCCCAGCTGTAACAGAGACGTGCTTGTTGGATTTAGTTGTATGTGTTTTTCATTCTTAGCTTCGATAGCTGTTTCAACCACTGATGGATCTGGGTTGTACAAAATGTTGAAGTCTATTGGCCCTTTATTGGCTGCCCCCGCAGACTGCTCAACTTTATTCGCTCCTTCCAGCGCAGTAGGCCTACAGTTCGACATCCGAGAGCTACCAGGTCAGAAATGGCGTGAAGCAGGGTTGTGTCCTAGTACCAAATTAATTCGGCATCTTTTTCACTATGCTCCTTTCGCACGCTTTTGATGAGGACACGGAGGGTGTTTATTTGCACACAAGATCGGGTGGAATGTTGTTCAATCTTTCAACACTGCGCACACACAAGATCGGATGGAAACTTGTTCAACCTGTGAAGATTGCGCGCTAAGTCCATGCGGAAGCGCTTCCTAATAAGCGAACTGCTATTCGCTGACGACGCCATGCTGGTTTGCGCATTCAGAAATCCAGCTAAAGGCGCGTATATGCAATCACTGAACGTTTTGTGTGTTTGCTTGTAATGCATAACATGCATACCAATTTTACGGAGGAACTAATATTCGATGTGACATGGTTCAATACTGATTGTTTTTGGAACCTGCCGGCCGTAAAGATTTGATGCCGCAAATGCATACTTTGGTATATATAAACACATACATATTCTTTATTGTAACGGTTATGGTTTTGTATGGATTAACCAATCTGTTGGAGATATAACCTTATTTTTGGCGGAATTAAAAAGTCGCCTTGCTGATATATCGTTACAGGTATGGTCAGAGCAAGCTGGGAATTCACCTACGCTTGCAACATACGTTAAACATACGCTAAGTCTCTTCTTGGTCCCGAAAAATATTTAAAATGAAATCGAGCATAGAAATCATAGGGTTGCCCTTACAAAACTCCGTTGTAGTAACCACCGATTAGCCATTGAAAAACAAAGAGGTAAATTCGAACGAAACCAGAGAATATGTAAATATTGCAAAGAAAATAACATTATAGCTACAGAAGATAAATATTATTTCCAAAAATATAGAGAAACCCGTGTAAAGTATTTACCACAAATTTATCAGTCACAAAATCGAACAATGTTTAATTTATTAATTAGTTCACAAAATCAGAATCGTTAAAGGATCTCGGCGCCATTGTATATAATGCAACTGTGTTGCATAAGCTGTCTTAGTGTGTGTATTTGTGTTATGTTTTATTACCAAGGGCCCATGGAACACATAGTACACTAAAGACTATTACTACTGCATATACACGATATACAATGGGTTTATTCAGCCACCAATGCTTCGTCTTACTGTCTATCCACCAGTTCACCAAGATGGTTGGTTGGTCGGTTATTCAGGACGCTTTAACCACTTTTGGTCATACCGCGTCAACAGGAGAAGGAAGGAAGAGTGGAGCCATGTGCCCGGGGGTAACCCCCCACTTTTTACGACGAAAGACATGGGATCTTTATCCTGCGACCACACAGACATGGCCACAGCAGGGCTCGAACCACCGACCCACGTGCCGTTAGGCTCTCAGGTGATCCGAACACTCAATGCGAGCTCCCTAACCCACTGAGCTATCGGGGCGGCCCCATGGACTAGTTACGGGAGTTCGGATCCAAGCGACTTAAACCGGGGCCGGTCACTGTGAGTCCGGTTAGCTCCTTGCGGTTTTAGAACCGTGCCGTAAATAGCAGCGATGCCCTTACAACCCTGAAGAAGGTTTATTTTTCGATTCACAGATGGCAGCAACTTTCTCGGAGTAATATGAAAACTGTATTGCTCCTTCCCACGTTAATTAGTCTTTTAAGTGAAACGCTCCATCTTAATATGTGATTCTACAACCAATCAGACGGTTACTTCATGCGGCCCGCTGGTTCACATGCAGCCTTTTACGTATTAGCTGCAATAGCGGCTTTAATTTTTTATACACAGGCGGGGCCGGCCCGATAGCTCAGTGGGTTAGAGCGCTCGCCTTGAGTACTCGGTGGTTCGCGCCCCGCTGTGGCCATGTCTGTGTGGTCGCAAGATAAAGATCCCATGTCCTTCTTCGCAAAGAGTAGGTGGTAACCCCCGGAAACGTGGCTCCACTCTCCCTTCCTTCTCTCATTGACGCGATATGACCAAAAGGGGTTAAAGTGTCCTGAATATACAACCAACCACTATACACAGGCTTTATTGCATAAAACACGATTTCGGCTTAATTCGGCTTAACACGGCGTAACGTGTTGCATGCGACGACATGTACTAAAAATGAAACATCATAATATAATATCTACACGACATCCGTATCGATTAACGATAGCCGCAGCCATCTACAAAGTGTCCCGCCCATTTAGTGGGGCTACAACGTTGGCTTTTCAATACATAAGATGTACTCATCTCTGAAACTGACAAGAAAGGGGCATGCTGCTTTGTTTGTCGGACTTGCTTGTCGGGCATAACGCACATGATTGGACAAAAGAAAGTGACGTCAATGAATGATTGAGACCGAATCTCCTTCTCCTTGACCTGATCTTCCGATACGATCTAAGGGTTAAAAAGTAGTAAAAGTGGATTTCTTTCTTTAAATACATTACATTACGATATCTATTTTTTATATATCGGGAGTTCGGAACCAGGCGACTTAAACCGGGACCGGCATAAACTGACGCATATAGATAGCTGAAAACGACCCAAAATAACTTCCACCCACCTTCACACAGCATGCTCTCCCTACCACTCTGTTGCTACGGTAACCCGGGACGAGGAGGCATCAATCCCGCGTCCCCAATCCCACCCCCAGACGACGTGGTTGGCTTGCAGCCGTAAAACAAGTGAAGTCGCCTTCATTGCTACAGTAGCAATGGCTGAGAATGCTAGTAGCGAAGAGGCGTTTGGTGACAAAGTGCCAAGAAGCTGCGTCACTATTTACTCAGGTGGTTGCGGCGTCGTCGACGGCGTGGGTGAAATAGGGGTCGACGGTGAGGGGAAATGGGGGTAGTGGTGGGGGTGGGGTGAAGGGTAGGCGGTGGGGGGGAGGGGGGGCTGGGGGTTTGCATTTGCCCCGGGTCGGGCATCCTGGCCGGAGATACCCCGGGCAGGAAGTCGATTACCCGCGCCTGGCGGCGAGGCCGGTGGCTCCATCTAGCGGGGGATTTGATGGGGATGGTGTTTGCGTGGTAATGACACCCTCCCTTTCCTCAAACAAGCCGGACCATTTCGGACCCCCAATTTCTCTCTCATTTCGTCTGGTGTCCCCACAAGATGACAAAACCACGGCCTGCCTGCTTGGCTGGGTAGCGGCTGGAAACCCCCAACCGTCGCTCCCCCCCCCCATCCATTCACACTGCACTATCACTCTTACACGACACTCTCTGGCCCTCCTCGTCCTGTGGGAATTCACGTGAAGACATTTGTAAAGGAGGTATCGCAGAGGGAATTATGGGAGTCATATCAACAACTTTTGGTGTGGCCGGGTTTTCTGCTGCAACAAAGTGGGACGAAGAGACCAATTAGAATTCGATGCTACTCATAGCATATCATTCCAGGAAAAAAAGCACAGCATATAAACCGAGAGAGAAATTGGGATCAGGGAGACGAGGGAAAGAGAAAGATAGAGAACAGAGAACGAGAGAGACATAACTACTGAAATAGTTTGATAGGGAGCAGAGAACCGAACACGGAGAGATGGAGAGGGAGCGTCAGAGAGAATAAAATAGTGAGAAACAGAAGGCGGCAGAAGCAGACAGAAGTGGGAGAGATGGTGTGACAGAAATGACAATAGTGAGAGCCTTATGGCGAGGGCACATAGAGCTCTAGGTATACCTGTTATTTCATGCCATCCTTCGTGCGCCTATCATTGTGTGGATTCAGAGACATACTGTTGTCTCCGCCGCTACGGTAAGTGCTGAGCCGGAAGTATCATGGCTCGCAGGGGCAACAGCCACAGATATGTCAAAGCGCTTCTGTTTTGCTACAAAACCTTACATACATCTGGGGTGTAGATAAATATATACCGGTGGCCAGTGCGTCACTGGAGAGGTAAAACTCTATGGCCTCCACCCCACCACACCCATACACACTGGCAACCCTCCGCCCAAAAGACCATTGCCTCCCTTCCCATGGCACAACCCTATAGGCCCCGCCCTGCCCCGACCGTCTGCCCAGACCCCACAAGCATGTTGTCCGAGTGGACGAAGGGGTGAGGTTTGAGAGGGGGCGGGAGGAGGGCGGGGGGGGCAGAGACCTGTTGGGGGCTCGTCTTTGGCATGAGATACGCATAACAAACGACACGCGGACATATCAAAGCCAGCAAACCCGCCCCGACCCCTTCACCCCGAAACCGAGCCCGTCCCTCCGTCTCCGACCCATCCACCCCCACCCCAGCACCACGCCGGGCAAACAATAAGCTTCAATAACCCTCCCGCCCTCTCCCTCTCTCACCAATACATTCGCCCCCTCCCCACTTCGCCCCTACCCCAGGCGCCCAGCAGCCCAACGAGACCACCGCGTGAATGCAGTACTGCATCTCCCTGCCTCATCCCCCTCCCCTCCCCCCCTTCTTCTCTCTCCCCCTCCCCATCTCCACCCAGCCTCCCCAATCCGCCCGCCCTCCCTATGCCGTCAAATGGAAGGCCCCTTGGCGCCAGGGCCTGAACGGCAGCGTTAGTCAGTCCAGTCAGTCAGCCCCCCACCTCACCCCCCTCACCCTTGGTCTATATTGGAGGCCAGGTCCAGCAACCAGTGGCATTTGTCATCATCCACCACGCCCCGCCACTCGCCACACCTTCTGCTGCTGCGCCCATCACGGAAGCAACCTGATATCACTACTACGCATGTAGCCGCAGTGCTAAGACACTCGTTAGGGCGTTTGTTCCATTCCTTGATGGTTTTGGTATCTGGACGCCACCACCAACCAGACGCCGGAGCGATATCCGTAGATACCACGACTCATGGATCAGAATAATAATCTTAATACGAGATCTTAATACACGGCCATCGCATCTTGTACTTATTGACCAAAAACTTGTTGATTGACCAATTGAGGTGAGCTTTTCTTACAATTCCGTGACAACTAATTACGAGATGTCGATTCAGTGAGGATAAAGTGGATTTACTGTGAGTACGGAGAGAAAGTCAAGAAAGGCGACGTCAACTGCATCGCCCACCTATGTAGAGCACCATATGTAGATGGTCTGGTAGGCGCCGGGACGTGTGGATCAACCATGACATGACAAGAAGGGTGGTGTTCGACGGAATAAGACGGTTGGGACATATTTATTGTGGTGCCTAATGCCAGCAGTGAACAGATAAATCAGCCGCAGGATTCTTGATGGATAAATGATTGCGGATTCATTGCCCTCACTGCATTTAAACTGTCTGGGAGATGTGACGCGATAGGGAGACATTCTGCGAAGGACACCCCCCGGGGAGAGGAGTGGCGGTGGGCCACCTAGGGTTGTGCGTCAAAGGACACCGAACTCAACGTGGAGGGCCGAGGAAAAAAATCTTACATATATGTCATACCAAGCGTTGCCTGGAGACCAAACCGGAAGTAGCCGATGGCGAAAGGCAATGGCTCGTCATGCCCAGTCGACGTGTGCTATAAGGTGACATGTCGTGATCATAGGCTGTGGGACTAATGCCAGACATATACCACACTCCATATTTAGGTAAAGATGAGGCATTGGGGATAAGTATAGCACAGGTGTTGAGCTTGGTAGATACAGGGTGGACCTCCATGGGTCTGTTGGTTAGCAGGCTGAGCCGCAGTCCCGACATCTGTATATGGGTCAGGTTTTATCAAACCCCAAGTCATCGTCACAGGAGAATTGTTGGCGCAGTGTAGAATACCTGCGCGCAGAACGGGGCGTAGAACAGCAACAGGTCATTTCGTGGATACCACATGCTTGGGGAGTGTTTATAGCAGACCGAACTGCTGGCCGACGGATGCTGACACTCAGTCCTGTATTATCGCTCGGACGAGGCGGACGCATCTGACGCACCAACCAGTGGGTGGGTGGGACTCGGATAAGTGAATTTCGGACGGCGTGATTGCGTTGTCACGACAGTTGCCAAGGGCGGATGAGGCACCCGTCGGTAATTGCAACGATTGCAACGCTTGAGGATGGCAGCGTAACTTCCGGGCATAGACACGTTGGTGCTACCGGCACGTCGGCCGTGACGTATCGAGGCCGGCACACCACCCCCCCCCCCCCCATCCCGACCAACGAACTCGACAATCCACACCCGGCACCCCGACCGTACACCGACCGGCACACCGATTGGTTCCCCGACCAATACATTGACCAGTACATTGACCGGCCCACCGACCGGTACGCCGACGGGCACACCGACCGGTACATTGACCGGCACACCGACCGGTACACCGACCAGCACGCCCTACACGGTACACCCGCCTCGGTCCGGCACACCGTCGGGTACACTCCGCCACCAAGCCTCAACAGCCAGCCTACCAGTGCCACCCCCCAGCAGCTGCGTCAGCTCGTGGACCTCTATCAACAGGCTTTAGATCGCATTTATATCAATACTGCTGCAGCCTCAACGCTACGGGTATGGGGACACAGTGGGTAAGGGCGAGGATGGGGGCCGGGTAGGGAGGGGGGGCACACTTCCGCCATTTCAGGCCAGAGCAGGCAGCTCTAAAGACCAAAACATTCGGCTGAAGTCTACAGAGCTTAACGAGGGTCCTACTCCAAGCGTTTTCCCTGAGAACACCCATTCATCGCGTGGGCTTCCATTCCATTTGCTCCAGCCCGGCCCCCCATCCCCGGCCCCCAGCTGTCTCCCAGCGCCACCGGAGCCCCACTGCCTCCCCCCACCTACTTAGCTCGGGACTCCATACCCCCTACTACACCCCGCCCCCACCCCCCCGCCCAGCTACCTCACGCCCCGCCTCTACTCCCCGTCATTCACGTCCATACTCTAGGGTACCAGTTAAATCCATGTCCCCCCACCCCCCCCGCGCGTTTTGCCTCCGTTTGTCGGTTGCTGGCTTGGTTTCCGCAACGCGAGGATAACTGGAGTGATATCATTAGATTACCCCATTAGCTGTCCTCTTACGCCGGACCCGCGGTGTGCTTTCATGCCAGTGCCAGCCAGCTAACCAAGGAAGCATGTCTCTCACCCTGTCACCAGCCCTTCCTTATGGAAGATGCAAAAACAAAGCAATGGTATAGGCGATAACGCCCCTCCCCTCCCCGCCCCTCCCCACTCGTTTAGATCCCGCCTTCTCTGCGGACACGCACACTCACTCGCCCATTGATTGTCTGGGAGGTGGCATGTGGACAGAAGCTAAGGAATAGTCCCCCACACACGGCGACACGCCGGGAACCTATGCCTATAACCAGCATGCGGGGCAGAACGCGCTCAGCGAACATGGCGTCACCCTCCACCCACGTCAAATCCAGATGGATCAAACAATTGGCCTCGATCTAAGAGAAAGAGGATTCTCGACTGACTAAGGGATGAGGCTCTACAGGTGACCCATTCGAATGCAATTCAGGGACCAGGTGTGAAGGAAGGCCTTCTGGTTTAAAATAGGGACCAGGTGCTAAGGGAGGTACGGTGGTTTAATTTATACTCAAAGCGACGATCATATCCGGAACAAATCCTCATAAGAGTCTCATATGAACGCATTGATTTCTCATAGAAATAGAAGCGACATAATCCCGGCCAAAATTTCTGATTAACTTAAGCTGGATTATCCCGTTGGATTATCCCGCCCTCAGCCATGTTCCGCTGTCGTATGGATAAGCTGCTGAACAAGATGACGCTCCCGAAGGCCAAGTCATTCCACGGGGAGAGTCTGGATGCCATGGTCCGGGAATCCATGTACTTTGCCTGGCCCGCCGCTGGCTTCAGCAGTACCCAGAGCGGGGATGTCTCGGACTTCGCTACTAATGACCCCAATCAGGCCCCGGCAGTAAAGAGTCAGATGCAACAACAACAACAGCAAAACCAGCAACAACAGAAGCAAATACGGGAGTGCCCTGACGTCATCATCGATCGGGCCCCGGATGAGAGCGACGATGAGAGGTGAGTCGATGGGGTTGTGTGGCTGTGGTGTCGTGGTTTAGGTGTTGTACAACGATGTATCCGGTAGTACGTTAGTAGTTAAATCCATCATCGTGGCCAGGGGACTGGGGCGTGCACCGGGGGCACGTACCACCCTCACCACTCCTTTCATGCCCTCTTTCAGCATACATAGCCTACATCTATGTTATATAGATGGATCTGGGCTCACAGCATTTACTTGCGCATTTGTCTTGTGCCCCCCCCCCCTCCGTTCAAGAATTCCTGCACACGCCCATAAAAGGCCCAAATTCAATGGTACTGCCTGGTTCCTGGCCACTCAGCGCCCCACAAAGACCAAGCTGGTTCCAGAGAACAGACACAGGATTTTATCAAACGAACTAGACAACTAGTAAGTAGCTCACACGCAGAGGTATCGTGTGAACACAATTGGTTTCTCACGTAATGCATCCAACATTTGCCTTCGCATATTATTAAAGGTGATACTATCAACCGGTCTTACTGTCGTTTCTCAAAGATAGTAAATATAGCAGTGAATCAAGTCGTTTCTAATGGCCTTGGCTAGATGGACCACCCCTTTAGCCGTTCGATCGTTCTGTCGTACTTTTCAACGATACCGAATGCCACCATCAAAATTACTGCAAACTACCCGACTACCAGCCAGAAAATAATTTGTTTAATAATGTTTTAAACAAAGCACAACATTCGCATGCGTTTGGTTACGCCACAAATGGATCCTTACGCAACAAATGGTTAGTACGCAACAAGTGGTTGGTTGCGCAACAAGTGATTGGTTACGCAACACGTGGTTGGTTACGCAACAAGTAGCTGCTTACGCAACAGGACTGGTTACAACATCCTGGTTGGTAACGCAACAGCTGGTCCGACTTGTCTCAATTCTCAGATCACGAAGAATAGATTTATTTATTCCCATGTCACAATGAATTAAAAGCAGAACTCTCCGCATGCAATGGAAGGGCAGATACACGATACTATAATCGTGACAAACCCTACCTCTCTGAGAAAAAACTGAGTTCAGTATGGGGTTATGACAGTCATTGTTTTGGTGCTCTGCTGTTACCACTCCTTTTTAAACAATTCGAAATCGTACGAAAGCAAAACTCCATGATCGTTGTCTATGTCTCCGTCTCCCATTTCAAAGAAAACAGAACGACATGTCGAATGTAAAAGCTTTTTGCCGGTGAGAAATCAATGATATGTCAGCGTGAAATGTCCAGCTTGTAGAGCTTAGAGGATTTTGAAAAAGGGAGAAAGAGGCGTCAAATTACCTGCTGCCAACGTCAAAACATTGCGGCAGTATTAAAGACACCGATGACGGCTAGGTTTATATGTCCTAGTCTCAAGCCTAACCTAGCTGCTATTACCTGTTGTGTCACACATTCTATTATTTACTATCTGCCAATATTGCTATCCGAAGTATTAAGATTGGGAAGCAATAAATTACTAATATGAGACCAACGTCATTTGTGATTAGAATCAGAATCAGAATCGTTTTATTTGGTCAAGCATACATAACAAAACCAACAGAAAAAATTAAAACACACACAAAAATTAGATAGGGTTGCCTGACCGAGGAGACTCACATTAAGACTGCTAGGCAGTCGCTAGCATGTGAGCCACCTCAAAAAAGAAAAAAAAAAGAAAAAAAAGCCAGTTACACAAGCCAGTTACGTTACGCTAAAAACGACACTGAGTCTAACATATTGTTTCTGCGTTCATATGCACTATATAATTTATTTACAACAGCAAATATGGTATTTCTACAACACAGACACAGACGATCCAAAGTAAAAGTTTAAGAAAGCTAAATACCTATTCCGTGCGTGCGTGGCAGACATAACAATATGAGGCTTCACAACATTCTTTATAACCGATTAATAAATGGTCCTTAATATGAGACGCATAACTTTTCAGCGAATGTGTGGTTGCTTTGCTAATGATATGCGGAGGGGTGTTGTTTAGGTGATGGATGAGACTATGTCTTAAGGTAAGTTGACAGAATTTGTGTTTGGTAGTTAGCTTTGCTTTGCTACTACCGATTGCTAGTATAACCGACTCCTGTGACTCATCATTGGCTGATGCCTGACACAATCTTTGTCAAAATAAAGCTAAAATGTCAAGTGTCAAAGAATGGTAATAAAGTGTCAGAATACAATTCGCAGCAACTTTTAAAGCTAATTCTCCCTGTTAGTTTGTCGAAGTTAAAATTGGCAATACAAAGCAGGACGCCTCGGCTTGTGAAGGGATGGAGTGGTGGTGGTGGTGTGGGGGTGGGGGTGTGTGTTATGACAGGCTCTCTTGTAAAGGGATGGGCCGGTGTTGGTGGTGTGGGTGTGGGGGTTTATGACAGGCTCTCTTCTGAAGGGATGGGCTGGTGGGGGTGGTGTCGGTGTGGGGGTGTGGGGTTATGACAGGCTCTCTTGTGAAAGGATGGGCTGGTGGGGGTGGTGTCAGTGTTGGGGTGTGGGGTTATGACAGGCTCTCTTGTGAAAGGATGGAGGGGTGGTGTCAGTGTTGGGGTGTGGGGTTATGACAGGATCTTTTGTGAAAGGATAGGGGGGGGGGGTGGGGGTGGTGTCGGTGTGGGGGTGTGGGGTTATGACAGGCACTCTTGGGAAACCGATACGTGTCTTGTGTATCTGGATATCAGCCGCTTCGTGTGTTGCGTGTATATATGTCAGCCGATACGTGTCTTGTGTGCAATATATCAGCCGATACGTGTCTTGCGTGTCTAGATATCAGCCGATACGTGTCTTGCGTGTCTAGATATCAGCCGATACGTGTCTTGCGTGTCTATATATCAGCCGATACGTGTTATGTGTGTCTAGATATCAGCCGATATCTGTCTTGCCTGTCTATATATCAGCCGATACGTGTTATGTGTTACTAGATATCAGCCGATATGTGTCTCGTGTTTCTAGATAAAAGCCGATACGGGTTCCCATTTGTTCTTAAATACAATAAAAGACAAAGAAGGTTTTTGTTCTACCGCGGATTTTTCCACAGCATAGTAATACTTAACACTATTGATGGCACTTTGATAATTTGGGATCTTTGTGGCCCATTTACAAATATAGAAATATTTCTTCACTATTAACACTAAAAGATTTAATAATCTACTATGTAGCGAGGTAACTACTCCCAGTAGGATGGATTTCATGGACACTTCGAGTACCAGATTTGGGTCTGCCTCGTTTAACCAATTTGCTATTTTGTTCCATATAGACTTGACAAATATACAACTATCCAATAAATGGTCAATAGTTTCCGATTCATTTCCACAAAATACACATGTATCGGAGCTCACAAATTCACATCTATATAAATAGGTAATTGTTACTAATGCTCTATGACGAATAGGATACTGGAAGCTCCTCAAACGTTCATCGACAGTGGCGGTTACTGGTAGTTTGTAAAACTGTTTCCATTCTAACTCTATTTGTGATTCCGATATTTCTTCCCATTTCGTTTCATTAAATATGTTATATGACAACGACTCAACGAATACATTACACAGATGGTTGCACAAGCGTTTTACCTTCAAAATACCGTCTGTAACGTTATATGTAACGGATGCCTGTTTCCCATGCAGTACGGATTTTTTTTCTTTCTAGTCTCTTGGTATAGAATGCATAAAACCATAAAAATCTACGAAATTTATGTCTAGTTTATATCTGTTTACAAAGTGTTTCCAGCCCAGAAAGATTCCATTTTCATCCCCAATATCATTAACAAAAATAACCCCTTTCTTTATAAATTCTTCGTCGTATTAAATTTTCATTTGTCATAAAAAAGGTGTTCCACAGAGGATATTCTAGAACGTTGATATCAACCTTGCAGGTTTGCCTAAAGTGGTACCACGATTTAGCTACATCGGCCCAAAATGGGTTACTCATCAACGCAAAGTAACCTAAAGACTGTAAATTCAATTCCCAACATAGTACCCTTTCGCCACATATCGTGCTACAGAGCAAGTCTTGCCAGGCTTCCCCACATCGAATGAATTTTGATACTCAACATATTTTCAAGGCCTTTAACATTGCTTCAATATGTGGGAGTTGCGATACGCGATACGTGTCTTGTGTTTCTAGATAAAAGCCGATGCGTGTCTTGTGTGTCTAGATATCAGCCGATATGTGTCTTGTGTGTCTAGATATCAGCCGATATGTGTCTTGTGTCTAGATATCAGCCGAGACGTGTCTTGTGTGTCTATATATCAGCCGAGACGTGTCTTGTGTGTCTAGATATCAGCCGATACGTGTCTTGTGTGTCTAGATATCAGCCGATATGTGTCTTGTGTCTATATATCAGCCGATACGTGTCTTGTGTGTCTACATATCAGCCGATACGTGTCTTGTGTGTCTAGATATCAGCCGATATGTGTCTTGTGTCTAGATATCAGCCGAGACGTGTCTTGTGTGTCTAGATATCAGCCGATACGTGTCTTGTGTGTCTAGATATCAGCCGATATGTGTCTTGTGTCTAGATATCAGCCGAGACGTGTCTTGTGTGGATATATATCAGCCGATGCATGTCTTGTGTGTCTAGATATCAGCCGATATGTGTCTTGTGTGTCTAGATATCAGCCGATATGTGTCTTGTGTCTAGATATCAGCCGATACGTGTCTTGTGTGTCTAGATATAAACCGATACGTGTCTTGTGTACCTAGACATCAGCCGCTACGCTGCAAGCACTGATAGGCGCACTATCCTCTATGTGATTGATGGAGCTGGACTATATCAATCTTAGCCGTACCTGACGGGTTGGGGTTGCCATGGCTCACCCCCACGGACGGCGAACGCGAGGCTGACCTGACCGTATTGCCAGATCGATGATCTTGCCGCTTCTGACCGCTCCCTCGCCTTTAAAGCTGTACTTAAGGGGTCACTCCGCTCCAAACGTGTTATGGCCATAAGTGAAACACAACACGGTTACACCTGGATTGTTTATTACAATGGCAGGCATCGAAAATATAACATGTTGGACATTCTATTTGGGAATTCTGTACCGACTTCGATGCATGCCCTACTCTGGTAACAGCACGTAAGTAACCCGGATGGACGCACGAAGCTCCTTCGCGTGTTCTGATGTGTTTTTGCCGTGTTTACTCTGCGCGGTGGCGTGTTAGCTCCGGCTTTCTATTCTCCTCCCCAGCGTCTCTCTCCGACTTTCTTTTGTCTGTCACTTCCGGTATAATCTCGCTCGTTCTTATCTCATCTCCCATCCATCCGTACCTTTCGCGTGTACGCCGTGTGGGGCCACGACGCCGTGATCAACCACTGCGCGGGAGTTCTGCAATAATCACCCACACATAATCCCCATAACCCCATCAGCGACGGGGGGGGAGAACAAAACTCATCCGAGGCCAAAAATTCTACGGAATATAACGTTACGCCTCATCATTTCAGCAGGGACTATTCTGCTTAAGGTGAATTGGGAATCATTTCCGCCGACTACAAAACAGGGTACCCCCTCCGCCCCCGCCTTCCTCCACGCCCCCCCCCCCGGGAGGTTGTCACAATGCGTGTATGTATGGGTATTGATTGGTAACTAATGGGGCCTAATGACAGTCAGGGTGAAGACATGAGTGACGAATAAAACACGGCATGCCACTCAGGCCACCCCGGCGCATGCATGGGTCGTGGGGTGGGGACCCCTCTACCACGGCATCTCACTGAATGAAGTCGTGATAGAGGGGTGGGATGATGGAGAATATTGCTTCATTAGTAAGGCGTTAGTAAGACTGGTAGTAGAGGGGTGGGATAATGGAGAATATAACTTCATTAGTAAGGCGTTAGTAAGACTGGTAGTAGAGGGATGGGATAATGGAGAATATTGCTTTGTTAGTAAGACTGGTAGTAGAGGGGTGAGGTAATGGAGAATATTGCTATGTTAGTAAGATTGTGGTAGTAGAGGGGTGGGATAATATGACAATAGCGCGAGTTTGTGGGGCGTTAGGCAATTTTATTGGCCCGACATCAAGCTGTAGCAGCCCGCCAACTATTACTATTAGTACGAGTTGAATTTAAATTTAAGGTGTTGACTTGTCTGCTTCTTTGGTTTAATTTCCGCATGCAACGACCAAAGTAAAGCATTTTGGGACTGACTGTCCGCAAATCGCAAGCCTTTCCACATATAGTTGGCCAGTCGCCTTTTTATACCGTATGTATCGTTGCCAAGAAACATGCCACGTGCAACTAGGCAACTAGTCATGGAAGCGGGCCATTTAAAGCTATAACTACAATTCTTTGTGCATGAACTAATGTTTCATTGTTTTTTATACCGCGTCGCTATGGCAACGATTGTCGATTGCATGGGCAGCAGGGCGGTTTGGGTCAGAATACAGCATTTTAGAGGCCTTCAGATGTAATGCTATTGTACTAGTTAACATGACCACCAACTCGCACTAATGGAGAATATTGCTTTGTTAGTAAGACTGGTAGTGAAGGGGTGGGATAATGGAGAATATTGCTTTGTTAGTAAGACTGGTAGTAAGACTGGTAGTAGAGGGGTGAGATAATGGAGAATATTGCTTTGTTAGCAAGATTGTGGTAGTACAGGGGTGGGATAATGGAGAATATTGCTTTGTTACTAAGACTGGTAGTAAAGGGGTGGGATAATGGAGAATATTGCTTCACTAGTAAGGCGTTAGTAAGACAGGTAGTAAAGGGGTGGGATTATGGAGAATACTGCTTCATTAGTAAGGCGTTAGTAAGACTGGTAGTAGAGGGATGGGATAATGGAGAATACTGCTTCATTAGTAAGGCGTTAGTAAGGCTGGTAGTAAAGGGGTGGGATAATGGAGAATACTGCTTCATTAGTAAGGCGTTAGTAAGACTGGTAGTAAAGGGGTGGGATAATGGAGAATACTGCTTCATTAGTAAGGCGTTAGTAAGACAGGTAGTAAAGGGGTGGGATAATGGAGAATACTGCTTCATTAGTAAGGCGTTAGTAAGACTGGTAGTAGAGGGGTGGGATAATGGAGAATATAGCTTCATTAGTAAGGCGTTAGTAAGACTGGTAGTAGAGGGGTGGGATAATGGAGAATACTGCTTCATTAGTAAGGCGTTAGTAAGACAGGTAGTAAAGGGGTGGGATAATGGAGAATACTGCTTCATTAGTAAGGCGTTAGTAAGACTGGTAGTAGAGGGATGGGATAATGGAGAATATAGCTTCATTAGTAAGGCGTTAGTAAGACTGGTAGTAGAGGGGTGGGATAATGGAGAATACTGCTTCATTAGTAAGGCGTTAGTAAGACAGGTAGTAAAGGGGTGGGATAATGGAGAATACTGCTTCATTAGTAAGGCGTTAGTAAGACTGGTAGTAGAGGGATGGGATAATGGAGAATATAGCTTCATTAGTAAGGCGTTAGTAAGACTGGTAGTAGAGAGGTGGGATAATGGAGAATACTGCTTCATTAGTAAGGCGTTAGTAAGACAGGTAGTAAAGGGGTGGGATAATGGAGAATACTGCTTCATTAGTAAGGCGTTAGTAAAACTGGTAGTAGAGGGATGGGATAATGGAGAATATAGCTTCATTAGTAAGGCGTTAGTAAGACAGGTAGTAAAGGGGTGGGATAATGCAGAATACTGCTTCATTAGTAAGGCGTTAGTAAGACTGGTAGTAAAGGGGTGGGATAATGGAGAATATAGCTTCATTAGTAAGGCGTTAGTAAGACAGGTAGTAAAGGGGTGGGATAATGGAGAATACTGCTTCATTAGTAAGGCGTTAGTAAGACTGGTAGTAGAGGGATGGGATAATGGAGAATACTGCTTCATTAGTAAGGCGTTAGTAAGACTGGTAGTAGAGGGGTGGGATAATGGAGAATATAGCTTCATTAGTAAGGCGTTAGTAAGACTGGTAGTAAAGGGGTGGGATAATGGAGAATATAGCTTCATTAGTAAGGCGTTAGTAAGACTGGTAATAAAGGGGTGGGATAATGGAGAATATAGCTTCATTAGTAAGGCGTTAGTAAGACTGGTAGTAGAGGGGTGGGATAATGAAGAATATAGCTTCATTAGTAAGGCGTTAGTAAGACTGGTAGTAGTGGCGTGGAATAATGGAGAATATTGCTTTATTAATAAGGCGTTAGTAAGACGGTCGAAATAGAGGGGTGAGATAATGGAGTCAATTTGCTTCTACCAAGTTAGAGCGAAAACCTGTGTTACCATAGCTCATGGAGATCCGTTTTTGAGGACCCATTGCAGTTCAGTATAGCATGGGGCGACTTTCCGTAATAAGGCGTGGAGAGCGCTGAACATTTATGATATGCTAGTCTTCATGGGATTTAAGGGTGAGCTCCCTACTGTAGTGGTAGTGCACACTAGACGGCAAACTATTAGGTCCTGGGTTGGAGACCGGGCCGCGAACCCGGGACTTGGCACCTAATATGCGGCATGTTATCTGTCACACTGGATGCATGAAATTAATGTAAACTTTAATTCTGCTGGCTGGCCTACAACCATATACATGGAGTTAAGCGCATTAGTACCTTATTACATGTACTTGAAGACTGAGAAAATTCCAGTGACTAGGTGTAAATATCCTGAACTTTGCCTTTGTTAGTTGTTTGATATTGCTGGTGTTCCGAACATTTATAATTGGGTAGTGATCGTATTCTTTAGAAATTTCGGATTCTGCCATGAAAAAAACTGTTTAACTTCAAGTACAAAACTTCATAAATGTCACAGAATGTCATTGAACTTCTCTTCTTTTACTTCTTTTTTTTCTCTAGATCAATGCAGTATTTACTGGGGTTCTCCAATATCTGGCATGGGCTTCGGGCGTAATTTACTTTCCTTGATGTATACAATATTATGCGTGGATTCCATATAACCTACTCTCAACGAAATTTGTTTCTGATTCTGTCAGTTCCCCCTGTGTATCAGTTTGCCTTCGTGATGAACCTATTGTATGTTATGGAGATGTCTCCTGTGTTCATCTTTGAGCAACTTGGCAAATAATTAGCCTTTAATGGTAAAATGATACCTGTCGGCAGCTGTGTCTTGTGTACTGTTCATCCTCTCGTCGATAGGCGGCGCTGTCAATAACTGCTCTCATTTGACGCAAATGTGGTTCCTTGCGAACGCTTTGAAACCCCATTTTCATGCATTGATCTGCTCCACTGGATGAGTCCAACAGTACAACAGGGCAGCCTCCACTTTAAAGTGGGAAGGTCTCTTGACAGGGGCTTGTCTGAGAATTCGTGCCGTAAAGGTCTCGTAACTGCCTTCCGTTGGTTAAAAACATGAATCCCTAGAGGGGAGAGACATCTGTTGTGATTGGACGTTATGTGTCAAAACACATGTGTTTATGCAATAATACTGCAGATGGCCGGAAAAGACGAAAAAATGCCAAATATGAACTGTCTATGACCAGGAAAACAAAATGTTCAAAAACAAAAACAAATAACCTTCGCTTTCGGTTGTTACCGCCTAATTAACACCTCTTCCAAAGCACAGCCGCGGCACCAGCTAAACTTGTCCCCTTCGTTTGCAAGTCAAATGTATAATGCAGTGGGCCCTCAGTTGTAGTCAACCATGAACGAGTGAGAGGTATTAATGCACTCGATCTGCTCTTGATACTACTATTGTAAAATCTAACTGCAAGATTACGTGGCTCACCTGCCTGTACGCGACAATGGCAAGGACTTGATTCAGGAAACTACCTACTTCCACGTAGCTGAGTGTCTACATGGATCAGTAATCAGTGCCTGGCCAGTTACTTTTTTTTTCATTGAAATAGACACAATACAATCACAAGATAGAGACAATGCATCATTTAGAAATCACTAAACAATAGGACAAGAAAAAAAATTGCATTTTTTTTCCCGCAAAAACAGTAGTTGGCCAGTTAGTTGCGCTACGGACCAAAACGTCATGGGTTCAAATGCAGACATAATTGAAACTTACAACATCTACATCTTTACGTCACTTCTCGTCCCTAGGTGACGTCATCAATTATAGATTAAAGCTCTTCAAACAGTTGTTTTTCGCCAAAACCTCAGATCAGGATCTAAGTATTTTATATATCATGGCATGATTAGATTCAGAACTTTGGGTCACTTAATCCTCATTATCACTTTTTCTATCACTTAATTATCACTAAAATTAAAAACCTCAACTACACTGGCGTCCAGGGCGGGGGGTCCAGGGGGCCCGCCCCCCTTTTTGAGGAAGAACGGTACTGGTCGCAAGTTCCAATTAAACCCCCCCCCTTTTTCAAATTCCGGTTATTGTCACATCTAATTATTTATTTATTTAAACCTGGGCGTGTTTAAGCGATATTATTATTGCCTTGTGATATCAGGAGGAAATACATGAATGTCATCTTGGACTAAGCGTTGGTTCTTCAAGCCTACGACCATCTCTTCAGTGTAACCAACTAGAGCAGAACCAGGGAGCAGTAGAGAATGCTGCCATTGTGTCACGTGAAAGGACTCTTATACTGTCATGTCATCGTGACACGTCAGATGCGACTATAATTTAATTCATTTTAAGACAATATAAATGGTCTAATTTGCTCATATTATCATTCAAATAATGCGATTGTTCGAAGGCTCGATTTAACGGCACCGATTAATAAGATACCATTGTTTTGTTACCGGCGGCAGGTTGGAAGTATTGCTTTCAAAATACATCATGTTAAAATATAGCTGCCATATTGGGAATAAAAACACACATACCTTGAGCAGCATTTATTTGTATTTATTTGGGTGCCATACATGACTTCGCAAACATCCGCCATCTTGGAAAAGGCGTCACTTGCGCAAGGAGTTCTGGAAAACATTTTGGCGTTATTTTCAATTGTTATATTGAGATATACACAACATTTCCATGAAAATGCCATAGAAAGTATTACATACTATATACTATATCTAAATTACACCCAGATAAAAGTGTCATAATAGGGGTAATCCATTTAAATGTGGCATTATCTGGTTTGGGCGGCTGTGTGGCCCATACGGCAACAAATGTATGAATATATGTCAGAGACAAAGCCCGGGAAAGCGGGTTTTTGACATTACGCAGCACGCGGTGTTGGGGGCACTATGAGCAGTGATCGTCACTTTATCACCGCCACAGATCGCGCATGTTAATAAATAACCAAATGGATAGCCTGACCCAGCCAGCGCCACGGTCTATGTCCGCAGGATGCACGGTGTCTGCATAACGCCTGCCCATCGCCTCTTTGCGGGCAGTGCAGCCCTCACAGTCATCGGACCCCTGAGTCATCGGCAGCGTCCCCTAGGGAAACTCTGCCTTGAAACCCACCCCTATTGCACCCTCCCCTTAACGCCTCGCCAATTTGGGCACTTTTAATTGCCTCCCCCCCCCCCACACACACACTACACTTTACCCCAACTCTGGCACTGTTGCCATACCCTCACTCCTGAGCAATAAATGCACCCCGCCATCAACAACCAAATCCATGGCGTTGCCCCATAAGCTCTTAGTCTAACACCCCCCCATCACACCCCCACCCCCACCCCTACTACGCTCTCCCCGCGCCGCCATTATCACAATATTCCATTCGCCTTTCCCGCGAGCGCCGCACCGACCTTTGTTCCCACCCTCACATCTACCCTCACACCCTCACATTCACCCTCACACCCTCACATCCACACATCCACACTCGCTCACATCCACCCTGGTCAACAATCATTCTACACTGGCACCTGATTCCATCAATATATATCCCCTCTTCCACATCCTTGCCCACAGACCAATCATGCATATCTCACTCCCCCTCAACCACCATTCACTCACCCGACCCCAACTCCCGACCCCGACCCCGACTCTTGCGCCGGCACCCCACGCACTCCACCGTGTATTGGCCGGCAGACCCAGACCGCCCAGTGCTTCCTACCAATCTCATTATAGCCCTTCACGTGTGGAGTCCGCACCGGAAGCCAGAAGCACATAGAATCCCACGTGACCTTTTGCAGCCAATAGCAACAAACACGAGTTGGCACTCACCATATGTCCCACATCAAGGAAAAAATTCATGCCATATTTTGGCCACCCACGTCATTTTGAATTCATGGTCAAATTTTATTTTAATTCCTATCCGCTAAAAAACATTTTTTGGCCGCCCACGTCATTTTGAATTCATGGTCAAATTTTATTTTATTTCCTATCCGATAAAAACATTTTCAGCAATTTACGTGCATCGCAGTTTAAATTACTTATACAGATGAAATGTTGCCCCATTGATTGAACATTTATACTATGGCCCTATATTCTACTTGACCCACTTAATGTCAAACAACGTGGAACTACACTAGAGTTCGTATCCGTTATGTTGCCATAAGAAGACATATATCACTAATTTCATTACAAGGTCCCTTAAATGGCTTGCTGATTAGAAAAACGACTGGTCGCCAACCTCAATTTTTCAACTTTCATTTAAGTAAAGTTCGTTCACTTTTTTTTCGAACCAACATTAGGGGAACTTATTTGAAAAAGAAGAACCGGGGAAAAGTACTTCCACAATTGTTAAACTTTTCCTTCGTGGCTTCATATTCAAAGTTGGCCTTTTATGCATGCACTAAATAGCACAAAATGTACACAAAGTCGCTTCGCCACTTTGATAATCTCACATCTCCAATCTATCTTATTGGAAGATAAGCCAAAATGGCGGAGCGAGTGTCGAGAAAAATGTGTTGTTTATTGCAGTAATGACACTTTTTTAAATGCGCCCAGCGAATATAAGACAACGAAAGAAAAGTTCAACAATTGCGGAATTACTTTTTATCACTTTGAATGGTGAACGATTTATTGATAAGGACAAAAGCCTACACGATGCACAGACACCCCCACCAATTCCTGGCCTCATGTGGGTCGTACTTCATGGCTCTCTCGCGCGTCGGGTACCAGCGCGTATGAGCAGCCATGTATCAGGGTTAGGGGAGCAGGGTGGGGGGGCGCTATATGTCAATTATGGCAACTCGGCGTCGTCATCCACACCCTCTGTCACCCACCAGTGGGGTGGGGGGTGGGAGACTCCATTAGGGGAGGGATAGAGCGCCACCTTGCGAATAAAGCACAGCTCAGGAGAAGTCGCCATGGAGATGAGCGTTTGTCGTGTGACCTGATCCCGGTCCGGCATTGTGGGGGTAGCCACAGCTGGAAACGGCCAGCCCAGACAGGGCGTGATGTGGCGCTAATTTACAGATTGGCACTTTGAAGGATCGGGGGAAGGGGGGGGGGGGCACAAACATTGATCATATATTATACATCTTATACTAAGTATAGGAGGCGGTGAGGGAGTAGGGGCCTGGGGGAGGGGGTATATAACACTTGTAGAGGTGATCTTTCCATTTTTTCCATTCGGATTTTTCTCTGAATTAAATGACAGGCTATATAGAGAGTTATGTTACCGTTTACAGTCGTACCTGGCGATCCTTTCTAAAGTAGCAACTAAATATATTGCCAAAATCGAACCACCAAATAACACTTATTAATGTGTGCACCTGTTCCATTGGATAATATACAACTGATCTGGCTTACATATGTCTTTCATCTGTGGCAGAGTTCATCCATGGACATTATATTTACTTACTTTTCCAAAATACAATTGAAATGCAATCTTAGAGGAAAAGGAATATCGTTAAATTTCGGTAATGTACGTATACCAGTTTTACAATATCCACCAAACTTGAAGCAAACATTTCTCAAAGTCGCCGGTATTAGGGACGTCTCGAAGCGGAATCTTTTAACGTCGCACCCTTTTAGTAACTCGGGTGCGACCTTAATTGGATGATAATAACCTTAACATTGGTTAAAGCGACATTCATATAAATCACAGAGAGCGACATTTATGTAAGTAACAGAGAGCGACATTTATGTAAGCAACAGGGAGCGACATTTATGTAAGCAACAGAGAGCGACATTTATGTAAGCAACAGGGAGCGACATTTATGTAAGCAACAGAGCGACATTTATGTAAGCAACAGAGAGCGACATCTATATACGAAACAGATACATTCATGTAAGTCACAGAGGGAGACAATCATATAATGGACATTTATATAATTCACGAGCCACTTTGTGACCCACAGAAGAGGGGTTGTCCATTGGGACCCTATTTAGCCACTGTCGGCGCCTTCATCCATATCCTACCTATTTCCTTATACATCCAGCGGTATCGCTCAAAATTCTTCTCTACTCCTGCCCTGTACGATTCCTACTCCACCCCTTCCCTTCCCGTTCTCGTTTCCTCGACTCTGGCTTTCTTTCCTGTCTCCCCCCTCCTCGTCATCCGCCTTGCCCCCTACCCCACGTCTCATATCCTCTTCCCAACCCGCTTCCTCTTTCTTCTCCTCCCTTCTCCGCCATTCGTCTCCTCCCTTCTTCTCACTGCGGGTTCAGGGAGGGTTCAGAGAGGGTTCAGAGAGGGTTCAGAAACGATTCAGAGAGGGTTCAGAGAGGGTTCAGAGACGATTCAGAGAGGGTTCAGAGAGGGTTCAGAACGGATTCAGAGAGGGTTCAGAGACGATTTAGAAAGGGTTCACAGAGCGTTCAGAGAGGGTTCAGAACGGGTTCAGAGCGGGTTCAGAGAGGATTCAGAGAGGGTACAGAGAGGGTTCAGAGAGGGTTCAGAAAGGTTTCAGAACGGGTTCAGAGAGGGTTCAGAGAGCATTCAGACAGGGTTCAGAGAGGGTTCAGAGACGATTCAAACAGGGTTCAGAGAGGGTTCAGAAAGGGTACAGAGAGGGTTCAGAGAGGGTTCAGATAGGTTTCAGAGAGGGTTCAGAACGGGTTCAGAACGGGTTCAGAGAGTGTTCAGAGAGGGTACAGAGAGGGTTCAGAGAGGGTTCAGATAGGTTTCAGAGAGGGTTCAGAACGGGTTCAGAACGGGTCCAGAGAGGGTTCAGAGAGCATTCAGACAGGGTTCAGAGAGAGTTCAGAGAGGGTTCAGAGAGGGTAAGAGAGAGTTCAGAGAGGGTTCAGAGAGCATTCAGACAGGGTTCAGAGACGATTCAAAGAGGGTTCAGAGAGGGTTCAGAGAGGGTTCAGAGAGGGTATAGAGATTGTCTGGAGAGGGTTCAGATAGGTTTCAGAAAGGGTTCAGAACGGGTTCAGAACGGGTTCAGAGAGGGTTCAGAGAGCATTCAGACAGGGTTCAGAGACGATTCAAAGAGGGTTCAGAGAGGGTTCAGAAAGGGTTCAGAGACGATTCAGAGGGGGCTCAGAGAGGGTTCAGAGAGGGTTCAGAGAGGGGTCAGAGAGGGTTTAGAGAGGGTTCAGAGACGATTCAGAGAGGGTTCAGAGAGGGTTCAGAGAGGGTTCAGAGAGGATTCAGAGCGGGTTCAGAGCGGGTTCAGAGAGGGTTCAGACAGGGTTTAGAGAGGGTTCAGAGCGATTCAGAGAGGGTTCAGAGAGGGTTCAGAGCGGGTTCAGAGGGGGTTCAGAGAGGGTTCAGAGAGAATCAGAGAGGATTCGGAGAGGGTTTGATCCTGATATTTATTAATCGGTCATAAAGAGCCTGACAGTCCACCAAGACTGTCTCGTCGGCTGCCACCGCACCCATCCCCGTTCTGTCATCTCATTTTGCTGTCCTTCTCCATGCACCCCCTGTTCCTCGCCCTCTGTCTGAGCCCCTCTCTTCTCCCTCCTTCCCTTTTGCTGTTTCCTCCCATGACCTCTTTATTTAGCCACCAGACCTCTACCTGTGCCTTTCCCTCCCCCATCCCCCACCTCTCCTTCTCATCCCACCTATCTATCTTCTTATGCGTCCCCTCCCCCTCTTTCTCTCTCCATCTCCCATCACCCTCCCCCACCTATCTCTCTCCCTCTCATCCCACCTCAGCGTTCACCCCTCCCCACATCTCCCTCTCCACCCCACCCATCCCTTTCCTTCTCCCCACCTCTCCCTCCCTCGCCCCTGCCCCACCCTACTCCTTTCTCCTTCCCTCCACCCACCTCTCCTTCTCCCTCCACCCACCATTCCCTCTCCCTCAACCCACCCCCCTCTCTCCACCTCTCTCTCTCTCCACCTCTCACCCCCCCCCCGCCCCCATGCACTCTCCCCGCCCCTCGCCCCGCCAGTCGCTGGCGCCCCAGCGATATCATTTATGACCCTAGCAGGATGGGGGGGGGGGGGGAGGGGGGGGAGTGGTATATGTAGTGGGGCCGGAGACGTGATGAATGTATAGGACCCTATGGGGCTATCTGCCGGGTAATGGCAAGTGACCGCCTCTCAGGTCAGATTGACCGGGACAGCATGGCGGCTGACACTATAGCTGAACCACTAGTTGAGTTGCCCCCCCCCCCCAATATTCAGGAGCTGCTTGCCATATAGGAGGCGTAAATGTTATACACTAGACCCCATGCATTCATTCGACAACAGAATTTTTCAAATTGTGCATCGAACATTCAATATTTAATCTAAAAAAACATGTAAAACCGTTCGTGACCCCAGGACCGTTGGGGTCAACCGTGAGGTGGGCGGTGACGTGGGGCAGAAGTGATATGAGGAACGAGCGCCCTCTGAGTGGGGCAGAGTGGCATCTAGGGTGAGTTCGGATATGTGACCGGAGTAATCCGCGCAGATATTTGGAGCATGCGCACTCATACTTTTCACTGGCGTGTTGATAAAGATAAACCGAACACATTGGCCAGGCATGTCGTCATATTTTCCAGTGGATGTGGGGACAGGGTCAGGGTGGGGACAGGTTCAGTGTGGGGAGAGGGTCAGGGTGGGGACAGGGTCAGGGTGAGAACAGGGACAAGGACAGGGAGAGCGCGCGGGGTCAGGCACATGGTGGGGACAGAGATAGGGTGGGGATATGGTCAGGGTGGGGACAGGGACAGGGTGGGGAAGGGGCAGGGTGGGGACAGGGATAGGATGAGGACAGAGTCAGGGTAGGGACAGGGATAGGTAGGGACAAGAACAAGGACAGGGGCAGGGGCAGGGACAGGGACAGGGGCAGGGGCAGGGGCAGGGACAGGGGAAGGGGCAGGGGCAGGGGCAGGGGCAGGGGCAGGGACAGGGGACAGGGGCAGGGGCAGGGGCAGGGACAGGGACAGGGGCAGGGGCAGAGGCAGGGGCAGGGGCAGGGGCAGGGGCAGGGACAGGGGCAGGGGCAGGGGCAGTGGCAGTGGCAGGGGCAGGGGAAGGGGCAGGGGCAGGGACAGGGGCAGGGGCAGGGGCAGGGGCAGGGGCAGGGGCAGGGGCAGGGGCAGTGGCAGAGGCAGTGGAAGGGACAGGGGCAGGGGCAGGGGCAGGGGCAGGGGCAGGGGCAGGGGCAGTGGCAGGGGCAGTGGAAGGGACAGGGACAGGGACAGGGGCAGAGGCAGGGGCAGGGGCAGGGCAGAGGCAGGGGCAGGGGCAGTGGCAGGGACAGGGGCAGGGGCAGGGGCAGGGGCAGGGGCAGTGGCAGGGGCAGTGAAAGGGACTGGGACAGGGACAGGGGCAGGGGCAGGGGCAGGGGCAGGGGCAGTGGAAGGGACAGGGGCAGGGGCAGGGGCAGGGGCAGGGGCAGGGGCAAGGAACACGAGCCCCAGCAGCTGTAAGACACGACCTAATCCCTCGGGTGGAATGACTAATCAATCATTACGATACAAATTCTGCATTTCCCGTGCTATATCGTCAATAATTCTGGACCACTACCCCATCAATTAATATGTAACCCAGTTGTATCCCGGCCCCAAGGCATGATTGTTGGACAGAAAGGCATTAATTTCAATCATGGTTATCATAGGAGTAGATAGCGGGGGAGGGAGCAGTTGGGATACGCTTCAATAATTAACTTGTGGACGGTGGCTCCCCACCAATAATGCGGCATGCGTTTGGCTAAAGGCCGGCAAATTGGGGCAACAGGAGGGGGGAAGGTGGGTGGGGGATGGGGGAAGGTGGGCATCATCTGGCCGCCTCTAATTAAGTGGTCATCCCGCCCCCGTGCATATGAGAACATAAGCGAAAGAGGAGCAGGGAGGGTAGGGGAGGGGAGGGAACGGAAGGGGGGGGGGAGGGGAGGGGAGGGGAAGGGATGGAAGGGGAGGGGAGGAGAGGGGAGTGGAGGGAAGGGAACGGAAGTGAGAGGGGGGGGGGGGAGGGGAGGGGAAGGGAGGAGAAGGGAGGGAAGGGAAGGGTAGGAGATGGGAGGGGAGGAGCAGTGGGCCGCATATGCCGATGTAGTGGTGCCCTGGGGGCAAAATTATTCCGCCGGTGAAAATTATCTAAAATGACGGAGTTTGATGTGAGGCGCCGCACATGGAAGGAATGTAACCAAGAAGCTATGTCGAATTCGGGTGGTTGGTTGGATGTATATTCAAGACGCTTTAACAACTGTTGGTCATACCGCGTCAATAGGAGAAGGAAGGAAGAGTGGAGCCATGTCACCTACTCTTTGCGAAGAAGGACAGGGGATCTTTATTCTGAGATCACACAGACATGGCCACAGTGGGGCTCGAACAATCGAGCCACGTGCCGTTAGGTTCTCAGGTGGCGAGAGCACCCGAATTCGGGTGGAATCTTCGGGTGGAATCTTCGGATGGAATCTTCGGATGGAATCTTCGGGTGGAATCTTCGGATGAAATCTTCGGATGGAATCTTCGGGTGGAATCGGGCTTCAAAAGTCTTTTGTGGCACCATAGAACAGTGGTATTTTACCTCAGTTCGAAGGTCTGAGCCAGAATTGGGCAAACTTTGGGGCGAAATTGGCCTCATAAGCTTCTGTTCAAATCACGGCCAAAATCCGTTTGCCGCATAGTAAATGCTGCCCTCCACTGGCGAAGTCAGTTATTTTTCCCCGAACGTAGAAGGCA